>LR755154.1:340639-362517 GCA_902729485.2 Mus minutoides | reverse complement strand
AGCAGCCTTATTCATAATAGCCAGAAACTGGAAAGAACCCAGATGTCCCTCAACAGAGGAATGGATACAAAAAAATTGGTATATTTACACAATGGAGTACTACTCAGCTATTAAAAACAATAAATATATGAAATTCCTAGGCAAATGGATGGATCTGGAGGCCATCATCCTGAGTGAAGTAACCCATTCACAAAAGAACCCACATAACATGTACTCACTGATATGTGGATATTAGCCCAGAAACCTGGACTACCCAAGATACAATTTACTAAACACATGATACTCAAGAAGAAGGAGGATCAAAATGTGGACAGGTCACCCCTTCCTAGAATTAAGAACAAAGCACACATTGAAAGAGTTAAAGGGAGCATTTGTGCAGCTCAATCCAAAGGATGGACCCAACGACTGTGGCTGCCAGGGATCCATCCCACAATCAGTCACCAAACATAGACACTATAGCATATGCCAGCAAGATGGTGCTGAAAGGGCCCGGATATAGCGTTCTCGGGGGAAAATATACCAATGCCTGGCAAACATGGAGGTGGAAGCTCACGGTCAGCTATTGGATGGAACACAGGGTTCCCAAGGAAGAAGGAGCTAGAGAAGGTACCCAAGGAGCTGAAGGGGTCTTCAACCCTATAGGTGGAAGAATAACCATGAACTAACTAGTACCCCCTGGGCTCGTGTCTCTATCTGCATATATAGAAGAGGATGGCCTAGTTGGCCATCAATGGGAAGAGAGGCCCCTTGGTTATGCAGACTATATATGCCCCAATACAGGGGAACACCAGGGCCAAGGGGTGGGAGAGGGTGGATAGGGGAGCAGGGTCGGGATGGGGGAGGATATAGGGAACTTTCTGGATAACACTTGAAATGTAAATGAAGAAAATATCTAATAAAAGTTGAAAAAAAAAAGGTTTGTCAAAATGTTAATAGCTTCATTAGCATCTTTCTCAAGCATTCTCATGTAACAGAAGGGCAAAGGTCCCTGGTGAGTCTGTTATAACAGTATTAAGTCATAGTCATTCCAGAGGATAGAGTAATACCAACTTGTCATAATTGATATTTGAGCCCAAAGGTCTCCATCCTACAACATGATCTGATTGATACTAATATATATAAATCTGACAGATATTCCATCTCTCATAATTATGAATTAAAATCAGACATATGAAATGTTTCATATAAATGCACCTCACTTCTTCCCAGAGTTATTAAAAAATGGTTCAATACTAGAATAACTAAATAACTCTCCTTAAATAGATATAAACCAATATTTAGTATCTTATTAATTAAACATTCAGATTTAAATACAAATACAAAATTGTATCAGTTAGATTTATGTCAACTTGACATAAGCTAGATTCATTAGAGAATTAAAACCTCAGTTGAGAACATCTTTAAGATTGAGCTGTAGGCAAGCCTATAGGACATTTCCTTGATTAGTGATTGCTGGGGAAGAGCCCAGGACATTATGTGTGGTTCTACCCCTGAGCTGGTCCTCCTGGGTTCTATAAGACAGCAGGCTGAGCAAGCCATAGGAACAAATAATAAGCAACATTTTTCCATGGTCTCTGTATCATCTAGATGTTCCTGCCCTGCTTGAGCTTATCTCCTTTGATGCTGATAAAAAGTAACATGGAAATGCAAACTGAATAAACCTTTTCTTCTACAAGGTTTTTTGGTCCTGGTGTTTTATCTTAGCAATAGTGACCATAACTAAGGCAAAAAGTAAAAAAAAAAAAAAAAAAAAAAAAAAAAAAAAAAAAAAAAAAAAAAAAAAAAAAAAAAAAAAAAAATGCATCCACAGGCACACACTGTATAAATTTATTATTTATAGATTATGTAATGGAGAATTTACATAGATGTAAAAGAAAAAAGTTGTAGTTTTTATGTAATAATTCCATGATAGTTTCAACAACATCAATACAGTAATATATTTGAATCTTTGAACATTTGAGATGCCAAGAACTGCAGTAAGGAACTCAGGGGAAGGTGATAGTTGTGTGCCTATCATGCAAAATACAAGTGATGACTGATGATTTTACATTAGATATAATTTAAAGAGATCATGAACAGAAAGATAGCAATAAGTCATTAATGTATTATATGCAGATAGGATACAATAATCAATGTACATATGAGGCCATTCCAGAAGTTAGCTTTATCTATTGTGTATAACCAAGTTATATAAAAGAAGCCTGATATAGCTGTTTCATGTGAGGCTATGCCAGTGCCTGGCAAATACAGAAGTGTATGCTCATAGTCATCTATTGGGTGGAATACAGAGCCCCCAATGGAGGAGGTAGAGAAAGTACCCAAGGAGCTGAAGGTGGTCTGCAACCATATAGGTAGCACAACAATTTGAACTAACCAGTTCCTCCCAGAGCTTGTGTCTCTAGCTGCATATGTAGCAGAAGATGGTCTAGTTGGCCATCATTGGAAAGAGAGGCCCTTTGGTCTTGCAAACTTTATATTCCCCAGTACAGGGGAATGACAGAGCCAAGAATTAGGAGTGGGTGGGCAAGGGAGCAGGGCAGGGGTAGGGTATAGGGGACTTTAGGGAAAGCATTTGAAAGGTAAATGAAGAAAATATCTAATAAAAATTGAAAAAAAAATCATTGTACAAGGACAGTGCAAATGAGTTGTGAGATAGTAAGAGTGTCAGCATCCTCCCAGGTAAAAGCAAAGAAGTTTTAAGAGTGAGAGTGAAGCAGAATAGAAAAGAAAACATTTTAAGGTGAATAAAAAGGAAAAACAGGTAATGTAGGTGTTTAAATGAGAATTATGTGCACGTTGGGGTACAGTACAATGGGGTAGAGATAGGATCACACTGTGTGTCACCAGGAATCAGCTTCCATTGGATAAACATCTAAGTTTGGGTAAAAATGTGTCCATCCCTTATCCACCACCAATGTTGTATCCACAATCCAAAAAAGACATTGGAAGATTGACCATCCATCCCTGCCAAGGTAAGGTAAGGCAGGCTATTTCCGTAATCCTTTGTGGGATACATTAGATAATCCTCTGATCCTGGTGACTGAAGACTGACCTGGTGGTGCTCTGGTACCTCAGCCCTCAACCAAATGCTTCCAATCACAATTGGAAGAGCCAGAATCACAGTTCATGAGCAGGTAAGCAAAAAACATTGCCCTTAGACATGGGGGCTATATGGTCAGTTCTAACTCATCCTTCTAAGGTCTCTTTAATTGAGTTTGATGATCAACTCAATATCCAAAAAACATGGCTCTCCTGACATTTTTAAAAAATGAAATTCTCCTTTCCCATTCCTTTTTGGCAACATCTACCAGCTCCACCCTTTAGTTAGGATGAGGCATAATGCAAAGTGCGCTCTCTCTCTCTCTCTCTCTCTCTCTCTCTCTCTCTCCTACCATCATTATTCTTTCCAATGTCTCTTTCACTAGGGAGTGACAGCAATGAGGCAGATAAGAATGATGAGAGTAGGGAGAGTGATGAATAAAACAATGGTAAAGAGCTGGAATAAGGTGACGGAGAGAGAGAGAGACAAAAAGACACAAAACATATAGAGACAGACATACATACACACAGAGTGACAGAGACAGCGAAAGAGAGAGATAAGAAAGAGAGAGATTGTGTGTGTGTGTGTGTGTGTGTGTGTGTGTGTGTGTGTGTGTGTGGCTAGTCACTAACTCTAGAGACATGCATCCAATCAAGATCCATAAAAGAGAAATCTCCAGGCATCAGACAGGTGTCATGACTATCTGATAGGCCCTCTGATCAGGGGGTTTTCATTGGCATGAAATTTTGGCTGAATGCAAGTCTCTGGAAAACATGGTACCCTAGAAGAGACACTTACTAAGAAGAACAGAAAAGCAAAAGTTGGAATTAGATCTCCAAATCAATTTTGCATGCAGAGGCTAGCAATGAGCAGGAGTTCTGTGGTAATAAGGGGCCTGAACAATAGTTCATAGCTGAAGGAAGGGGTAGGGATGTCCCAGTAGAGGATTGTACCATGTCTCCTGGGTTTGGCATTACATACATGGTTATGGAAGCTGACAGCCAGCAGAGGCTCACTGAGGACAAAAAACATGTTATTAAAATTATTTTATTTATTTACATTCCAAATGCCACCCCCTCCTAGATTTCTTTACCTCATAACCCCCACCCCCTTAGCTTCTTAGAGGGTTCCCTGCCTCCCCACTCTCCCACAGCTTTCCCTTCCTTGAAACATCAAATGTCTACAGGATTAGATAAATCTTCTCTTGCTAAGGCCAGACAAGGCAGTCTTCTGCTACTACGAGGGGTATAGGACCAGCAAGTGTATGCTCTTGTTGGCAGTTAAGTTTGGGAGTCTAGGTTAGTTGACATTGTTGGTCTTCTTATGAGTTTGGCATCCCCTTCTGCTCTTTTAATCCTTCCCCTAACTCTTCAGTAGGAGTACCCAGCAGTAGGCTGTAAGTATATGCATCTGTCTCAGTTAGCTGCTGGCAAAGCCTCTCAGAGGACAGGGTTCCTTTCTGCAAGCATAAATTAGCATCAGTAATGATTTCAGGGATTAGTATTCACATCGGATGTATCCAAGTTGGGAAGTTCACTGGCCGGCTTTTCCTTTAGTCTCTACTCCATTTTTGTTCCTGCATTTATTTTAGACAGTAACAAATCTGGGTCAAAATTTTTGAAGATAGTTGGTGTTTCCATCCTTCCACTACTGGAGGTGGTGTCTTCAGATACCATCCCCCCACTGTTGGGAATTTTGATTAAAGTCACCATACTGAATCCTGGGAGACTCAACATTGACAGGTGTCTGGGACTTGCTCGAGATTCCCCCCACAACCCCTAGTCCCAGCAGCTGAATATTTTGGTTCATTTTCCTGGCCCTCTTGTCCTCTGTCCTGTCTCTCACCAAATCTGATCCTGCCCTGCTATTCTGCTTGACCTCTCTTCTCCCACCCAGTTCCTTCTCTCCCTCTGTCTCCTATGACTATTTTGTTCCTCCTTCTAAGTAGGATTCAAGAATCATTGCTTGGACCTTCCTTCTTATTTAACTTCTTTGGGTCTGTAGAGCTATCTCTAAAAGCATGGAGAGAAACTCCGCAAAAAGGGATTTTAGATTTGTATAAGGTGGGTTAATTTTTGTAGGAGAGTGACTGGAGAAAAGCAGGAAGGAAATTATTACAAACTGAAGTTTGTACAAGGGGCATACCAATCATACGTGGATGCTGTGGTCTGGAGTCAGATACCTAAGATGGTCAGAACATTAGTTTTTATTTCACAAAGATGGCTGACTCTTTCTTGGCTAGGACCCTGGGTCATACTAACAGCTTCATTTTGGTTCATTGATTAAAATATGTGATTTTTCTCTAGAAGTAATGGATTCATATTGAGTAATTCATTCACTATTCTCAATCTAAAGAGCATGAAAATCCTACATTCTAAACCTGTTTATATAGTGTAACTGTGCATCAATGACTCTATATATGGATCTATATTTATACATATATCATCTTTCCATCATCTCTCATACATTTTAAGTCATATATATATATATATATATATATATATATATATATATGAAAATATTCACACCAATTTTAAATTTTAGAAGTTTAGAACATTAATAACTAATGAACAGCATTCAAAAACCTCTTCATGTAACATTGTTTCCAACTTGTTTACTACAGCAGAATTAGTGATAAAAATTAAATTGAGAGTTGATAGATGATTTTTAATATTGCAATAACACATCACATAATTTAAAATTTGCTCAAATATTATTAATCTTACTTTCTACAAAAAAAGTACTGCCAGTGAAGAAACCCTTTCTTTGTTATATTTTAATTCTTTTAATAGAGGAAAATTTAATTAATACTGATACTTATATTCTAATAGATACAAGTAGAAAATATATAGCAGTCTATCTTCAAAATAAAATTAAATTTCTAAACTAAGCATGTGGAATGAAAAAGGATGGAAAACTTGAAAGTAGCAAGACACAACAAAATACCTCATTGAGGAAATTTCAAAATTGTTTAAAAATCCATTTTTTCTTCTCCTCCTCCTCCTCCTTCTTCCTCTTCTTCTTTACTTTGTCTTTTATTCATTTGAAGACAATATTGACAAATAAAACTCAGAGCTTAATCTCCACAAGACAAGTGCTATAGTGCATTCCTACTTTTAAATCATTTCATTTAAACACATTGGTATGTTTTCTAATTTATATAAGTAAACAATCTTAAGTTCTGCCTTTTTAAAAATCCATATGTATAGAGCTGATTTGCACAATACCATTAAACAATTATCTTTTTTTCTCTTTACTAATTATCTTATAGTGCAATCAAGTTCTGATGGCTCTATCCTTAGTGCCCTGTTTCTTGTATTTTTGTGTGTGTGTTTGTTTGTTCTGGGTCTAACATTATTTTAATGCAATTATAGTATAATTAGATAATAGTCAAATTTACCTTATTTTCCTTTTTAAAGTTGACTTAATTAGTATTAATTAGTAACATTATTTTGTTATAAAATACTGAGCATTTTTAATGATTTCAAAATATTAAGTTTTATGTTCATAACTTGAATAAATGCTTATCTATAAACAAAGCAAGCCATTTGTAAAGCTGGCTTGATCTTTAGTAAAATCTGATTTTCTCTGTATCACCCCTTTGGGTTTTCCTATGATTGGCTCAGATATCTTGAGGAGGGATTGCTATTGATATACCACATTCTCTTAATTTTATAGCATATTATATAAATGGCTCTACACAATTAGAATTGGACACTGGGAAAGTTCCTCTTAAAATTAAATTGCACTGTATAAAACTTTCGACAAGAAAAAAATAGTTTGTGTTTTCAACGACATATCAAACTTATAACTTATAATTGGTTAGTGAAACTTTGACGGTAAGAAAAAATAGGGAGATAATAAGTTAGGAAACTCAGCATACAGAGTCAGCATTCTAGAAGCCTGGTGTATTCAAGATAATAACTAAGTGCCCTTACCGTACATTTACCAACGTTTACTAAATGAAGTTTCACTGCTTCCAACAACCTACAAGTTTTTGCATATTTTTATTGAAAAATCCCCTCCCTTCTAAATTTGCTCCCTTAATCTCTATCAATAGGAAACATAGAGGTGTCTAAAGAATAAAAATAAAATTAAATATAAGATGAAGTAAAAAAAAAAAAAACTCATTGGAATAGAACAAAATCAAAGGGTCACTCATTCACATACTCAGGAATCAATAAAAAAAAATGAAATCATAACATTTACACAAAGGACATGTAGGGTAAAAGGAAGAGATGGGGTGAAATATGAAAGAAAGAAGGAAAGAAAGAAAGAAAGAAAGAAAGAAAGAAAGAAAGAAAGAAAGAAAGAAAGAAATGAAAACAAAAGAAAAGGCTTGACACAGGATCTTGGGCAAAAGAGCCTCCAAAGCTACCATTGAGTTTGGTTTCGCTTGGCCATCTACATCTGGGCATGAAGCCTACACTTAGGAATAGTTTGTTTCTTGAGAGAGTCCCTTGGAGAAAACTAAATTTTCACTTACAAGATAGCTCCAGAGTTAGGGAAGGGGCCATGTGCCCCTTTCTTACAGGCATTATACAAACTTCCTCAGTCACTGTCATTTCATATGTGCATAGGTCCTATTGTGTTTATAAGCTCTTGATTCCTTGCAGTGCTCCTTCCTCTCTGGCTTTTACACTGTTCCACCTCCTCATCTGAGGGGCTCTCTGAGCCCTGATGGACTGGTTTTGGTGAAGGCTTCAACATAGTTCTAATTGCATGCTACCTCATTTTGAGTCTCTGTATTTGTTTCCATCTGCAGGAGGAAGCTTCTCTGATGATCACTTAGCAAAGAACTGATCTCTGCCTATAGCTGCTATACTCAGCAGAATGGCATCAGGAGTAATTTAATTGGTACATTCATTGGTAGTATTTAGTTTTACCTTAGTTCCTAATGCTATCTTGTTTCAGGTTCTTGGTGACCCAAGCAGCATAATGTTTGGGTTCTATCTCTTGCCATGAGCTTTAAGTCAAATTAGATATTGATTGGTTACACACACACACACACACCCAAAAAAGATTGGTTTAGACATTCTTGTGTAAAAAATTATTTAAAAAATTCATACCTAAGAAAGTTATAAATAGACCTTATTAGTTTTATATTTTGTATCAATTAAGAATTATTCAGTTAAAAATAGGTTAACCATGAGTTACTCATGTTCTACTAGTGACAGCAATCTTTGCAAAAACGTATGTGGTTGAGCAGAGATTTATCATGTTAGCATATCAAGAAAAACTTCACCAATGTGAAATTCTCAAGCATTCTACCTAGAGTATAAGTTGTCAATTACATTATACTGATTATACTGTCTCATACCTAATTTCTAGCACAGATATCAAGTCTATATCTAATTGTGTTGATTTGATCAAAATTTTAAAATTCATGATAACACCTTTCTCCATCCTTGCTCTTTTAAATTTAATCAGAAATTCCAGTGACAGCTAAACTATAACCTTAATAAAAAAAAATCTTACATTTGGTTATCTAACAAAAGGGTAGAAGAGTCCTTATTAGGTATGATATTTGCTGCAGGATTTTACTACATGATGTATATGTTTATGATAGATCAATTATAGCAAAGTTTTTTTTTATTCACATCCTTATGTGAATAAAAGGGATATAGTTTCCAGAAATATTTATTAGTGATAGCTTTATAGGTCTTAAAAAACCTTGTCTTTTTACCATTTTAGATGTACACATATATTTCACATACATAAGTTGAGAAATAAAATGTTTATCAACATTAAACAATTGTCTATACTCACAATATGCATTCCATTTTTCTCATAAATACTCTTGCTTTATCACACTTATTTAAGAAGAATCACACACCTAATTATTCCAGACAACTTGATATTTAGCTCAACCACAAATTCCAGCTACCCTGTGACCTCCAATTTATGTTTCTACTGATATCTTCCCTTCAAAATTTCACACATCTTTTCACTCTTTCTCCTTGAAAAAAGTTATTATTACAATGTTTCCTTCCATGATTATCATCAAATAATAAAACAGTTTACATCCTGGACATTTATAAATTCATTTGTTCATTTCTCTACATACCTATCTCTAAAATTTAACTGTTTTATTCTTGTATTTTTATTACTATCTAAGAATATGCTATCATATCATATTTTGGTGTGTGGTAGAAACTATGTAATAGGTTATCATTATTCTTTTTTTTTTTTAAGATTTATTTTATTTATTATATGTAAGTACACTGTAGCTGTCTTCAGACGGTCCAGAAGAGGGCGCCAGATCTCGTTACAGATGGTTGTGAGCCACCATGTGGATGCTGGGATTTGAATCACCTTCGGAAGAGCAGTCGGGTGCTCTTACCCACTGAGCCATCTCACCAGCCCATCATTATTCTTTAATCTTAGAAATTTATCAGATTTATATGTGGAAACTTGAGAGGGAGAGAGGAAAAGTCCCTGAATAACATAAGGTGTCTCTATAATCTGTTATTAAGCCTATCATTTCTGACCATTTGTATTCTAATGACTTATAATATCAAAGCTAGAAGACATGTTACTGGATTTTAACATGCAATTGAATGTTGCAGTTTCAAGACACTCCTATCTATATTTAGATACTAGGACATTCTCTGTCTTAAATACACAGTTGGATTTAGCCTTTGACAAAGTATCAGGAAGGTTTTGTTTAATCTATTGTACCATATGTCCACAGAATCCATCGTGTACATATGTTTCTAACTAATCTGCTTATAGACATATGTTTTTGTTATGTTAAGCAAATACTCAGGAGTATAATTACTAAGTTATAGTGTAAGTGAATATTTAACATCTAGAGAAGTTGGTTAATTAGTTTCCAAAGTGGTTGAACCATTTTTCACTCTTACCAATCATGATGAGTGTTCTAGTAGCCACACATCCTAATTAACATATGTCACCTTCAGTTATTTAAATAGAATACATCCTGGTGGATTTAAATGAATACCTCGTTGTGTCTTTAATTTTTATTTTCCTGACTTAGTTTGTTATCTTGCCAACAAAAATGAAACAATGAAATAATGAAATAATTTATGTTTGTGGCCAAATATTTTAGATTACTCCCTTCTATTTCTCATATGTCAGGGTCTCTCCCAAACCCCTGCTATGACTTAGAGTTTAATTATCACTGTACTCTAATTTGAGAAAGATATATATGTTGCTGTAAGTCTGGATTTTTTTTCCTTCTGATGTAGATTTAGTTCATAGGGAGAAAGCACTACTTGGGACTCTTGTCAGCATACCTATCGTGCAAGTTTGTATTTAGATTTTGCAATATACTGACTCTGCTGGTAATATATATTTTCCTTAAGTCTGCTTCTAATCTGAAGGTTCTTTGATGCCTCTTGTACTTAGCTCTAAATATAGCCCTCTGAATAGAAAAAGTATTTTCAATAATTTTAGTCAGTGAATAATAAAATACTATATATAAAATATCTATCATGTATGTATGTATGTATGTATCTATCTATATATCTATATATCTATCTATCTATCTCTCTATTATCTATCATCAACTTACCTACTTACTGATTATATAACCTTCCTTCTCATCATTACTTATGTAGAGGAGTAATAGAACTGAAACTTCCTAGAGGTGCAATATAACTGACAATATCATATTTGCTTTGACTTAGGTATTATAAATAATCCAGAAATAACTAGAAGTATGGGGGAAATAAATAAATCTTATTCAAATACACTTTTTATGGGAGGAATTTGGAAAATGTTTTGATATTCTGAAGTGTTCTGTAAGAACATCCCACAGATACAAACTGACAAAAACTCAATGTGTTGCAACCAATTACAGTTTAGAATGTGCATGCTTAGTATATTTGGAAGACTGAAGAGGTGAAACTAAAGACTGGATGCATAAAGAATAACTTTGTCATGCTTGGAAGCAGTGAGGGGAGGGACGCACATGCACTCTGGAGCTTTAGTACATAATTGTTTTATGTACTGTTGAATTTCTCAGCTGGACGTAGTGTGTCATGTGTATGTGTAGTATCCTCTGTTTCTCCAACAATATTTTGTAAATAGGTAGATTAAGTCCAACAAGTACATCCCTTATCTTTTCTCTTTCTTAATAATGCCATTATAATTATCACCATTTCCACATAAAATGTATGTACAGTTTTCTCCTATATTCATTTTGATAATACTGTCGCATATTGTTGACCATGATGGTATTGAATCTCTAGCAAGCTGAGGGAGAATTATCATTTCCTCGCTAAGTAATTGCTATAGTATTCCATTTATTTCTTTTAGAATGGAATAATTTTGTTTTTAAAAATAAACTTATAAGGTTCAGTATATTTTTGTTACATTTTCCTAACTGTATTATTTGTTCAAAGTCAACTTAACTACTTAATCAAGAACTCAAGAGATCTTTTCTCCCTGGTCTCTCTGAGACCAGTGTACACAGATAAGCTCACTGACTGCTGAGGGTGAGTGAGCGGACTGCAGAAGCGAAACAGTTTCTGAGATGAGGTGGCTACCCTGGAGGGCTCTGAACCCCCAGAGCAGGTGAGGGAGCCATCTTTTCTCCCGGGTCCCTCCAAGACCAATCTGCACAGGTGAGAGTGCAGACTGAAGAAGCAACACAGCTTCTGGGACAGGCAGAAGCAACAGAGCTTCTAGGACAGGCCCTGTTTTGGGCTGCAGACATCCGGGCACCTTCCCTGGCAGAGGACAGGTGGCCGCCTGAGAGGGCTGTGACCCCCAGAGCAGGTGAGGGAGCCATCTGGTCTCCCTGGTCCCTCTGAGACCAGAATGCACAAATCAGCTCTGGGAATGTGGAGGGTGAGCTAGCACACAGCAGAAGAAATAGAGCTCTGGGACAGGCAGAAGCAACACAGCTTCTGGGTCAGATCCCCGTTTTGGGCTCCAGACACCTTCCCTGCCACAGGAGAGGTGAATACCTGGGACTCTGACCTCCAGAGCAGGTGAGGGAAGCATCTTGTGTCTTGGGTCCCTTGGAGATTAGTCTGTGCAGGTCAGCACACAGACTACAGAGGCAACACATCTTCTGGGACAGGCCCTGTTTCAGTACTTCATATTCAGCCAGGAGGCAGGTCTGAACGCCAGACCTCTATGCAACTTCCCTGCAAGAGGAAGGCTTGCCTGAAGAGAGTACTATGACCACTGAGACTCAGAAGAGAGCTGGAATCCCAGGACAGCTGACAGAGGCTAACAGCATCACAGGAGGAACAGCCAGAGACAACTATAACAACTAACACCAGAGATTACAAAATGGTGAAAGACAAATATAAGAATCTTACCAACAGAAACCAAGACCACTCACCATCATCAGAACCCAGCACTCATACTTTAGTCAGTCCTGATTACCCCAACAATCATGAAAAGCAAGATTTGGATTCAAAATCATATCTCATCAGGCTAGTATAGGACCTTAAGAAGGTCATTAATAACTCACTTAAAAGCCGGGCGTGGTGGCTCATGCCTTTAATCCCAGCACTCGGGAGGCAGAGGCAGGCGGATTTCTGAGTTCCAGGCCAGCCTGGTCTACAAAGTGAGTTACAGGACAGCCAGGGCTATGCAGAGAAACCCTGTCTCGAAAAACAAAAACAAAAACAAATAACTCACTTAAAGAAATAAAGAGAAGACTGCTAAACAGGTAGAAGCCCTTAAAGAATCACAGGAAAACACTGCTAAACAGGTTGAAGTCCTTAAAGAGGAAACACAAAAATCTCTTGAAGAATTACAGGAAAACACAAACAAACAAGTGATGGAATTGAACAAAACCATCCAGGACCCAAAAATGGAAGTAGAAACAATAAAGAAAACCCAAAGTGAGACAACTCTGGATATGGAAATCCTAGGAAAGAAATCAAGAAACAGATGTGAGCATCAGCAACAGAATACAAGAGATGGAAGAGAGAATCTCAGGTGCAGAAGATTCCATAGAGAACATGGACACAACAATCAAAGAAAATGCAAAATGCAAAAAGATCCTAACTTAAACAGAAAATCCAGGACACAATGAGAAGACCAAACCTATGGATATTAGGGGTAGATGAAAATGAAGACTTTCAACTTAAAGAGCCAGCAAATATCTTCAACAAAATTATAGAAGAAAACTTCCCAAACCTAAAGAAAGAGATGTCCTTGAACATACAAGAAGCCTACAGACCAGAAAAGAAATTCCTCCCAACACATAATAAGCAGAACAACAAATGCACTAAATAAAGACAGAATATTAAAAGCAGTAAGGAAAAAAGGTCAAGTAACATATAAAGGCAGGCCTATTAGTATTAACCAGTCTTCTCACCAGAGTCTATGAAAGCCAGAAGATCCTGGACAGATATTATACAGACCATAAGAGAACATAAATGCCAGCCTAGGCTGCTATACCCAGCAAAACTCTCAATTACCATAGATGGAGAAACCAAAGTATTCCATGACAAAACCACATTCACACAATATCTTTCCATGAATCCAGCCCTTCAAAGGTAATAACAGCAAAACACCAACAGAAGGGTGGAGACTACACCCTAGAAAAAGCAAGAACGTAAACCTTTAACAAACCTAAAAGAAGACAGCCACAAGAACAGAATCCCAACTTTAACAACAAAAATGAGAGGAAGCAACAATTACTTTAATTTTTCTTAACATCAATGGACTCAATTCCCCAATAAAAAGGACATAGACTAATAGACTGGCTACACAAACAGGACCCAACATTTTGCTGCTTACAGGAAACCCACCACAGGGACAAAGACAGACACTACCTCAGAGTGAAAGGCTGTAACACAATTGTCCAAGCAAATTGTCTGAAGAAACAAGCTGGAGTAGCCATTCTAATACCAAAAAAAAATTGACTTTCAACTCAAAGTTATCAAAAAAAAATAAATAAATAAAAAATAAAAAAAAATAAAAAAAAAAAAAGACAAGGAGGGACACTTCATATTCATCAAAGGTAAAATCTTCCAACATGAGCTCTCAATTCTGAATATTTATGCTCCAAATGTAAGAGCAGCCACATTCATTAAAGAAACTTTAATAAAGATCAAAGCACACATTTCACCTCACACAATAATAGTGGGAGACTTCAATACCCCAAGCTCACTGTGGGACAGATCCTGGAAACAGAAACTAAACAGAGACACATGGATACTAACAGAAGTTGTGAAACAAATGGATTTAACAGATATCTACAGAACATATTATCCTAAAACAAAAGGATATACCTTCTTCTCAGCACCACATGGTACCTCATCCAAAATCAACCATATAATCGGTCACAAAATAGGCCTCAACAGATACAAAATTATTGAAATCATCCCATGCATCCTATCAAATCACCACGGATTAAGACTGATCTTCATAAACAGCATAAATATAGAAAGCCAGCATTCACGTGGAAACTGAACAACACTACTCAATGGTACCTTGGTCAAGGAAGAAATAAAGCAAGAAATTAAAGACTTTTTAGATTTTAATGAAAATGAAGCCACAACATACACAAACTTATGGGACATAATGGAGGCAGTCCTAAGAGGAAAACTCATAGCCCTGAGTGCCTCCAAAAAGAAACTAGAGAGAGCATACTCTAGCAGCCTGACAGCGCACCAAGAAGCTCTAAAACTACAGGAAGCAAATTCAACTTAGAGGAGTAGAAAGCAGTAAATAATGAAACTCAGGGCTGAAATCAACAAAGTGGAAACAAAAAGAACTATTAAAAGAATCAACCAAACTAGGAGCTGGTTCTTTGAGAAAATCAACAAGATAGATAAACCCTTAGCTAGACTAACTAGAGGGCACAGGGACAGTATTCTAATTAACAAAATCAGAAACGAAAAAGGAGACATAACAACAGAACCTGAGGAAATCAAAAATATCATCAGATCCTACTACAAAAGGCTATACTCAACAAAGCTAGAAAACCTGGATGAAATGGACAACTTCCTAGACAGATACCAGGTACCAAAGTTAAAGCAGGATCAGAATAACAATCTAAACATTCCCCTTGACCTTAAAGAAATAGAAGCAGTCATCAATAGTCTTCCAACCAATAAAAGCCCAGGACCAGATGGGTTTAATGCAGAGTACTATCAGACCTTCAAAGAAAACCTAATTCCAACTCTCCTCAATCTATTCCACAAAATAATAGCAGAAAGTACTCTTCCCAATTCATTCCATGAAGCCAGAATTACTCTGATATCTAGACCACACAAAGATCCAACAAAGAATGAGAACTTCAGACCAATTACTCTTATGAATATCAATAAAAAAATACTCAATAAAATCCTTGCAAATCAAATCCAAGACCACATCAAAATGATCATCCATCATGTCCAAATAGGCTTTATCCAAGAGATGCAGAGATGGTTTAATATTCGAGAATACATCAACATAATTCACAATATAAACAAACTCAAAGACAAAAACCACATGATCATCTCATTAGATGCTGAGAAAGCATTTTACAAAATCCAAAAGCCATTCATGATAAAAGTATTAGAAAGATCAGGATTTCAAGGCCCATACCTAAACAAAATAAAAGCAACATCACAGCAAACCAGTGGCCAACATCAAACTAAATGGAGAGAAACTCAAAGCAATCGCACTAAATCAGGGACTAGACATGGCTGCCCATGTTCTCCCTACCAATTCAATATAGTATTTTAAGTCCTAGCCAGAACAATTTGCCAACAAAAGGAGATCAACGGGGTACAAATTGGAAAGGAAGAAGTCAAAATATCACTATTTGAAGATGATGTGGTAGTATATATGAGACCCTAAAAATTCCACCAGAGACCTCCTAAACCTGATAAACAGCTTCAGTGCAGTAGCTGGATATAAAATTAACTCAAACAAATTAGTGGCCTTTCTCTAAAGAAAGGCTAAACAGGCTGAGAAAGAAATTACGGAAACAACACCCTTTACAATAGTCACAAATAATATAAAAATACCTTGGTGTTACTTGAACTAAGGAAGTGAAAGATCTGAATTATAAGAACTTCAAGTCTCTTAAGAAAGAAATTGAAGAAGATCTCAGAAGATGGAAAGATCTCCCATCCTCGTAGATTGGCAGTATTTTTTTAATTATTTTATCTTTATTAGATATTTTCTTCATTTACATTTCATGGCTATCCTGCTGAAAGCAATCTACAGATTCGATGCAATCTCCATAAAAATTCCAACTTAATTCTTCACTGATTTAGAAAAGGCAATTTGCATATTCATCTGGAAAAAAAAAAAAAAAAAAAAAAAAAAAAAAAAAAAAAAAAAAAAAAAAAAAAAAAAAAAAAAAAAAAAAAAAAAAAAAAAAAAAAAAAAAAAAAAAAAAAAAAAAACCTAGGATAGCAAAAAACTATTCTCACCAATAAAAGAACCTCTGGTGGAATCACCATGCCTGACCACAAGCTGTACTACAGAGCAATTGTAAAAACTGCACGGTAGTGTTACACAACAGACAGATAGATCAATGGAATAGAATTGAAGACCCAGAAATGAATCCACACACCTATGGTCACTTGATCTTTGACAGGGAGCTAAAACTATCCAGTAGAAAAAAAGACAGCATTTTCAACAAATGGTGCTGGCACAACTGGCAGTTATCATGTACAAGAATGGGAATTGATTCATTCTTATCTCCTTGTAGAAAACTTAAGTCTAAGTGGATCAAAGAACTCCACATAAAATCAGAGACACTGAAATTTCTAGAGGAGAAAGTGGGGAAATGCCTCAAAGATATGGGCACTGGGGAAAAATTCCTAAACAGAACAGCAATGGCTTGTGCTGTAAGATCAAGAATAGACAAATGGGACCTCATGAAATTGCAAAGCTTCTGTAGAGTAAAAGACACTGTCAATAAGACAAAAAAGCCACCAACAGAATAGGGAAGGATTTTTACAAATCCTAAATCTGCTAGGGGACTATTATCCAAAATATACAAAAATCTCAAGAAGCTGAACTTCAGAAATGCAAATAGCCCCATTAAATTTGGGGTTCAGAGCTAAACAAAGAATTCTCAAGTGAAGAATACCGAAGGGCTGCAAAGCACCTGAAAAAAATGTTCAGCATTCATAATCATCAGGAAAATTCAAATCAAACCAACCTTGAGATTCCACCTCACTCCAGTCAGATTGGCAAGATCAAAAATTCAGGTGACAGCAGATGCTGGTACGGATGTGGAGAAAGAGGAACACTCCTCCATTGTTGGTGGGACTGCAAGCTTGTACAAGCACTCTGGATATCAATCTGGCTGTTCCTCAGAGAACTGGACATAGTACAAGTGGCAGATCAAGCAATAGCTCTCCTGGGCATATAACCTGAAGATTTTCCATCTGGTAATAAGGAGAAATGCTCCACTATGTTCATAGCAGCCATATTTGTAATAGGCAGAAGCTAGAAAGAACCCAGATATTGCTCAACAGAGGAATGGATACAGAAAATGTGTTATATTTACACAATGGAGTACTAATCAGCTATTAAAAACAATTAATTTATGAAATTCTTGGGAAATGGATGTATCTGGAGGATATCATCTTTAGTGTGGTAACCAAATCTTTCATATATATATAATCTCTGTGTGGGGTGTGTGTGGGGGGTGTATGTTTCTGTTCCTGTACATGCATTCTGGTGTGAGTACCACATGCATGTAGGAACCTTGAAAACCAGAAGAGTGGTTTTCAAACCTGCTCCCATGACTACTGGGCTTGAGGAAAGCACAGAGCACAAAGCAGAGGGTAGGAAGTCATAGTCTAGGATGTAAGAAGCTGAAGCTGGTATTCCTGGCTCCCAGGCATCTAATCACTGCTAGAGAACCGTACAGAGAAGTCATGAACAAAGTGTAGGGGTCCACAGACCTGCAATGAGGCCCAGGTGAGGGCTCCCAAACTCCTGGACATTTGGTGCCCTAAACTGCAAGGAGTTAAGAGCAGAGTCAGGAGCCCAGGATCTGACAATGACAACTAACCTGGGGTTGTCGAAATGGGGGCTCTGGTTTAGCTCACTAGTGATTGTCTTTTCCTTTGTGAGACTTGTCTTGGAGTACAATGAGGCCTTCTATGGGAGATTTAACTCCAGCTCAGTATGCGAAAGCCTTGTCTATGCTCTGCACAGAGGTTCTGGAGGTGCAGGTTTGTTGGGGAATAACCTGGAAACTGGTGTTAAACACAGGTCTTATTGGGGAGCTAGTTACTGGCTTGTTATTTAACTTGAGTTCAACCTTAGTTCAGGTTCTCAAAGGTGGAGTCTGAACCCAAGATCTGGTCTCTCAATGGGAACTTTGTTAGGTGGCTAAATTAGTATATTGTCAAACAACCTTCTAAACATTTATATTATTTATATGTATATGTATATTTATATTTATATTTATATTTATAGACAGTATAACCCCTCTAAAACTCAATCTGCAAAGCCTTACTTTTTGAGCAAAAGAGCAAAAGCAGGGAATGCAGAGAAACATATGATTGCTTATGATGCCAAGAATAAGCGAGACTGAGAACATATTTAGTAATATCAACTTTATTTCACCCCATTCAAATCTCAAGGAATATTACAAAAGAGGAATGTGTTAGAATGTCAGAGCTGGAGACAGAAAGAAGAACTATAAATTCTTCTGGAAAAAAAAAAAAAACTCAGCCATTGTAATATCAAACTCTCAGCCACTGTGGGCAATTAAACTGGGTTTTCATAAAAATGACCCATCATGACTAGAGGAGGTACCCAGAGAACTAAACTGTTTAATATTCTTTTTGTATGCAGGACGAGTAGGGTGTTTGTCATTGCTGAATACACATTAGGTATACTGTATATATGTATAATACTGGATACATAAAGGATACTTCCAGTTCATTCTCACAGAGATGGCCCTGGTTAAACTATATGAATCACAAATCAAAACCCAAAGCCATGAATCTAGAAAATAGATTGGAAGGGAAGCAGGAGGGAACTGCAAAGGGGTTTTGGAGGAAGAAAATGGTGATTGGGAGAACTGAGTAACTAGAATGTATTATAAACCTATGGAATTGTCAAGGACTTAACATAGTTTAACGACTACCTCATACAGTGAAAGAAACATTGGCCTGGTTAAAGTAAATAAAGAAAACATAATCATTAAATGGTTTGGCCAATAATAACAACAAGGTATAGAAACACAGGCAAATTTTTAGTCAGACTTTGGATTCTGGAAAACCTCATTACAATTCCTATGACTAAATAGTTTCTCCATGTTATTTTCTTAGAACACTTGCCATCATATTAGAAACAAAAACAGACTGAAGATATTGCCTATGGTTGGGAAAACTAGCTTGTCTTTCAAAGGTTCTAGATTCAATTACTAGCATTCTTATGACAATTCACAACTGTTTGTGACTCCAGGTAGAGTATCTGTGGTATCCCCTTGCCTTGTTAGGCAACACCTATGCATAAATAATTCACATGTACATACATGTACATATATCTATTTACAATACACATAAAATGAAAACTAAAATGAAAAGAAAGGAAAGAAACAAATGACTACAAAACAATAGCACAGAGGGGGACAAAGACTAAAGAGAAGACAGAGGAGACATAGGAAGAACCCAAGAGAAAGAAACACCTGCTTCCATAACATTTAGAAAATATTAAATTTAAAGAAGAATCTTACACCTGTATCTATTTTATCATTAGTCTAACCATTTTGTATTCATATATTCTTCGCATTGAGTGTACTGATCAAGTATTGATAATTAAGGTACAAGATTTAAAAAAAAATGTTTTACAACTTTTGATAGAGAAATTCTATTACATTGACACATGTTAATCAAAGCTTTGAATTTTCAGAACTTTAGCTTATATTAGCAAAACTCATAAGAAATACAAGCATAGGCAGTCAAATTACTCTCATTATTAATTGCTTGAAAAGAACCTCTAACATCATTTACACCTTAATTTTTAAATTCCAATATGAGTTCTCTATTTACTTTAAACTCAACTTCTGTGTGTGTGTGTGAATGTGTATGTGTGTGGAGGGTATGTTTCATCTGTTGAATTTTTGTGAGAAAGCTATCTTGAAATAAAATGAGATAAAAGAATTTCTACTGGAGATAAACACTGATAGCTAAAAATAATTAAAGCTTTAATTTTATCACCTAAAGTACTCTATACTCAAAGCTAAAGTTCATACGGAATAACTTCATTACAAAAAAAAATTGACTATCACACAAAAGATGTAACTAAAGTTTAACACACTGTCTTGTCTTGGCAAATTATTGGAAAAAATGAGTAGTAGATAGAACTCTGGATATGCTGTCATTGCTCTATGAAAAATCATAAACACAAGAAAAGTAGGAAGGCCAATGTCAAATTTAACCTTTCCTCCCACAACAGCATCAGCTGCTCTCTCATAATCTTTTCTCTCTCTCTCCCTATTTCTCTCTCTCTTTTTTAGAAAATGTATTCACATACCTTTCCAATATTTAAGGAAATGATAAGAAGTATATTATTGAGAAAAGAAGTCCAATTATTTCCATTGTTATTTATATTACCACTGATAGTTATCAGCTCATATATTATTGTCAGACTCTGAGTGCTAATTAAACTTTGCAAATAGATTAAGTATGTGAGAGAGGTAATGTCTTTTATGGAAATTAATAAGGATTTTTTTCATGAGAATGTTTTATTAGTACTATCATCATTATTTTTATATTAACAAGTTCGTTGCAATCCTTATTAATTGTCCTTTGTTATGCTGTGCTGTTATATTACAGATTATATGATATTCATTTTACAATATAGTATGACTGAGCTATTATTTTTGGTTACAGAATGAGTCTAAGAAGAATTTTAACCATTTCTGCATGCAACTCTGTGTGTTCCACTGAAAACCATATCATGTATGGTGCTCTCCTTTCTCCTTTCTTTTCTCTCTCTCTCTCTCTCTCTCTCTCTCTCTCTCTCTCTCTCTCTCTCTCTCTCTCTCCCTCTCTTCTCTGAAACAGGATTTCTCTGTCTAAATTTGGCTATCCTGGCCTTTACTCTGTATACCAGACTGGTCAGGATTAGAGATTCTTAAAGTAAAAATGAGCAATGTCATGTCATAGCTCCCTTTAAGATCCAAACTATTAAATACTTGACCACTTTATAACTGAATTAATATTTAACCTATATATAAAAATTACATTTGATCATTGGAGGTATAATTACATTTACTGTCTTTGGAGTTACAACATTTCTAATTAGCATATCTCACTTGTCTCCTGGATTTTGTTTGTTTTATTTTCCTGCTTCTCAGTCTGAATCTTATACATAAATTTAGGAAAACATTGAGATTATCTTTTGTTTTTGTTTTTTTATATTTTTTGTTTGTTTTATATTATTTACATGTTTGCTTTATATTATTTTGAATTGAAAGAGAATATCAGATTGAAACCCATGGTGTCCTAGAATTAATTTTTTTTTTTTTTGCCTCAAGTTAAACATGTACTTAGATTTCTAGCAAAAGACATATACATAATACTAGTTAAGAACAGAGATACACCATATAAAATATTTCCCATTATTTTCCAATGCAAGTGAGTGCCCCAGTACAAATTTATGCAAGATCACACTTATGGAGAGATTCTATACCATTAGTATTTATAATACAAAAATTTCAATCAAGAATTCAGATATTTGGATATAACTTAAAAGGTAAGGAAATTGAATGTTTTATAAGTGACTTTGATATTATATTTGTCTAACTCTTATGTGGATAATTAGCTATTTTTCTGTTGCTGTGATAAAATACTCTAGTAAAAGGTAATTTAAAAGAGAAAGAAAACTGACTTCGAATGGTGGGGCATACTTGTAATCCCAGCATTAAGGAGGC
>LR755154.1:265101-340539 GCA_902729485.2 Mus minutoides | reverse complement strand
GAGGAGGAGGAGGAGGAGGAGGAGGAGGAGGAGGAGGAGGAGAAGAAGAAGAAGAAGAAGAAGAAGAAGAAGAAGAAGAAGAAGAAGAAGAAGAAGAAGAAGAAGAAGAAGAAGAAGAAGAAGAAGAAGAAGAAAGCACATAATCTATCATTGCAGAAATGGATGGTAGCACATGAATATGAACTAAGGGAGCATTTGCTACATACTGCAAAATAAAATACTCAGGTGAAATGAAGTCAATTATTTCAATATAAGGTATGAGGAGATATGTATAGCCACAGAAGGGAGAATTTCATATTAATGAAAATAATAAATAAATTAAGGCCTTTGATCTCATGTAAGTCAAGGGCAAGGAGTAGGGAGAAAAAAACTTATCTCAGATAGATAGTAGAAATTTAGGCCTTGATCTCATGGAAGGACAAGGCAGAGGATGGGGAGGCAACACTGTCTCAACAGTTAATCATGATTACTTAGATTGCTTTAATTGAACTGTTTTAATTATCAAAATGCAGGTGGATATAAGTTTGGTGGTCATGATATTAAAAATTATCTGTGAGAGAGGTCAAAATAGAACAGGCCTAAAGATAAAGGGATGCTGAAATGACCTTCAGTTCAAGATCCCTGCCATTTGAAGCTCTTTCCAGAGACCTGCTCTAAGAAGAGCTTCAGGATTAACTGGTGATTCTCAATGATCTTGATTCATCCAGCCTTTCAGACAGATCCAGTCAGAACTCTGTAAAGCTCTGAAACTTCTAAACATACAGAGACTGGATAACAGATGCTAAAGTTAGCTTTCTTAATTCAAACTGATAGTTCAAATTTTCCTTCCCCTCCACCACTTCAAAAATTATGTATGTATGCACACACACACACACACACACACACACACACACACATATATATATATATATATATATATATATATATACATACACACACACACACACATATATATATATAATTTTTTTCATTACCCCTATTCTGCAGGAAGAAGCCACGGAGAAGTTGCACCCCTATTCCTTAGGTTTGAGTGTCTGGTTATGTCTATTTTACAAATTATATATAGTCATTTTAAGAGATAATTTAGAAACATTCATAATTTTGAACAGAGAAGAAACTAAAGCGAGAGAGCTTAGATTTGATAATTTCTGTCTTCTTTCTTCCCTATTCTTTCTTTCTGAGGTAAGAGGATGGTAGCTTAAAAGAAAATGATGGATAGAAGAATATTATAAGAAATTAGATAAATGAAATGTATTATTAAACTTATTCTTAAACAAATCAATGTATAGTCATAAT
Source organism: Mus minutoides (assembly GCA_902729485.2). Lineage (NCBI taxonomy): Eukaryota > Metazoa > Chordata > Mammalia > Rodentia > Muridae > Mus > Mus minutoides. The sequence continues at coordinate 339,243 of LR755154.1, read as the reverse complement.
CATACATTGATAGAAATATTTATAATTGACACAAAATTAAATTTCTTACATTGGTGCAAAATTTATATATTGATACTGGTTTAAGGTTTTAATTGCTATAAATCTTAAATTTTTTATACAAAATTTGAAATTAATATTGCTATTCTTAGATAGACATTGTGCTCATACAATTCATTTAAAAATACCAGAGTTAGGAAGTCTTTCTAATAGCTGCTATTACAAACTGTTTAGGATTATTACATGATACAAGTAATGGGCCATATAGTAAATTCACTGTTATATTAGAGTTTGGTTTAATCATAATAAAGTGTTATGAATATTACTCAAATAAAAATAGCTAAGGTTAGTCAAGATTTAACGGTTCAGATATACAATATATAAACAGTCTTGAAAAGTATCAGAAATCCATAAAAATATGATATTTAATTTCATTTCATTTATTAATAAAATTTTGACTAGGAGACATGTCTGTTCCTGATAATACTCTCTTCACAGTTCAAAGTTGATATTGAGCATCACAAACTCCATATAGAGTTACAATGGTCACAAGGTTGCCACTGGGCTAGAATTGCTCTAATTCATCTACAGACTGAAAAGAAATACTCTTCATGTAAGGGCACAATACAGAAGATTGTAGACATCTTAGTTCTGCCAAGACAGGGTAACATGAGATGAGTTATAGTCTCATAATCAATCTTCATAATTTCTGCTTCACTTAAGGTCTGTCAGATCATTCTGGACAAAAGACTAAATATAGATGAGCCAAGATTTTGAGGAATTAGGGAATGTCTTGACAAATTGTTTTAGAAGATAAGTTTTTGTACTTCTTATATATTCAGGTAATATTTAATTTGTTCTCAGATAGCTGATTGGGTGGAAGATGAGTCATAGTCTCATAATCAATCTTAGCTTGGTTAACATTAAGAAAGATGATCTATATTTGAATGCATGGTTTTCAGGTGATAAGACAAATTAAAATTAGTACATAATTCAGATATCAAATTCTAAATTCTTTATGTCAAGAATGATGTTAGAGTAATGTACCTAAATTGACAAAATCCATTTCCTGGATATCATTAGTGTATATCATACCTTATATATTTCATAACAGTTATAACTATGTTCATTGTATGTCTGAGAGAAAAGGCTTTCTAATGGACAAAGAGGAGGAAATATTGTGGATTCTATCTAACTCTTGTATTATGTTAATTGGGTCGCCAAAATTCAGGAGAATGTGCAGGTAAGGTGCTAAGGATCCCTGCCATCAGTTTGTTTAGATATGTAAATAAAGTAGCTGTTGGCCAATGGCTGAACATGGAGACAGAAGGGACTTTAACATTCCTGGGCCAGGAATCAAGAGAAGAAGAAGAAGAAGATAGAGCCACCATACTGGGTTAGGAGTAATGACCAGGCCAGAGAGATACAGAAGAGAGAGCATCACAATCATGTCAGAATTGAGGATCATGGCCCAGAAGGGCTGGCTGCAGGTCTGGGTCCAAGACAGAAAAGGTGGAATATAGATTTTAGTAAGTAATAACTCAGGAATACCAAAGGGGAGTTTGTTAACTGCATGGAGCTTAAATACTTGAGCTGTTTAAGGCATATTAAATATAAATGTGCCTCTGTGCCTTTCATTTCGGAACTCAGAATGTTGAGGTAAGTAGTGAGAAATGTGCTGCCTCTACCCGGTTGATTTGAAAAGCAATACTTAGATTCTACAACACCTGCTCATATTAAATTTATTTTAGGTATTTAACATATTATGGTTAACACATACACTTAAGAACAATGCCTGAAGTCACATAATATTTTAAAAATCTTTGTCAGATTTGGTTCATTGAGTAACATATATAAAATAAAACATAATATTTCATGAAAATATAAAGTTTTATCCTGTATAAAATGCCAGTTTGACTAAAACTATTGATGAATGCTAAGTGTATGTGAACATTTTCCTAATAATATAAGATTCAGAGGATAAAGAATGTACATTTTATATACTTTTATATTAGTAAAATTAAAAAATAATTATTTTAGCTATGTTAATATTATAAAAGTTTTGTCTCATGAAATGTCAAGTACCTAAAGAATATTCTTAAAGAAAACAGCCAATTTTTGCTGACATGTTGAAATAAGAAGTATATTCACTTAGGAGATTTTCAAATTTTTCAGTGTTCTTTGTATATGAAAATATTGCATTCATTAGAATATAAGGAATGAATAATTTATTTTTCTTGGTTTTACTGTGTTTATCGTGGGCATATTTAATGAAAAACAAGTATGCAAGTGTCACTTAGTTCATTAATAAATGAAACTCAGTGGGCTACAAATATGCCAGCCCTGTCTGTGCTTTAATATAGTAGATATCCATGCTATGGTGAAATATACTTAATATTCTAAAATAAAAGATTTTTAAAATTAAATTTAAAGCCAATTAATGCTCACACATAAAGCATAAAACTTTTCAGATAAAGTCTTTATGTTTACTTACAGGGTGTATGAAAAATAAAAGAATATAAAAATTTTAATCATTTAAATAGTCTCTCTCTCTCTCTTTCTCTCTCTCTCTCTCTCTCTCTCTATATATATATATATATATATATATATATATTAAAAATTTGAGTTATATGAATATCACTAATATGACAAGAAAAAGAATTTCCACATGTGAATCTCTAATTTTGAAAAAAATGCCATTTAATTTCAACCTTCAAATTTAATTATTCCTTCCAATTGGTGAGGACATCATGTATGTTAGCCATTCAACATGGAGAAATCAAGCTGTTCTAAGAGCCTTCACCATTGTTGCTCTCTGTTACGTTTAGTCAGCTTGGCTGGTCTCTGCTCAACTCATGTATCTCAGTTCATCTAAAAGTATTTCTAAGCAGCCATTACTGCTTATACACATGCGTAGGGAATGTGAGAGCTAGTGACTTTGGTCAGTTTCAGTAATTTCCTGACAGTATGTTGAGTGATTCACTCCCTGAGCTTAATTAGCTTCTCTGCAGGTAAAATATTTCACTTCCCTGTAAACAGCCTCTCTTTTTAAGAACTTTCTCCCCCAAATAAGCTTGACTATGGGGGAAAGTGATAGACAAAATTTAAAGTCCAGAATGAGAGGAAACAGTTACATTTGTCTTTCTGTGTCTGTATTACCACAGTCAAAGTGATTGTTTCCAGCTTCATAGATATACTTGTAAAGCTCATAAATTATTATTTCTAAACAACTGAATCTTATTCCAATGCATAAATATACCACATTTTATTATCCATTCAGCAGACAGATGATGAACATATAGTCTCTTTCCATTTACTGACTGTCTGAATAGAATATCAATGAACAAAGATGAGACTTATCTTTACAGTAAACCCATGAGTAGTATAGCTAGGTCAGGTGATAGATCTATTTTTTATGAGGAACCTCCATGTTAATTACCATAGTAGTTGTACCATTTTGCTGTAATACCATCAGTGAATATGATAGAACAGGGGGGCTACCTAAGTGACTATACCAAGGAAGCCCCTACCCCCCCCCCCCGGATGCGAGGCACATCATCACTTCCTTTGGCCACAACCTGTAGCCATACTAACAGGCAACGTAGCCACACTAATTAGAATAAAATGAAACCCCCGTGTACTTTAATTTTCATTTTTGTGATGCCTAGTGGTAACCATTGTAAAATGTATTTCATTTTCTATAAGGTCACTATCTTGATGCATGGGCCATTTTTAATTGCATTGTATAATCTCTTGATGCTTAGTTTTTTTTGTTTTGTTTTGTTTTGTTTTTAGCTTTTTTATATATTTTAGAGACTTTCTGTAAGGTGTATTGCTTCTGAAGGTTTCTCCAGTTTTATAGGTTGCCTGTAAACAGAACTTTTTTTTTTTTTAAATTTCATGTGACCTCATTTATTAATTGTTGGAAACCTGTTCAGAAAGTCTTCTCCTGTGTCAACATTCTCAAGTCCGTTACCTTCTTTTTGTCTATCAGATTCAGACTATTGAGGCTTATATTGAGGTTTTTCATCCACCTGGAGTTGAGTTTTTAATGCAGAATGATAGATAAGAGACAATCTTCTTTGTTCCACATGTAATTATCTGGTTTGACCAGCATCATTTACTGAATATGTTATCTGTTTCTTCAAAGTGTTGGTTAGACTCTGTCAAGATTAGACCAGGATTATGGAGGCACAGTGGAAATAAAAGTCAGAGAATAAAGCAACTTCCCCAGGACCAGATTATGTTTTGACTGGAACAATGGAAAACCTCTTCCTTAACTTAAAAGTTGAGACTGTGCCCACTTGACACAGGCATGTCTGGGGTTTGATGGGTTAAAATAGTTTGAGATGGAAGATTCAGTTGCTTGTTTATTTCCCTGCAGTCTCAAACTGCTAGATCAGTGGGGGTGTTGGAATGCTGATCCTCTTATAAGAAGCTTCCAGGGTCATTTGATGGAGTACAGAGACCCCAATGAAGGAGCTAGAGAAAGTACCCAAGGAGCTGAAAGGGTTTGCAACCCCATAGGAGGAACAACATTATGAACTAACCGGTACCCCCAGAGCTCCTTGGGACTAAACTACCAATAAAAGAAAATACATGGTGGGACTGTGGCTCTAGCTGCAGGATGGCCTAGTTGATCATCAATGAGAGGAGAGGCCCTAGGTCTTATGAAGGTTCTATGCCCCAATATAGGGGAATCCCAGGGCCAGGAATGGGAGTGTGTGGGTTGGGGAACAGGAGAAAGGGGTAGGGGATAGGGGATTTCAGAGGGGGAATTAGGAAAGGGGATATTTGAACTGTAAATAAAGAAAATATCTAATAAAAATATATATTTAAAAAAAAAAAAGCTTCCAGGAGTAATATCAGCTCACCAACTTTACAGTATGGAATCTCAGTAAACCTAAGGTTCTTAAGTCATTAACCCATCAATGATACCTCAGATAGATCATCCTCCTCCGGGATTTGTTTTGGCTATCATCTTTCATTTTGCATCTTCATGAGTTTTAAGATTACTTTTCAACCTTGTGAAGAAGTGAATTGGAATTCTGATTAGAATTATGATGAATCTATGGATTGCTTTGGATAGGATGTCTAATTTCACAATAGTACTCTTATCAATCCATAAGCATGGGGGATCATTTCATTTTCTGTTTTCTGTTCAGTTTAATTTATTCAGTACTTTATTGTTCTTCATTGTGTAATTTTTACATTCCTGTCTTATATTTATTCTACATTTTGTAGGGCAACTGTGAAAAATATTGCTTCCTGGATTATATATTTCCCTTAATATATTTTTGTATATAGAAAGGCATCTGAACTCTTTTTGCCAATAGTGACCATTAAGACAGAGATACACAATGGTCAGGGTTCTCATTCCTAAATGGGACATCTATCACAACACACACACACACACACACACACACACACACACACACACTTTCCAAGATTTACGGATCATTATAAAAGAAAAGCAGCAAAAGTTGTAGGAGAGAGTGAGCAGGGTGAATTCACAAGAGGATGCCGATGTTTCTGTGATGAACAGGGAAGAATCACATATGAACTCACAGCTGTTGTGACAGCATGCACACAACTGTGCCTGCTCAGTCCAGACAATAACCCAGCATGGAGAGGGGAGGTGGGTACACAATTCTACCTCTAGCCAAGGAGTTATTGGCAATTTATACTTACTGGGCAAGAGCAAATTAATCTTCTTTTAAAATGTGGCACCTGATAGAGTGACCATGTTCCAGTAGCTGGCCACACATGCAAGAGCACAGATTAGACTTGATGGTCTTTTAAAAAAAGAACAAAAATGTGAATAGAGAGTTGTGAAACTAGGAAAGGAGTTTGATCTTAGAGGATTTTGGGGAGATGGATAGATATAGATATAGATATAGATATATGATATAGGTATAGATATGGATATGGATATAGATATAGATACATAGATATGTAGATGATAGATATATAGATATATAGATATATGGATATGTAGATATATACATATATAGATATATATAGATGTATAGATGTATAGATGTATAGAAGTATAGATGTATAGATGTATAGATGTATAGATGTATATCTATATAGATATATAGATATATAGATGATATATAGATGATATATAGATATATAGATATATAGATATATAGATATATAGATATATATCTATATAGATATATAGATATATAGATATATAGATATATAGATATATAGATATATAGATATATAGATATAGACATAGATAAAATCAAAGTACATTGTATGATATTCTCAGAGAAGCAATATTTCCTAATGTGTTATTTCTTATATAATAAAAATATAAATGTTATCACATATGCTTATCATATATATTAATTATATGTTAAACCATTATGTTGAAAACTTTAAAAAGTTTCAAGTTCATAAATAACGATTTCCAAATTTAGTAAGTAAAGCACACAGTGAGAAATAGTTTTTTTTAAATGCTATAATTCATTTCCTATAATTTGGATTTTTTTATAACTTTCTAATCTTCTTAACATGATATTTTATCTCATATTTTCTTGTAACAAACTGAAAATATTTTGAAGTATAAATGATTGGAGCATGGCTATATCAGGTCCAGCCTTAATGCCATGTAATCATCTCATTAGGTGTTTAAATAGACAGAACTTACAACTTTCTTAGTTGTTAGGATAGGAAGCTGTATAAGGGACTATTTTCTTAAGTGCTTTATTTCACATGGCTTATCTATTTCAAAGTTTTATATATTATAAAATAAATTTGGTTGGCCTTTCTTTAGAAAAACTGACTTAGTGTCACCGGCGAATTGTATTGAAGTTTCCTAGAAGCATTTATGTGGGTATGCCTCAATGTGTGTCCGGCTAGTTTTATGCCAGCTTGTCACAAGCTATAGTCATTAGAGAGGAAGGAGCCTTAGTTAAGGAAAGGTCTCCATGTGGTCCAGCTATAAGGCATTTTGTCAATTAGTGATCAATGAAGGTGGGCCCAGTCATTGTGGATGACACCACTGCTGGACTGGTAGTTCTGAGTTTTACAAGAAAGCAGACTGAGTGTGTCATGGGAAAAGCATACTAAACATCACTCTTCAATGGTCTCTTCATCACCTCTGCTTGAGTCCTTGCACTCAATACTTTTGTTCATGGACTGTTCTATAGAACTATCCGTGAAATAAACTCTTTCCTTTGCAAAATGCTTTTAGTCATGGTGCTTCACCACAGCACTAGTAGCCCTAACTAGAGCAGAAATTAGTACCAGGTTTATGTGGAATTGCTATGACAGAGAAGACCATATGGTTTTAGGATTTTGGAAGGATTTTGGAATTTTGTGCTAGAAAATTAATTTAATATTGAGAGTTCAGTGAGCTATTCTGTAGAAAATTTGAAGGTAAGATTGTTGCAAGCAGGGCAGGTGATGGAGAACTGACTGATTGAAGTTTCAGGGAAGCAAAGCCTGTACCAGGCCTCCAGGGCGATTACCTGTGGTGTTTTCTCAGATGGTACTAAAGAACCAATTTTTATTAACACTAATGTAAAACCTTTGCTTTACTAAGATGATGGATGCTACTTAGGTGGGGCTGAAGAATAAATTGTGACTAGCAAGAATTCAGAATTATTGTGATAGTCTTCTGAAACGTAGTTACTAGGTATCTGTGAGGGATCTCTGAAAATACCCTCACAGCAGAGTGTCAACAATCAGGGAGAAAGAAGAAATTGGTTCAAGAGACTCAATATCCAGTGTTGGCTCAAATTTAGAGAGTCTAATACCAGGTAGATGTTTAGGTATATTTAAGTACAATCACATTAAAAAAAAAAAAGATTCCTGGTGGTCATTAACTCAATTACTGCATGTTCAACAAAGCTTAAGCCATGTATATATATATATATATATATATATATATATATATATATATATATATATATATGATAGATATATATCTATCTATCATATATATATGATAGATTATATATGATATATATAGATATTATATATGATAGATTATATATGATAGATACAGATATTATATATGATAGATATAGATATAGATATATGATAGAATATATATATATATATATATATATATATATATGTGTGTGTGTGTGTGTGTGTGTGTGTGTGTGTGTGTGTGTGTGTCTCTTTATCTATGAAAACAAATATCTATATGCTTACTGCAAGTGTCAGCACGCAAAAGCTGTGTTCCAAATGCTGCTGATGTTGTACCTCATTCTGGCAGCTAGATTAATAGAGTAGGAGTTAATCATGTGGTACTGTTCATGGAGAGCAACTGAGGCTTGGCACTGCATGGCAGGGCTGGAGTCCTTGAGGAGATCTCAGAAGAAGCTACTGGTGAAGATGCAACCCAATCACAGGAGAAGATGCCAGCGTTTTGGAATTGCCAGTAAAATAAGATAACCACCATGGAGCAGTGGAGTGAATCCAGCTACAGCCTAGAAGACAAACTGTGTGTGTACAGAAGGCAGAGACATAGAAGTAATATATATCCTTAGGAGGAGCCCAGAAGTTTGTGAGTGAATTACAAGTGGTGGATTGAGTTATTTAAACTGTCAGGGCTTGTTTTTCCTTTGTTCAGATTGTGACTGTCCTGATTCTCCCCTCTTGACCCAAGCAAGTATTTCATTGAGTTTTTTTTTTTTTTTTTCCCTGAGACAGGGTTACAGGGTTTCTCTGTTTAGCCCTGGCTGTCCTGGAACTCACTTTGTAGACCAGGCTGGCCTTGAACTCAGAAGTCTGCCTGCCTCTGTCTACCGAGTGCTGGAATTAACAGTGTGCGCCACCACGCCTGGCTTTCATTTGAGTTTTGATTTTTTTCAGGTAACCAGAGTTAAGAGACTTTGAACTTTTAGAGGAAATTTTGAATTTTGGAGAGACTGAACTTCTGATATGGTTACATTTGTAAGGACTGTGGGCCTTTTGATGTTATTTAGGTTTTATATTATAATATTAATATTAATATGCCATTTTGGGTATAAAGGAAGGTTCTAATTGAAAAGTGATGTTTCTATGAGTCAAATCGACAGGAGTTCAGTTTCCTGGCTTGTTTTATGCCAACTTAACAACATCTAGAATCATCAGAGAAGAAGGAACCTTAAGAGAGAAAATATCTTCATAAGATCTGGCTGTAGGTTATTTTCTAAATAAATGATTGATGGGGCAGTGTCTAACCTGTTGTGGGTGAGGAAACCCCTGGGCTGGTTGTTCCGACTTGTATGAGAAAATCAGATGATCAAGCCATGGGAAGCAAGCAAATGATCACCATTCCCCCATCACACCACCTATGCTCTCTGCATCAACTCTGTTCTTAATAACTTAGATGCTGAATTGCTATGTGAAACTGAGTATTTACCTTGTCCTCCCAATTTAATTTGGTCCTATTGCTTCAGCACAGCAATAGTAACATGACTAGCACAGTCTGTAACTGTGCCCACATATACTATGTTATTATGTCATGTTATGTAATAGTATGTAAAATATGTAATTGTAGCTAGATGATATACATAGATAAGTGTAGAGGATATAAATAGATATAGATATACTATACTCCTTTGATTATTTACATTCATATATAAATAATTTAAATACTGTCCCCAAGTCTCCTAACACCATTTTACTTTTCAAGCTGATGTGTTTGACACAATCTATGTAAATTTACTGTATGCATTCCAATAGCTTTTTTCACTCCATGCATCATAATCTCTCTTATCAGCACTAGAAACAATTGTTATTTTTTTTTTCTGCTGTGTGCTAATATTTTCTACCGCTTTTCCTTGATGGGCAAGACCTGACCTATCAACAGAGATTCATGGGTGATTTATCTTCCATGGACAGCCAAGGGGATTTGTTTTGCTGCCTCTTGCTAGAGCAAGGAGAGGGGAAAAATGAAATAAAGCATAAATCTCCAACCAGTATGTCTTTCTTGAAATGTCAACTCACTACATACATTTTCATTTCTCATCTGGGAATAAATCGTGATCTTAGAAATATGAAAAATGAGGAAAATCAAGAAGGTCAGCTCTCTGTTAATGGAGTTCTCTTACACATGGACCTTTCTGATAAAATAGTGTTGTATAGGCAAACACACATACACAAAAATTATGGTTTTAAAGCAAAGCCACAATGTGTATATGATATTATTAAATTCAATGAATAGATCCTAGAGAATAACTATTCCCACTACTCTAAGAAAGACTGAAATATTAAGACAAAAACTATAAAAAATCATATTTTAAAAATTTTGTAAAATGGCCAGTTAACTATCATAATTTAAATGATATAAATATATTATTAGAAAAAAGGGTACATTCAAAGCATTTCAAATTAGTTTTGTTTTTTAATCTCAGTACATTAATCAAGTTTATTATATTTATTCAATAGTTATAAAAATAATTTCTAAAATACTATGAATTGTGTTAGTGGAGCAAATAGATACACATTACTTTCATTCTACACTTAAAACTTAATTCTTATGTAGTAAGCTTTGAAACACTTTCTTGTCCTACAAATGTCAATAAATAGCCGTATTTTCTAAAACAAGATTTCAGAGTGGTATTCTCATTTGGAAATCATTTTCTCATTATAATAATCATTTTCTATTGCTAAGACAACTCCAAAACATTCTACTTTGTAATATTTTACAATCTTAAGGATAAATGATTATTCAGAATAACTTTGACAATCAATAAAACATTTTATTTTCAATTTACTTTTTTGAAACTAACTGCATCTTACATTAATATAATTTGTCACACCTTTACTATTCACAGTGAAATAGGTAGTAGTTTTAAGTAGTAATAATATGGATATGATAAAAAATATATAATTCTGTCTTGGCTATAGAAAATGGATTTAAAAAAAATGGCTCAGAAGCCAGAGAATGAATTTGCACAGTGAGATGGAATTTCTATTAACTTTGCAGTGGAACTCTTCCAAATTGAAAGTTATTTTTATGATTTTTTTTTCCTATTGTGAGTAGACATAAGCTATCTATTTCACATTTTCTGTAGTTTTTATTGATGTCTTCCATAGCCCTTCCATTTTTTAAATAATTTACTGAAATAATATACAGAATATATAATTTTATTTTATTGTATAGTAAATAATTAAATAAACTTAGTAACAATATTTTTTTCTCTTTCTCCAGGAGAGTTCATTACACAGTTACCAAAGTAATCCAGGGATAATTATGTGGTTATTTCAGCACTGATGAACAGAAGGAAATCTTAACTGCATTTATATTTCTCATTGGGCCATAAGGAGACTGTAAGAAAATTTCACATATGTTGTATGATTGAAAAGTGCATAGTCCTGTGTTAAATTTTCATAAGCATTCTACTACAAGTTATAAAACATTTCATCATGAAAATTCTATTTTCTAAAATGTATGCAAACTCCTACCGAGATCAGCATTTACTGATGGAAGAGCAAGTGTGAGAAATTGTTAAAATATATATTTGTTCAGACATCTATAACTAACAATAATAAATCATGAATCTCCAGAGTACACGTAAAATATTTTTACTACATTTAGTACTTACAACATAACATATATTTGCATTTGCAAAGTATCTTATTTCTGATTTAATAGGAAATGTCTATTCTCTAATGTGTCTGCATTAAATCTCTTGCAAGTTAACATGCATTGAAGTATAAAAAGCAAATCTGCCTCAGATTAGATGTTTAAAATTATTTTAAATGTTTTATAATGAATACCAGATATTTAATCATAATGATCATATTATTTTTGAGAACTTGGCATTTAATCAGTGGATCTTTTGTATTATAAAATTGAAAAATCCATTAATTGGCATGGCTTTTATATAAATTTTGAATAAGTCATTTTTAAATTAATTTTGAAATTTTACAATATATTCTTTTCTATTAAATATAGTCTTTAACATATTGATATATTTCACTATCAAATATATAAATTCACAGCCATTAATATAAATAGTAATTCTATTAAGAAAAAAAATTAAGACTTTGAAAACTGTCAGTTTTATAGGCCTGGATGTAAGTGGTGCTTCATATATATTCCACATATATCTACTTTCAGTTGTTTTTAAAACAATAACAAACTTGTTCATTTTGGAGAAAGCTTAATAATTATATCCACAAAAATATAGTTTCTTTTAAGCTTTGTTGCACCAGAGAAGGGGAAGATAAGGGGAAGGAAGGAAGGGAAGAGCAAGGGTAGGGAGGGGAGGGGGCCCACATTTTTATAGAAGAATGTTTGGGGAATGCCAGGGCCAAGAAGTGGGAGTGGTTGGGTAGGGGAGACAGGCATGGGGAGGGTATAGGGAACTTTCAAGATAGCATTTGAAATGAAAAATAAGAAAATATCTAATAAAAATAAATAAATATTGAAAAAAATAAAAGAATGTTTGGCAAACTTAGTTTCAATGGGCGTGACCTCACCTGCTTTGTGTTTCATACAGTTCTATTTTTCACTTCACTACTTAAGGTCAGAATCTGCCAAGTGTAAGTTCAGCATATACTGGAGCACTACCTTTTCTGAGCAGAACTCCCTTTCCCTAACCTATACCCTATACCTGAGCAATATAACATGGTCCCTAGAATACCTACAAGTTAAACTTCCCCTTTCCCTATAAGAACCACTCAAGAAGTACCTGGGACTCCAGGAATGTCACCAGATACAAATGAGGCATTTACAGTACTTTAAATTCCAGCCTGCATGATTTCATTCACCCTGAAAATTGTTTCCCACACTCCAGGCTGCATATATAGCCTTCGGTCATCCCAAATCAAAGTGTCCACACTAGTTGAGATTGTCTAAATGAACTGTTTCATTAAAATCCTCAGATAAAGATCCCCCCACCCAGACCCGAATCTGCATCCCAGTAGAACCATATCCTGCAGACTCCACCCATTCTGGACTCCACTTTATCCTTGTAGCATGGCATCATCAGTATCCGGACACCATGAAAGAGGAAATAGGGGAGTCAGAACCACAACTGAACCCCAAGATGAATACCAGAGTTCTACTGAATGTAAGCACGTTTTTATAGTTCTATTTATCTGGTTGTTATCAGGCACTTTTGGCAAAAATTGAGTCATTGGAATAGTGAAAAATATATATATATATATGTGTGTGTGTGTGTGTATTCTCTTTTTTATTAGATATTTTCTTTATTTACATTTCAAATGTTATCGCCTTTTCATAGATTTCCCCTCCAAATATCCCCTATCCCCTCCCTCCTCCCCATGCTCCCCAGTCCACCAACTCCCATTCCGATTCCTGGGATTTCCCTATACTTGAGCATAGAACCTTCACAGAACCTGGGGCCTCTCCTCCCATTGATGACTGACTAGGCCATCCTATGCTACATATACAGCTAGAGCCACAAGTCCCACCATGTGTTTTCTTTGATTGGGGGTTTAGTTCCAATGAGCTCTGGGGATACTGGTTAATTCATATTGATGTTCCTCCTATGGGGTTTCAGACCCTTCAGCTTCTTGGGTACATTCTTTAGCTCCTTCATTGGGGACTTTGTGCTGCGTCCAATGGATGATTGTGAGCATACATTGTATTTTTCAGGCACTGGAAGATGCCCTCAGGATACAGCTATATCAGGCTCCTGTCAGCAGGAACTTGTTGGCATCTGCCATAGTGTCTGAGTTTGGTGGCTGTTCATGGGATTGATCAACAAGTGGGGAAGTCTCTGGATGGTCGTTCCTTGAGTCTCTACTTTGTCTCTTGAACTCCTTCCATAGGTATTTTGTTCCCAATTCTAAGAAGGATTCTGAGCTTCTGGACTAATATCCACTTATCAGTGAATGCATATCATGTGGGTTCTTTTGAGATTGGGTTACCTCACTAAAGATGATATCCTCCAAATTCATCCATTTGTCGAAGAATTTTATAAATTCATTGTTTTTAATAACTTAGTAATACTCCATTGTGTAAATGTACCACATTTTCTGTATTCATTCTACTGTTGAGGGACATCTGGGTTCTTTCTAGCTTCTGGCTATTATAAATAAGGCTGCTATGGACATAATGGAATATGTGTCCTTATTACATGTTGGAGCATCTTCTGGGTATATGCCCAAGAGTGGTATTGCTGCATCTTCCAATAGAACTATGTCCAATTTTCTAAGGAACCACCAAACTGATTTCCAGAGTGGTTGTGCCAGCTTGCAGTTCTACCAGCAATGAAGGAGTGTTCCTCTTTCTCCACATCCTTGCCAGTATCTGCAGTCACCACAGTTTTTAATTTTAGCCATTCTGACTGGTATGATGTGGAATCTCAGGATTGTTTTGATTTGCATTTCCCTGATGATTAAGAATGTTGAACATTTTTAGGTGCTTCTCAGCCATTTGCTATTCTTCAATTGAGAATTCTTTGATTAGCTTTGTACCCCAGTTTTTAATAGTTTGGTTTTCTGGAGTCTAACTTCTTGTTTTCTTTATATATATTGGATAATACCCCCCTATTGGATTTAGGATTGGTAAAGATCTTTTCCCAATCTCCTCTGACTTTTGGTTTTATTGACAGTGTCCTTTGCCTTACAGAAACTTTCCAATTTTATGAGTTCCCATTTGTCTTACAGCACAAGCCATTGCTCTTCTTTCTATTCAGGAACCTTCCCTGTGCCCACATCTTAGAGGCTCTTCCCCACTTTCTCCTCTGTAATTTTCAGTGACTCTGGTTTTATGTGGAGTTCTTTGATCCACTCAGACTTGAGCTTTGTTCAAGGAGATAAGAGTGGATCAATACACATTCTTCTACATGCTAACCACCAGTTGAGCTAGCACCATTTGTTGAAGACTCTGTCTTCTTTCCACTGGATGGTTTTAGCTCCTTTGTCAAAGATCAAGTGACCATAAGTGTGTACATTCATTTCTGGGTATTCAATTCTGTTCAATTGATCTACCTGTATGTCACTGTACCATTACCATGCAGTTTTTATCACAATTGCTCTGTAGTATTGCTTGAGATCGGGGATGGTGATTCCACCAGAGGTTCTTTTATTGTTGAGAATAGTTTTTGGTATCCTAGCATTTTTGTTTTTCCAGATGAATTTGTAAATTGTCCTTTCTAACTCTGTAAAGAATTTAGTTGGAATTTTGATGGGGATTGCATTGAATCTGTAAATTGTTTCTAATATTCTTTCTTTATTTTGTGGATTTGGTGTTTTGATTATTATTTAATGGGAGGAATTTCTTTTCTGGTCCAAATTATTTGGAGTTCTGTAAGCTTCTTGAATGTTCATGGGCTTTCTCTTTCTATAGGTTTGGGAAGTTTTATTCTATAAGTTTGTTGAAGATATTTACTGACCCTTTAAGTTGGAAATATTCCTTCTTGTTTACACCTATTATCCTTAGGTCTGGTATTCTCATTGTGTCCTGGATTTTATGGATGTTTTGGTTTACTATATTTTTGCATTTCACATCATCTTTGATTGTTGTGTCAATGTTTTCTATGGTATCTTCTGCACTTGAGATTCTCTCTTCTATATCTTGTATTCTGTTGGTTATGCTTGTGTCAATGGCTCTGACTTCTTTCCTATGTTTTCTACTTCCAGAGTTGTCTCTCTTTGTGATTTCTTTATTGTTTCTACTTCCATTTTTAAATCCTGGATGATTCTGTTCATTTCTTTCACCTGTTTGGATGTGTTCTCAGTAATTTCATTAAGGGAGTTATTTATTTCCTTCTTATAGTCCTCCATAATCATCATGAGAAGTAACTTTAGATCCATATCTTGCTTTTCTGGTGTGATGGTGTATCCAGGACATGCTATGGTGGGAGAGTGGGTTCTGATGATTCCAAGTAACCTTGGTTTCTTTTGCTTCTCTTCTTATGCTTGCCTCATGCATTCTGATTATCTCAAGTGCTTGCTGCCCTCAATATATCTGATTAGAGCTTGTCCTCCTTTAATCCTGGTTGATTGAGAACTCCTCAGTGTCCATCTTCCTCTATGATCCTGTGATTAGAGGATCCTGTGAACCTGAGATTCTGGGTGTGTCAGAGTTCTTGGCATTCAAGCTTCCTCTGAGACCCTGAGATCCTTCTGTGACTAAGCTCCTGGTATGCTGGGATCATGGAATCCTAGGATCCTGGGTGAGATATAAAAGGAACTCTGCTTCTATATAAAATACTATCAATAAAATATCCACGTGCTCTGAAAGGATAGAACAATAAGGGGAAATATTTTAAATCCCCTCTAGATTGCATTTTATTTCTTCTTTTCCTATTATTAAGAATACCATTAAAATGAGTATTAGGAGATCGTCAATTTAATATATTATTTGCATATATTTACAGCACCTGGAAATGGTACCTCCTCTGGGGACCATGGGGCTGTCCAGTGTGTTCTGAACCAAGGTATACCAGCACCGACTAGAAGGAACCTGAGCTGCTGTTCAGGTGGGGCTCCTGTGTCCTTGCTCCTGCTATCACAGGCCCCTCAGGATTGTGTTGTGACAGATGGTGTGTTCCACTCACCACTGATCCTAAGATTCTGGGTGTGCTAGGTTGCCTGCAGCATGGAGAGTCCTCTGGGCACTGTGACACTGTCCACTGAGTTCTTGCCCAAGGTCCCAGGGCTGATGCAGACTGGAAAGAAACTGAACCACTGGTCCGGTGGGTTTCCTATGTCCCTGCTCCTGCTAGCACAGGCCCTCATTGTTGTTTTGGAATGTGTCAGCATAATTACTGTTGTGCCTGTGTCATCCTTACTTCAGCCATGACTATCAGGTAAATACATAAGAGCACAAGCTGAATTTAAACCCAAAAGTTCTACTTTATAATAGAAAAAAGATATAAAAGGAACATCAAACAGCAAGATTTGAGTGTTTGACTTTTTTGTCTAGTTTATATATATATATATATATATATATATATATATATATATATATATATATTGGTGTGTTGGTGGACAGATACTGAGTGACAGAGTTTGTTTGTTTGTTTGTTTGTTTGTTTTAATTCAGAATGATACTAAAATACTTCTTATAGCATTATAAGTCTGAAAAAAATGAGTATTAGGAACTCGCCAATTTAATATATTATTTGCATATAGAGTTCTGTATGTACATTACACTTATACATGTACTCTGCTTCTACATAAAATATTATGAATAAAATATCAACATGCTCTGAAAGGATAGAACAATAAGGGGAAATAGTTTAAATCCCCTCTATATTGCATTTTATTTCTTCTTTTTCTACTATTAAGAAGACTTCTCTTGTACTTTAAGAGAAATGAGGTATTAATTTGCAGTGTTGTCCTGGTACACACAAATAGACTTAATAATATAAAATTCAGTCATAAAGTTATATAAATGAATACTACAGCTGTGGTAACTGTCGAAATAAATGACTTTTTTTTAGTAGAAGAACTTCTCTCTGCAATATTGTTATTTCATTCAACTGAGTTCCAATTAGCACAGCAGCAGGACAAATTAGCTGAAGGGTCTTTTTGCAGCAGAAGCTTCCACTAGATCTAAAATGAGCTAGCTGTAGCTGTAGACTCCTTCATTTTGTAGGTGGAAGCTGGGTTAATTGCTTTTAATTAGCTTGCCTAATTACCCTAAGTAGAACCAATATTTGTCTACATCATACTTGTACCAGGGACCTGAAAACCTCAAAGTAAAATTTATTTCCCATTTTTTTTTTCCTCTGTGCAATACTTTTGTTCTCATATCTGGTGCCAGTTACAGCTGTCTCATTTGTGACCAAAAGTAAGTGAGACACACCACTTCTCTTTGCTTCTGGACATCTTTGTTGCTCAAATACATGGCTGTTTCAGAGTGCAGTTATTTCCCATGGAGGCATTTCCTTGTTTTTCTTTCTCAGTGAAGAGACTTCTGATTATATGATTTAATATTGGCATGCATCTACCAGTGACTTCTCACCAAGTGTTCAGTATTTATTTTATTTTATTTTATTTTATTTTATTTTATTTTATTTTTGGTTTTTCGAGACAGGGTTTCTCTGTATAGCTCTGGCTGTCCTGGAACTCACTTTGTAGACCAGGCTGGCCTCGAACTCAGAAATCCACCTGCCTCTGCCTCCCAAGTGCTGGGATTAAAGGTGTGTGCCACCACGCCCTGCTTAAGTGTTCAGTATTTTATAGCATTTATCATTTGCCAATACATCTTAATTTTACTTATTCATTTTTTATTGCTTATAAGGTATTCTTGGAATGAAGGCAAGGACTTATTTTCCCCTGTATTATGGATAATTTTATTCATTATGGTTTTCAGATGATGATATACTTACATTTCCACCTACTCTTTCCTTCCTCCAAACATCCCTTTCCTTTATTCTTTGTAGTTACAGTGGTAGCTTCTTCTTCTTCTTCTTCTTCTTCTTCTTCTTCTTCTTCTTCTTCTTCTTCTTCTTCTTCTTCTTCTTCTTCTTCTTCTTCTTCTTCTTCTTCTTCTTCTATCCTCGTCCTCCTCTTTTCAGTGCATATCCCTAAATATAACCTATTTAGTCCATATAAGGTTACATGTATGTATGTTTTCAGAGTTAGCTATTTGACACTGCATAATCAGTTGGTGTGTTTTCTCCTGGGGAAAATCACCTTTCCTGTAGAAAGCACTTCTCAGTTACCTTTGGTTCTTTGTGTAGGGTTGAGGACTCCTGGCCCTTTCTCCAACCGCTTCATAGGCCCATTGGTGTTGTCCTGGTATTGTTATGTTGGTAAAATTTATTGATGTAGCTTCTGATATTACTTAGGAGACAATTCTCACAGAAAACTCTCACAATTTTTCTGTATCTTCTTTGACAGTGTTTCCTGTGCAATAGGTGTGGAAGATATTTTATAATGTACCCATAGGGACTGGGCTATACAACTCTGCATTTTTATTGACTGTGTTTTTTCAGTAGAAGTCTCTGATTCATAGTGAAGTTTCCTTTATAATTTGTTGAGATTTATAGAAAATCCTCTAACATATACAAAAGCTGATTTAAAGATTTAAGTGAATTATTGAATGAATGATGTTTTGTTACCAGTGTCATTATTTACACCATAAATTTATGGGTGTGTTCAAAGAATTCTCTTGGTAGAGGCATTGAACAGCTGGATAAGAGCTAGAAGTTCCATCTTCCAGGATACAAACTGTATTGAGGGATATTTTGCCAAGTGACAAAAGTTCAAATGAGAAAAATTAATAAAACTGTGAGTCACTACATTTATTACTGAAGTACAAAAACATTCCAATTATTTATAGTGCTAGTATAGTTTTCGTGTAAATTTAAAATAAACAGTTAACATTGTAGTGTCCTTCCCCATCAACATAGTTGGTGCAAATGACCAGAGCCGTGCTGCACCCAATGGCATCCATTGTGTTGTTAACAAGGCTAAGAGCCCAGTACCCCTGCAGCATGGTTCTGCAAGTCTCCTAGGTCACCCGGCTCCGCCCAGCTTACCAGAGGCCCACCTACTACCAGCTCACCTGCGCAACCTGAGAGATGTCACCAGACTTCAGGGTTCCCGCCAAACTCCAGAATGCCTGCGCAGAAGACTGGGGGCGGGTTTCCTTTCCTTTATCCCCAAATGCTTGTCCACCATTAAAGAGTCGTTCTAAGCAGAAGCAACCATGTAGCCTCAGAGACCTTCTTTCTTCCCCCACTCCCTTAGTTTCATTTCAGCTTCGGGCTAATCCTCCAGGAACCCAGTCCACTGCGGGCAGTGGACCCCAACAAACATGATTGCATTATAAAACAATAATAAAGAGAAAAATCAAATATAACATAAGGTAAGATATCTTTCTTACCTTATGGCATACAGATTTCATGCGTCTTGACCTATTACAGGTAATTTAGTACATAAACCAATGACTCATACCAAAAAAGAGTTGGGAAGCTCAACCTAATGACAATTAAAAGAAAATAGGAAAGACAAGCTTTAACTGTTACTAAGCAAAAAAATAAATATTTTGCATTCAATTCACAAGGATAAACTAAATTTAACTTATTTTATTATTACAATTTACTTTTAAACAATTAATGCCATTTTAAGATCAATTAAATTGAAAAGATTGCCACTTTTGGAATAACTATAAAATGTATTTGTACATATTTAAATATATTAAATTATTCACAAATCCTAGCTTATATTTTTCCAACCTAAATGTTTTTCTCTATGAAGTTAGAGCACAAACTATTAATTTACATATCTCAAACCATATTTTATTTTCTTTTTTAAATTTTTTTATTAGATATTTTCTTTTTTTTTTTTTGTCATTTTCCAGTTAGTACAAGGTACATTCATTTTATTTTATCTTTTCCCTTTGTTTTCCTTTCTTTTTTTTTTCAACTTTTATTAGATATTTTCTTCATTTACATTTCAAGTGTTATCCAGAAAGTTCCCTATACCCTCCCCCCTCCTGGCCCTGCTCCCCTACCCATCTGCTCCCACTTCTTGGCCCTGGCGTTCCCCTGTATTGGGGCATATAAAGTCTGCATGACCAAGGGGCCTTTCTTCCCACTGATGGCCAACAAGGCCATCCTCTCCTGTATATGCAGCTATAGACATGAGCTCAGGGGGTACTAGTTAGTTCATGGTTATTCTTCCACCTAGAGGGTTGAAGACCCCTTCAGCTCCTTGACATTTCAAATGTTATCCCTTTTCCTAGTTTACCCTCAAAAATACCCTCTCTCCTCCCTCCCCCTGCTCTCCAAACCACCCACTCCAATTCCTGGTCCTGGCATTCCCCTATACTGGGTAATAGAGCCTTCACAGGACCTAGGGCCTCTCCTCCCATTGATGACTAACTAGGCCATCCTCTGCTACATATATAGCTAGAGACACAAGTTCCACCATGTGTTTTCTTTTTTTACCATTTGACAATCAGGCTGCTTCTTTGACATAACATCTGATATAATTACATCTGATATAATTACATACACTATTTTTTTTTTTTCCAATCAGAATCATACCTTCTCATTCTCTGGAGATTTATCTTCTTTTTAAAATGGATTATTTCTATGTTAATGAAAGTAAAATGAATCAATTGTGTTGCTGTCTTAATCTTTGAATTTTTGGATTTTTTTGTTGAATATTAGATTTTCGATCTGACTTTCCTGGGATTTCTATCCTCTTCTTTTGGCCTACCTTATTTTTTTGCCAATGCCACACAGTCTTAATATTATATTTATATTAAATATGAAACAGTGCTTTTCTTTTCTCCTTATATATTTCATTGATCATTCTGGGACTATTTCCTCTCTATTAACTTTATATCAAATTTTCTCACATCTGGCAAGTAAAAGATAAAATTTTTTATTGACATTGTATTAAATCACTGTCTTAAAATGGTTATTTGCCTTGACAGTATTGAGTCTTCCTCTCCTTTAATATGAAATATTTATCTAATCATTAGTTTCTTGATTTGATTCATCCACATTTCATAGTTTTGCTCACATCAACATATGTAGTTCACTATATTTATACAAAATACTTCATTTGTTTTTAATAATTTTATCAATTTGTTTTATTTGATATGGTTTCAACCATGTACCCTATTTTAACATTATTTTACAAGGATTGGCATAATTAATTAATTTGAAATAATTCATGTGTTTGTGATAGCTGTAAAGCATTCAAAAGATTATCAAATATTAAGACCACACAGAAAATTTGAACATTGAAAGAGTAAGCACTGTATCACCATTTTCTCTGGTGATGATGAAAAAGTCTGTTTTTCAAGTCCTGACAGAAAGAGCTGCCCATGAGAACACGTCAATAGTTGGTCCATGGCAACTGTATGGCAAGGACAGAAACATATCGGGGTCACTTATCAACATGGGTTGTTGAAGTATCAAGAATAGATATTAGGCATTTATTTTACAAAGAAAAAAAATGAATATCTAGATACAAAACCTAAATGCTATCATACCAAAAATAGTTATCATGACTGCCCTCTGAAAGACCCAACAAGCAGCTGAAAGAGTCAGATACAGATATTTGCAACCAACTAATGGACAGAAACTGCTGACCTCTGTGGCTGAATTAGGGAAAAGCTGGAAGAAGCTGAGGAGAGGGGCAATTCTGTAGGAGGACCAGCAGTCTCAATTAATCTGGACCCCTGAGATCTTTCAAACACCTGACCACCAAAACAATAGCATACACCAGCTGATATGAGGCCCCCAACACACATATAGCAGAGGACTGCCGAGTATGTGTCCATTCAAAGATGATGTACCTAACCCTAAAGTGACTCGAGGCCAAAAGATATTTAGAGGTCAGGTGGGGTGGGGGGCAGAGGCATCAACATGGAGACAGGGCTATGGGTGAGGAGGAGGTATGGGATGTGGAGCATTCGGAGAGAGGATCAGGTCGGGGCAGGGAATGGAATATAGAGTGTAAAAATAAATTAATTTTAAAAAACAAGTTAAAACTGTACTTTTGTAAAATATAATTAAAAGATAAACTATCTCCTGACATACACAGAAAATAACACAAGTATGAAAACATGCAAATTAGGAATCATGTACAGAGGAAGTACAAATAAAAATAAAATTCAAGTGTTAAAAAGTATTTTTAATAAATTTGAGATCCTTCATGAGGTTAGAGATTTGTTAAAAATTTAAGGGTGTCAGAACTCTCAAAGTTATTCATGAAATCTCTAAAGACCAATTATTATAAAATAATTATTCACAGTGTCAAAAACTAAGTACCTAATAAAGATAATGTCCATAAAATTACAGTTTATCTAATTTAAATGACTAAAACATTCAAAGCATACTCAAACTTTTACAGATATTTTTTAAGTTCAAATGTATTTTTAGAAACCAGAAGTACATTGGTTTTATTACACAGAAATTTAAGTATTTTGAAAAAGGAGAACAATTGTTTTAAATTTCAGTATATTTGATGTTTGATGTGGTACTGCAGAGCTTGTATAAAGCTAGTTAAAGATGATTCATATATTCAGTAGTAGATACAAATGCAAATACAATTGATCCAAGTAAAATCCAAAGGACTATGTCAGAGTCTTACCATAGCCAGAGAGCTTCCATGGTAAAGTTGCAGGAACCATGTTGTAATAATTACATGAAGATATAACAAAAGATTTTGGGATAGCATTTGAAATGTAAATGAAGAAAATACCTAATAAAAATTTGGGAAAAAAAAAAAAAAACAAAAACAAAACAACAACAACAAGCCTAGACTACCCAAGATACAACTTACTAAACACATGAATCTCAAGAAGAATGAAGTTCAAAATGTGGTCTCTTTGCCCCTTCCTAGAATTAAGAACAAAGCACACACTGAAGGAGTTACAGAGATCATGTGTGAAGCTGAATCAAAAGGATGGACCAACCAGAGATGGCGGCTGCCAGGGATCCCTCCCATAATCANGAAAGTCTTTAGTTATGAGAACATTTATAGTACCATAATGAAAATGGCTAAAAGATATAATAATTAAAATGGCACCAATAACACAGCTACGTATACAAGTTTCTATAACATAAAATAATAAAAATTAAAGAAGACTATTGCCACTCATATAAGGCAATGTTGTGCCCACATAAGTACAACTATATCCAGATGAAGATTAACTCTGTAATAAAAATGTGTTCTTAGCCTCAGGTTACTGTAGAAGAGGTGATTGAATTTTATCTAAGAGATATTTGATCTCTAATTATAATCTACTTTGTGATCATTTTTCCCCACACTGTAACCTTCACAATTTTGGGTTGATCTAACTACTTAGCTTTAATCTTAAAAAGATGTAAATGAAGAAAATATCTAATTAAAAAATACAATTACAATAAAAAAGATGTTTTGCAGGAAAAAGTCATTCTGAATGGACACTCAGCAATTCGCAAATTTATGTTCAAGGAGTTACTAGGATTGAGCAAGGTCACAATATTCTTCTTTCTCACTTACCTCATCTAGCATACAGTTCAAAAAAAATGTGTGGATATCCCTTAAACAATATAGGTGAGGCCAGGTGTGTTACAGACTTTTTTCATGCATTGAATATTTCCATGCACATAATAAAATATCCTGGGAAAAGGTATATACCTGCATATCCAATTATTTTGCTTATATATTTCATGTAAAAGCTCTGAAAATAATTTATAAATGCATTATTATAATTATGTTATTATAAATCATATAATTTTATAAATTATAAAAATAAATTATAATTATATAATTATGTCATTACTTTCTAGTCATTGGGATGTGTATTTTAGTGTGACATTTTCCAGTGTGTAGTCACATCAGGAATAAAAGTATTCAGATTTTAGCATTTTGGACTTTGGTTTTGAGCAGAAAGACTTTGCTGACAGGTCTCTCTTGTAAGAGCTCTCTCTTGTGAGGCTATGCCAGTGCCTGCCAAATACAGGAGTGGATCCTCATAGTCATATATTGGATGGAACACAGGGCCCCCAATGGAGGAACTAGAGAATGTTCCCAAGGACCTGAAGGGATCTGCAACCCTATAGGTGGAACAACAATATGAACTAACCAGTACCCCAGAGCTTGTGCCTCTAGATGTATATGTAGCAGAAAATGGTCTAGTAGGCCATCAGTTGGAAGAGAGGCCCCTTGGTCTTGCAAACTTTATATGCCCCAGAACAGAAGAATGTCAGGGCCAAGAAGTGGGAGTGGGTGGGTAGGGGAGTATGGCGGGGGGGGGGGAGGGTATAGGGCACTTTCCAGATAGCATTTGAAATGTAAATGAAGAAATATCTAATAAACAATTGAAAAAATCAGAAAGAAAAAAAGCTAATAAAAAATAACAACAGAACCATCAATCCATTATTTATCCACCTTTTTCTTTACAGTTTTCTGATTTAGACTCATCTCTCACATTCATGCTTATAAATTTATTAAAAATGAGCTCTAGGATTTGAACCAGGAAATTTCAGACTTAGCTACAGCCTTTACTATTTCTGAGACACATTTCCTAATCCTTCCGTGCCTCAGTTTCTTTATCTAGAAATGTGAGGGAAATATGGCATCTGTCTTCTAAGACCATTGAGAGTGTTAAATGAGTGAATATTTATAAAGCGTTTCAATTGCTACAAGACACACTATAAGTGAAGTCTTAGTGAAACCATCACACTAGACTGCCTCTGCACCATGGGTAGGAATAAATACTGTAGATTTGAAAACGCCATGTGGCTTTCTCTTCCATAGTAAAGAGAGAATACCAGAAACATTTGCAGAATTCCAAAACTGCCATGGCTTCCTCTCTGAGGATGCAGATAATAGTGAAGCAAGACTAGTTTTAAAGAGAAAGGGTGTCCTTGGATGAAAGAGAGTGGAATGTACACGTTTAGGGCAAAGGAGAGGTTTGTGAGATAGAAGAGGATAATGTCTTTAATATGCATTACAGATACCTTTCAATAGGGACCAAAGGAGTCCAGAGTTTCGACCCCCTTTTGATTTATGTTATGAGTATATGCTAATGGAAAACCATATGCCTCAATTGCCATATCTGCTGCAGGGAGAGATATTAAGTGATGGCTCTTCCTGGCAGACAGTCTTGTTTCACAGGTACTTGAGGAATGCTGAGTGTAAGCTTTTATCACTCCACCATCAGTCCTCCATTTGTGCTGCTTGAATTCAGCCTGTGCTGAGCCCAGACTGTCATTTTGGGACACAGTCAATAGCATTGCCTTTTGGAGTGTTTGGCTGATATAGACTAGGGACAGAGGTACAGTTAGAGATTTTAGGTGAAAATTCTTATCTTGGGTAAGATTTTGACACTTCAAGATCTATGGTCCTGGTAACTGAGAGAGTTGATTCTCAAGACCACTGGAGAAATAGAAGCCACACCCCGAAAATTGAACAAGTGAGAAAACATAGGAGTACTATTCTGGACTCTGTTTGACCTGTAAGAGGTAGACTCCATGAAGCTGACATAAATTTTCTTTAGTTATTAAAAATAAATAAAACTTTTAGTTATATTAATTTACTGAGAGTAACATTGTAAAAAAGCAGTAACTCATACCTTTAAGTCATGGTAAAAGCTTAGAAACCTAAAAATGTTTCTGGGTTAAAAACATTTTTATAGAGGGGTGGATATACAGATTGGTCAAAGATGTTTTTAAATACCATTGAAAAGCACCTTTAAGTCCATACTTAGAAGACAACTAAGGGAAATTCAAAGTTTTGAGCTGGTAACTATGATAGTAGTAACATGTTAAGGCTAGATTAACAGCCTATCAGCACTCCATTGATTAATGTTAAAACTCTAAACTTATGATATCCTAGTATAACAATATAACAATATAACAATGTATAGAGCGGACAAGAACTCTGCAGGAAATGTAAACCAGTTCTGTGAGTTTATTTCTTTCAGAGTAAAGTCTGTCAGCATTATAACTCTATCTTATCTACCTTTGTCAGCAGAAGACCTAGTAGCTCTAGAAAAGTGAACACAAATTTTACATATGAACTGAATTGAACAGGCAGTTGCAGCCTTAGGGGGATGAGCTGTTTTGTTTACTGTTGTTCACACAAATCTACAGTTAGACATCAAAATCTTTCTGGATCTGAGAAGGATAAATTATATCAGTAAGTATAATCCTAACAGCCTATATCATTTAAAATGGCAGAGACTTATTGTTACCTGGGAAGATACCCTAGGCTCCTGTCATCTTGGTGGCCTCATTTGGAGCAGAAGGCACATGGCAGCCACAGTTGTTGGCAGCCAGGCAAAGAAGAAATGAGATGCTTTTCAGGAGAAGAAGAACTGGGGGAACTGACCTACTTTGTCTTGGCCAAATGGGGTAATCAACTTTCCAGTGTCCTTCCCTATAGTTTGAACTGGATCTTGACTGCCTATTGGACAGGTAAAAGCATGGGTCAGTTTTACCCAATGTTAGCATTACACAACCCAGTTGGTTCCATTGGTGCCCATCACTCTTCTTTGGAAAACATAGGTTCTCCACTAGGAGGTAGAATTTCTGCCATGGGAATTTTTTTTTCATTAAATATTTGAAATGTCATATTCAACATGTAGCAGAGGAGGGTGTAGTCAGCCATCAGTGGGAGGAAAGGCCCTTCATATTGTGAAGATCATATGCCCTACTCCAGGGGGAATGCCAGGATCAGGAAACAGAAATGGGTGGCTTGCAGAGCAGGGCAGGGGGAGGGTATATGGGGCTTTGGGGATAGCATTTGAAATGTAAATGAAGAAAATATATAATAAAAAAAGAGTATGAAGACAATCATGTGTTAAATCTACCTGCTTTTAAACAAACTTTTCTTGTTTTTAGTTACTTGTTTCCAGCTTAACCCTGAAAACATGTACAAGAGGCTATATAAAACTTGTCATTTTTAATCAATTATATTTGAACATTTCGTGGCTGCAAGCATTTTGAGAACATTAAAGAATTTGATCCTTTATGAGGTGACTGATCACTAATTAGTATGTCTTAACAGTTTGTAGGAAGTTATTCACTTTCAAAAATGAGAATTTTATAGCATTATCTCTGTTAAGTTTGAACCTTAGATATTTGAGCTAATGATTTAATTGAAGATATGAAACTTCACTATAGAATCTTAAACCATAAACAGAGAAACTGAGAGATTTATTTGACCATAAATATAATAACTCTGAACCTTAATTTTCTATCTTTTCAGAGTAAACCATTATAGAACATAAAAATGTCTGATATGAATCAATTTATCCAAAGAGTTAAATAAAGCTGTACAAAGTAAACAATCACAGAATATCTCAATTTCTATAAAACTCAGTTTATCCAAAGAGCTAAAGCTTTACAGAGTGAGCAAAGACAAAGAGCATAGGGAAATACTTCTATGAAATTGAACAGACCTTAGGAATGCATAAAACTCATATATTTTATATATGTGTATATATATATATATATATATATATATATATATATATATATATATATATAAATTTCTTTATTTGTATATGTTGTAGCAAATTAAGAGTTTCCATGAATAGACATTTTAGTTCTAAACCCTTTGTTATAAGTTTTAAGCTAACTTTTTTGTCCTAGATTTTTATAGATTCTTTATCCATACCTAACACATTTACATTTCCATAGTTAGAGAACCTTGACCCAATAAACTTTAAATATTTCCTGAAAAGAGTGCACAGAGAAATTACAGTGATAAAATATTTTCAAGAGTGGTAAATTGAAAACACTTAGAGAAATAGAGCAGTTATCTCCAAGGGGATGGGGCAGGGGCGGGGGGGGGGAGCAAGGAAAGGGTCATAGGCTCAGGATGGCATAGAGAAGCTGTGAGGACCTAGAAGGCACCATCTAGAGGGAGATGAGGAAGTTCCTGGAAAGAGCTGAGAGAGGCAAGGAGTGATAAGAGGAGGTACTTGAAATGGTGACACCAATGTCAAATTGGGGGAGAAATAACTCAAATTACAAAGGAAAAGGAGTCTTTTCCATATGACAGGGGCCTGGTAGGTTGAGAGAAGTCTCCTGACATACTGGTGTGATTTCTGTAGTAGAAACAAAAAGCCAGCAGCATCATGGTGACATTTACCTAGTGGAGAAGGAGAAAGGAGTGGTTAGAGCAGCTAGAACTGATTGCCTGGGAGAGGCATTTCATAGAACTAGGAAAAGGGAGGAGTCCAACAGAGAGAGGGGAGTAAGTATCTTAGGAAGTGGAGAGTGGCCAATATCATTGGGTTATAGGATATGGGAGGCAGATACCCACATAGTTAGTGCTCTAGAAGGCATAATAAAGAGATACTCACGTGGTGAAAATCCTGAAGGTCATATTAGGGACATGACTTTGTGGTCAGTGCCCTGAAACTTGTAGCAGGCTTTAGGAGAGTGGGAGAGAATCGCTATCGAGGAGTTGAGGAGAGATGAATGTTTAAAATCATTGGAGGGAAGAAGCAGCTTAAGAGGCAAAGTTGAGAATTTGGAATCTAATGTGGTGGGTCGCAGAAGCTAGCAGAAACAAAAGATCTCTTCATACTTTAGGAAGGTCAAATCATCAGCTTGGTTTGGAGAGACTGAGATCTGTAGAAAGCAACTCATTAATGCCACTCTCAGGATTTTTTTTTTCACCAGTTGAATGAAAAATTAAGTAAACAGAGAAGTTGACTTTTCCACAAGTATGGAGAAGAGTTTTATTGCAGATATAAGGAGAAAGCAGGCAGAGACAAGCATCCAGGCTGAACATGGCTGATGACTAAACTGGACCATGAGAGGAGAGGTGGGGAAGGAGAGCAAGAGAAGAGTTGCAGACCAAGAGGGGTGGTATGGGTCAATAAAGTGGCCAAGAGTGCAATATAGCCAAAATGGCTCGGTTATATAGGCATCAGGCTCCTGAAGGGAAGGTGAAGCATGGCAGGCACCTTGGTTGGAGAGGATTGCTGTAGGGAGTAGGGTAAAAGTGCTGGAAGAAGCCACCATTACAGAGTGCTGCTGGCAGAGATGGCCAGCATCTGCTTTGTTGTGTTAATAGTCACCTCAATTAAATATTTGTCCTAGGTTTCTGGAACCTATGAAGAACAATAATATAGGTAGTAAATGGAAAAATGCATCTGAGGAGTTGGCACTGACCTTATAATTTCTTTAAGTCTTGTGGTTTTTGTTGATTTTTACACATAGTGAACCTTTATATTAGTTCAGAATTTTTAAAAAGTCAGTAAATATTATTTTTAAAATAAATTTACACCTCCTACGTTGGTCATTTTAAGTTACTTCAAAATGAAGGGACTCTTATAAGCAAAGCAATTTAATAAATTTAAAAGTGTATGTGAACACATCCTTGATAGCTTGAAAATATATTTACCTGGGAAGCAGACAGCATATTGAGCTGTAACACTTGCTACTTACTTTTGAGAATTTTTCAAATATTATTCTATAATTTGACAGTCTATGTGACTATTTTACTGAGGTAATAAAAAAAAATAAATGTTTGTATAATACATAGTATGACATAGATTGATTTAGATGGCGTTATTCCACGCATGTTGCTAGAAATTTAAGCTAATGTTTAATAGCTTACTAAGTAGAATTATATTTATTAATTAAAACATAATCTTATAAATACTTAAAGGTGACTAATCTATGCTTTCTTTACTGTTACTTATGCCTTCTATAGTCATTCATGTGCAACTTGACTAAATTCTACAAACATTTTTCAAGATTGTTACTTAAAATTATTTTATTGATTAAAACAACTTGCATTACTTTACCGTGATAAAAGTAAATATTAAAGCAATGTAAACATCAATGTAGCATGAAAGATGGGTACAATTTTGCAAATTTAACTGAAGGTTAGAGTTGCAATTTAATTTGAAGTTTGATCCTAATTAAGCTGAATTTGTATCTCTGAAATGATAGAACATTGAGAAGCAGTTTTTAATCAATCAACCCAAACCTGGTTTATTCCCTTTTTTTCAAACTATTGTTCATCAGATCAAAGAGACTTGTTATATCTTTGATTAAAGAGAGAATAGCTCTTCAATGATAACTAGTTTACCTTTTGAAGATTTTTTTAAACATGTAAGTGAATAATTAAATAAATCTAGATGACAAGTGTCAATTCTACATAAAAAAGTCCCTTAAAGTAAGAGCATCATTAAAATTATATAAGTATAGAAATATGATAATATACTTTCTTAAATCAAAAAGCTCAGATTTATATTTCAAATTATAATAAAATAAATTATTACATTAATTTAGCTTAAGAAATACCAATTCTACAACATACAAATTTTTTTTCTTTACACACACACACACACACACAATTACTTTCCTAATATTTGTAGGTAATTTAATTACCTTAAATATTGCTTCTCCCAGTCTTTAGAAAATTAATATGTAGGATATGAGCTTCAACTTATGATCATATGTTTCCATAGATAAATATCTGCTAAATACATATGTTTAGCTGTATATAGCATTATTACTATATTCAACACCTTCTTTCCATAGTCGTCCATATGTTATCTGTCAATAAAATAGTTTTTTAAAAGTAGCACAGATTTCATGCCTAAGATAACAAAGCTTCTGCCTATGGGTTACAAAATAACTTTTTTGATACACTCCTGCTTTGTTCTAGGTAACACACCACCACCATTATTATAATCGGATATTTATGCACTATAACTTTAGCTCATCAACTTTTAAAAATACATAAAATTGGTATTTGTAATTATAGAACTGATTACATTATTCCACAATCTACTGCATCAGAGTAGAATCTATTTTTGTAGAAAAAAGACACCCCTTCATTTTACGCAGAGTAATTCTGAGAGGTGTTTCCTTTGGATCAGCAGTCTTTAATACAATAGCTGTTCTAATCAAATAGCACTTTCATATGTATCTTGTATGATGTCTATACTTCTCATTAAAGCAGTTTATGTGAGTTTTATTAATAAGATGATAGTATAATTCTGAGATTATTATAATTCCTATGGTGTTGTTTTCATTCATATTAACATATATCTCTTCCCTCAGTTTTACCAGGAGTCTTTGAATTTAAAAGAGAACAACACACTGGGCAACATATAGAGAATAAGAAACTGGTAGTTTGTTGTGGTAAACATTATTTGGGAGTTTTACACCACTTTTTATCATCTAGTTCCTAAATAAAAGACACAAATTCTTGATACTTATAATAAGCATTTAAACCACTAGAGCTGGGCAGATATCTAACCTCTGTGCTATTTTGTCTGTTTCCCTTTCAATAATCCTGAGATATCACTTCTAATGCTCTGCTTGGGCTAGGCCTACCCCAACTGGCTGACTCTAATAGTTCTGATCTCAAGATCTACCTACCCCAGGCATCCTCTTCCTGCTACTCTGACTCCATCCTTAGATTCCAAGCCAAAGAACTGAAGCATCTCTTCTGCCTAGCTACAGGCTATAGGCATCTTCATGCAACCAATCATCTCAAATTAATGTTTGCACAACAAAAGCTGGCAACTAGAACTAATAAAAAGCACTTGGCACAGGAGGTCAAAGTTCTCATATAGCATTTTAAAACAGTTGTGCCAAATGGACATCTAAACTTCTATGTTATCTGAGAGTCTTCATTTTTCAGTAGGAAAATGCAAATTTTGGAACACAAAAGCAGACAAATTATGAGAATAAGTGACTGTTAAGTGCTTGGTGCTAAGTAGGTCATTTCACCTATTAAAATCCCAGAAAACATATCAGAAGAAGGGTAGAAGGAGTGAGGGAAGTGAGGAGTGGGGCATGGTGTACTTCAGTGAAGTTCTGCCACATGCATAGGACATGATCATAAGAATGTTGACAATAATATGCTTATAGCAGCTATGACTGTCTGCAATGAAAGTCAGGATGGGGAGGAGGAAGGAAGGAAGGAAGGAAGGAAGGAAGGAAGGAAGGAAGAAAGGAAGGAAGGAAGGGTGAGATCAATGATCAACAGAGGGCTGAATAGATGAAAGAAAAGAACAAAAAGGGCCTGAGTGCACATGAGGTACTACTTAGGGAGAAAAGAATAGGCAGGAACAGAAGAAAAATGAGAGAGGGGAATGTAAGGCAAATATTGCTGTGGTACATCAACTATGAGAATAATACTCTCTTAAAATGAAAGAAATAAAAATAATCCAAAATAAGAAAGTTACATTATGAGTTTGATTAATTTATTTAGACAGACAATATTATGGTTTCTGAGAGCTAACAGAATAGTAACTGATTAAAAGAGCATGTCAAGAATATAATAGCCATAACCTGGAAGAACCTAGATGACCCTCAACAGAGGAATGGATACAGAGAATGTTGTACATTTACACAATGGCATGCTACTCAGCTATTAAGAACAATGACTTCATGAAATTCATAGGCAAATAGATTGAACTAGAAAATATCTTTCTGAGTGAGGAAACCCTATCACAAAAGAACACACATGGTATGTACTCACTTATAAGTGGATATTACCCAAAAGCTCAGAATACTCAAGATATAATTCACAGACCACATGAAGCTCAAGAAGGATGGCAAAAGTGTGGGTGCTTCCATCCTTCTTAGAAAAGGGAACAACATACTCACATGAGGAAATATGGAGACAAAATGTGGAGCCGAAACCAAAGGAAAGGTCATCCAGAGACTGCCTCTACAGGGGTTTCATCTCAAATAGAGTCACCAAACCCAAAACTATTGTGGATACCAACAAGTGCTTGCTGACAGGAGCCTGATATAACTGTCTCCTGAGAGTCTCTGCCAGAGCCTGACAAGTGAAGAGGCAGAGGTTCACACCCAACCATTGGACTGAGCATGGAGTCCCCAATCAGTCCTGCAGTCAAAAAGACTGCAGGAGCTGAAGGGGTTTGCAACTCCATAGGAAGAACAACAATGTCAACCAACTAGACCCTACTTCCCCTCAGAGCTCCCAGAGACTAAACCATCAAGCAAAGAATAAACATGGAGCAACCCATGTCTCCAGTCACATCCTCCAGCCGAGGATGACCTTGTCCATCAACAATGAGAGGAGAGGCCCTTGGTGCTGTGAAACCTCGATGTGCCAAGGTAGGCAAATGCCAGATCAGGGAAGCAGGAGTTGGTGGGATAGTAAGCAGGGGGAGGAGGGATGGGATGGGGTTTTTGGAGGAGCAATGAGAAAAGAGTATAAAATTTGAAATAAAAATAAAGAAAATATCTAATAAAAAATTAAAAATATATAGAAAGAAAAAAATGTTTTTGAATCATGTTGTTTTGTTTGTGTTGTTGGCCTTTTGCTTGTGTATTATGGTTTCTGATTGTATGTCTGCTACATCCACTCCAGTAGCAACCCACGTGACAGGCTGAAAATTCTAGGCACGGTCCCAGGGCAAAAATTTCATGGAAACTTAGTCTCCTGGAATCGTTGCATCCTGTATAAAGAATGCTCCAATGACCTTGCTTTAGTTGGTAAACAGATCTGCGTGCTTTCCCTAATATTGCTTCATTATAAGTACTTCTAAGGATTCATATTTTGACACGTAGCTAAGTTAGATTCTAGGCATTCCTTGATCCAACCTTGAGCATGAACAGCTGAGTCACTGCCCCACACAGGAATTCACCACTATCTAAAAATAAGGAGGCTTGTGACCTGAGAAGGAACCAGACTGAGATACTTAGAACTATAGCTAGCTGAGTCACTCCCATATACAGGAATTTACAATGGTTTAGGAAATAGATTGAGCTGTGGTTTTAGCGTATTGCATTATTCATGACAAGGTTAGCTTGAGCAGAACTCCTTAATTAGAATCATGCCTTGGGTGTGAATGCCCTTGCCCTGGGAGTGTTAAGACCTCACTCCTGGCTCCTAAAATCATAGCTGACCTTAGATAGAGCTGATTTTTGTCTCAGTTGTTTTATTACCCTGTTCCTGCCAGTCCTTTCTGTGACTGCATTCCTCTGTCTTGTGTAAGAATCTATTAACCTCATTGTACCTTGCTGATGTGTCACCTAACTTCTGTATAAAAATCTGATGCTCAATTTGACAAATTACATTCAGATTCTACACACCCTCTCATGTGGTCTCTGTTTGTCACCCACATTCGCCGAACCCTTGCCCACTTCGCTCCAGAGAACTGGACCCACACAGATAAGGGATCCAGAGGGTCTGTGACATATGTCTTATCATTTTTGTGTGTAGTTTCCATATGTTTTTAATTTGTTGTTTTTCACTAGTTTTATGATTATTTGTTTGACTATTTGCTTTCTAAAAAGAAAGAGAACAAAAGGGTATGGAGTTGGTTGGGTTAGGAGGTTCTGTGAAGAAAGGGATGGAAAACTGTGATCAGCATATATTGTATGGAAAAAAAACTTTTCTTTTTCTAAAAGAAAACAAAGAAACAAACAAACAAAAAATGTTACCAGTGGTTAAGATTCTCAGCTTAGAGACCAAGTGTCCCTTCAATAACAGCCATCCTTAGTTGCAAATGTTCATTTGGACCCAACTACCTTTCTGCCTTTTCCAAGATAAGAACTATTCAGTGGATTATACATATTTTTCATAATCCAACAATGACCACATTTTATCCTATGAAGTCATAAACTCTCATTTCTGTTTCTCAAAATCATCATACTCAACTACTAGCTTGTTCAATATTTCATCTTCCACAATAAATGTATTTTTCAAGTATGGAATAATTCTGCAATATAACCTTTAAGGGATCATGTATTTCAGTGAATTAAGGTTGCCTACAAAATGAAATTGAAGTTAAGACTTCTCATGAAAACTATTTCAAATGTGAGTCACATCTACCCTTTGTGGAGATAGAATACATTGTAATTTAAGGTCAATCATAGCTCTTATATTTTAACATTCTTTATAACTTGCTGTCTGCTTTTTAACCAAATACACATTGCTTCTGACAAACCCTTGTGAACAGCTTCTTAAACTGTGGTGTTGAGTAATTTTAAACCAGCAATACAACTAGCACAAACAAAAACCTTCTAGATCTGTCTGATTCAACAGGAATAAAGATGCAACCTTAGGCTGAAACATAGACACACCCTTAACATACTTTTAATCCCAAACAATGAAGGTAAAATTAATTTTTAAAAGAAAGCAGCCATGTTTGAATGTGACATCTAATTGAGAGACAGAAAACATGGCATGTCAGTGATAGATTTGTCAGAATAATTCAGGGGGAATACACTCAACTCTCAGGAGAAAGGACAAGAAAGAGATGCAACAATAGAACTGGCAGGGAGAGGGAGTCATTCAGTTGCATTGAGTTGAGTTAAGTGCAGAACAGTTTAGTTGAGTGGAGTTCAGTTCAGTTCCATGCAGTTGATACAGTTATTAGAATTCAGAGGCAACTTTCTTTCTTTCTTTCTTTCTTTCTTTCTTTCTTTCTTTCTTTCTTTCTTTCTTTCTTTCTTTCTCTTTCTTTTCTCTCTTTCTTTCTTTCTTTCTTTCTTTCTTTCTTTCTTTCTTTCTTTCTTTCTTACTTTCTTTCTATTATTTAAACATTTTTTTGACACAGGGTTTCTCTGTATAGTCCTGGCTGTCCTGGAACTTACTTTCTAGACCAGGCTGGCCTCGAACTCAGAAATCCGCCTGCCTCTGCCTCCCAAGTGCTGGGATTAAAGGCGTGCGCCACCATGCCCGGCTCTAAACAAATTTTTTCCAATTTATTTATTAGATATTTTCTTAATTTACAATTCAAATGCTATTCCGAAAGTCCATCCAATAGATGATTGTAAGAATCCACTTCTGTATTTTCCAGGCATTGGCATAGCAGAGGCAATTTTCTAATCGAACAACTCAGTGAGAAGATGAGAATAGCCAATTTGAATCAGTCAGCATAAGAGGAGTTTGACCCTTAAGAGCTGAGTTGAACCATCCAGCCAAATTTCAGAAAGTACTGTTAAGGGTGAACTTATTTAGCAGTAAACCTCTGAGCCAACAATTACATCTCCTGAATAGAAGCTACTTTTACACTGTGGACTTTTTATCCCATATACTTAGTATGATGTTTTGAAAACAATAGGTATGACTGAGTGTGCAATAACCAAAGATCAATTGCAAATCAAACATACAAGATTCTGAAGTATTTCTGGGAGCTCTCGCTTGCTCTCCACTTTGTAACTTCACTGCTGCTTTTGTTGTAGATTCTCTACACATGCATTTTATCACCCCATGCATCACCAGCCAATGCTGCCTGAACTGCCTCACCTCAGAATTAGGACTATTGTATGAGGAATTGGTATTTTGACATACAAAGCTTTCTATTTTTGTAGAAACATAATGATTTGATAAAGAAAGCAAATACTTAACATTTTCACACTCTCAGCCCTAAGCATGTAAGCATCAAATTAGTCTATTATTGGAGTGCATTGTGTTACAATGTTTTATTTTAAAAATTGTTGTTTGAATTGCTGACTTGAGTTTCATGAATAATTGTTAAATGAATTTTGGCTTGAGGCTAGAATAGAATTTTAAAACTTTCAGAAATTGTCCTAAACAACCTTTATACTTTTGTATGTTTAATAATGAGCTTGTGCATTGGTTAATCTCATAATAAATTTGGCTAAGTTCAATAGAAACTAGTAGGAAAAGGACTATAAATAGGGAACAGACTAAAGTCATTATCTGAATTAATAACTAATATTTATTTCTACATAATTATATAATTGATTTACCTGTCTCAGATATTTGCCTCCCTTTTAAGTTTTCATAATTCTTGGATTATTTATTTATTTATTTATCATGTAATTATCTGCTGATTTAACTTTAAGTCACAGCAGCTATAGAACATTCTGTAGAAGTTTGGGTCTAAAGACTTCCATTAAATTATGACTTTAGTAAAAATTGCTGTCTTCAGAGTGACTTTAATGTGACATATTTTTCTTTTTGTTCATATATGACCTTGGAAATAAGAACTTAAAAATAAGACATGGCTTTTGTGAATATTTAGGTTAGTCTAGGGCAAATTTTATTTAACTTAATTTTATATTTCTTCAGTAAAACATAAACAGAATACCTTAACAGCAATCAATGATACAATAAGGTTCTAAACATTCATCATTCATTAGGGTGATTTAGGACACATGTGTAGGACTATAAATAGAGTTTAGGGGACTGGGAACATCATCCAGTTGCTAAAGAACCCTTTGTTCAGGTAGAACATATTTCCAGGGTGCATAAACAAAATTAGGTATGGCACCTTGAAATTTTGTGCTGTTGCTGTGTTAAGGATTGTGAAGACAGCAGGGCGTGGTGGCGCACGCCTTTAATCCCAGCACTCCTGAGGCAGAAGCAGGCAGATTTCTGAGTTTGAGGCCAGCCTGGTCTACAAAGTGAGTTCCAGGACAGCCAGGGCTATATAGATAAACCCAGTCTCAAAAAACCAAAGGGGGGAAAAAAAAAAAAGGATTGTGAAGACAGTTAGATATTTGAAACTCATTTGCTATACAACACATGTTCCCCCCATGTACATATACAAACACATGCACGCATACATTTATGAATACACACACACACACACACACACACACACACACACACACACACATTCTTACACACAGATTTTTTAAAAGAAAAAAGAAAAAGAAAAAAAAAACAAAACAAGTGACAGATAGTATAATTTAGGTTTTCAAGTACTCAATAGTTGAGAAAATATCATTTTTCAAATCAAAGGGACTTCTTCCAATAGAAAATATCCCTCATGAATTGGATTGTGATTTTTTGCTGTGTTCACTCGAAGAAGTACCTAGGTATTTGTCACTCTCATATTTCTAAAATATCTTTTAGAGAAAAATCAGTCTTTTTTTTAGAAAGGAAAACTTTGTCCTTAATAAGATGATTTTTTTTCTCATAACTTTTAACAGATTGCACATGGAAATTATATTTCTGGTACTTACAGCTTCATATTTATTCACATCTTGAAGCACTGGCTGGAAGTTAAGCATCACTAATGAAGGCAGCAGTGATAGGCCATCAGGTGCTAACGATCACTTTTTTTTTTTTAAACCAAAAATATTAGCAAGATTATGGAATTATCTGTAGACTTTTGCTCTTCCAAATTTTGCTTTTCCTTTCCTCCATCAACCAAGGCCCATCTGTGGATTCCGACTCTGCCTAATGGATGTGAGAATGGAGCAGGTGTGAACGTGTAGACTGGAAAGGAAGGGAATGGAAGATTGATGTGCCGGCTCGTTTTTGTATACCTGCCCAAAAGCTGAGGGATGAGTGTAATCTAATGATCATAAATAATAAACACTCTCA
This sequence comes from Mus minutoides, assembly GCA_902729485.2. NCBI lineage: Eukaryota > Metazoa > Chordata > Mammalia > Rodentia > Muridae > Mus > Mus minutoides. The sequence goes on along the minus strand of LR755154.1, from coordinate 300,585 downwards.
TCAGCTGGGAAGGGAGAGGGAATGGGGAAGTCTCCATCAGAGGGAGGAGCCCCAGCTGTTGCTGCTTCCACTGCACAGAATTACAGCTAAGCCTTTTCCAAACCATCCCTGAACTGGGAAGGAGAGGGAGTAGTTGTCCCTTCCAGAAAAGATTCCTCACTAAATCACCTTAACTTTGGTGTTTTCTTTTTTTCCAGATATGTTCAGGAACTCAAAGTACAGATACTGTACAAAGAAAAATCACTACTGAGAAATCCAGCAAAACCTCTCCCACTCTCTTTTGAATTACTCAATAATTCTAATGGATTTTCTCTTTTCAAAATGAAAGAGATGTGAAACTCAAGCTTCTTTTTTCTTTCCAAGATATTAACAGTCTCAGGCCGATTATTATTTAAATATTTATATTGCATTTATTGGTGCAAAATATGGCTATCAAATACAAGAATTCTTCCAGAATTATAAAATAATGTGTTCAGTTAGTGTCTTACAAAGCCTTTTAAAACAACTGTCAAGTATATTTATCTCTATTTTCTTATTAACAGATACTGGAAGGAGGCAAGGCATGTATTACTACAACCAGTTAATACCAAGCAAAGAGAAAAATCCTGCAGGTAATGAAAGACTAACTAAAATTCATACAAACTAACTTTCCTGGTCCATCAGTCTTTTCTGCTATATTTCACTTATTTTATAATAGATAGGTTTCTCAATAAATACTTAGCCTTCACTGTACCGGGCTCTTATATTTTCCCCTAAAAATAACAGTCTGATGTTTTCTTCACAGACAAAGATCTGAGGAAAGAGCTCTACCCTATAATTCATAGTTAACATTTACATATTCATGAGCACTTCATTGAGAAGTGATAACCTGTTTCTGCTTTCAAATGAAATTCAATTTCCAAGCTGACTGTGAACAAACACTTGAAATGCATTATAATTAACAATACTTTAACTTGTTCGAAAGCATTCATTTATATGTCTTTTGCTATGCTACTGAAAACAGTGTTCAATAAGCTATAATAAAAGCACATGTGTTATAAACCTTCCTTGGACTAAGCACATGGTGGCTTCACTTCACTACTAAATTATTAGAGTATGAACAATAAAAATTATATTATAAATGCAGATTAATGTACTATATATATGCAGATCAAAAGGAAACTATAACTTTGAAAATCATTCAACATCAAAAGAAAATATTGGGTATCATCACTGATATCTGTCTATGAAATTTAGGTAAACCTGTAAAATTCAGATGCCACTTTACACCATAAAGGAAATAGCCTGGAATCTAAGAGGACAGATACTTCTGTCTTCATTTCTCTATAAACCACGCAAACTGCAGAACACTTTAGCAGTTCAAAGAACAATGGCTTTCTACTTATTGAGTGAACAGTATTTCTTTACACTGTAGTATTTTTATTTCTTACCAAGTAAGAAGCTTTGGTTTCTTACATTGGTATTATATATTGTTAAAGAATGCTATTTTTTTTTAACTTGGTGAATTTTATAAATGGAATTCTAGCTTTAAAATTAGAGTGCAAAATTCTTCTTTTAGAACATACTAGAATTTGTTTCAAATAAACTCAATAATATTTACACATTTTAAATGTACTTAGTAAATTAAATTCTGACTAAATATATGTTTACATAGTGAAACATGAGTTTTCAATACGTTATCTACCTCCTAAAAGTCCTGAATGTCCGTACTTGTTACAATATAAGTGGAAATCTTTGCTTGTATGCTACTACATTATTAATGGAGTCCAGGATATAGCTCAGCTGGTAATGAACTTATGACCTGAGTTCTGATAGCTGGCAGGTACATCCAAAGCCAGGCTGAATGGCACTCAGAGACTGGAGATTACTGGTCCACACACTTAGTCTAGTAGGTAAGATCTAGGATCAGTGAGAGACCCTGATTCAAAAGATAAAGGGAAAAGCAATAGAGAAAATTACACAGCATCCATCTTCCCAACACAAAAGAAATGATACAAAGAAATACTAAGTTTATTGTTTTGTGTTCACCTGTTCTTTGCAGATCTATACACTATAAACTCAGTTCCTTATCAATGTTATTCTAGGGCAGATTTTAATTTCATTGAAAGCTTACTCCTGTTTTTATATTTTTTCTACTTTTTTTTTCCTTCTTGTCTTTTTTATTTCAAAGTTTTGTATTCCATTTACATATTATTTCATTTTTTTCTCTCATTGAGCATGAAATGTGTTTGCACTATTTAGTTAATGTGTATGGATACTGGGGTATTGCATACCTATACTTGAAACACTCCAGCCAGGGCAGAATTATTGAGGGATATAGCAATTAGTCATAGATTGCAAGCTGTTAACTTATGAGAAAGATCAGATTCCCACAATGATTTATGGGATCACACCTGTTGCTCACTTGGAAAAGAATATATACATGGAAATTATGAGTAGATACTGTAGTGATAGCACATTATCTCTGAATAGGAAGTCACTGAAATTGGTAAACCATATAAATTATTCGAGTATATGACTACTCTAAATGACTATTAGAAGAAATTCTTCACAATGAAAGATATTATTTTGTTAAAGGCATAGTTAAATATTATTTCCAAAAACTAACAGACCACAAAGATAATGAAATCAGTTTTAATTACAATATCAGTCTATGTGGGCATGTTCTTTGTAAATATAGTTCTTCAGACAAATTATATATATATATATATATATATATATATATATATATATATATATATATACATAACATAATAACATAATAATAATTATATATTTCTCTGTATAGCCCTGGCTGTCCTGGAGCTCATTTTGTAGACCAGACTGTCCTCGAACTCAGAAATCCCCCTGTCTATGCCTCCAAAGTACTGGGATTAAAAGCATGTGCCACCACGCCCGGCTTAAATGGTATTTTTATGACATTATCCAGCTAATACAAACTGCTCAAATAAGAGTTATTATTATAAATATAAATGAAAAAATTATTATTATTGAATTGAGACCAAATAAAATGTGTCTACTTAAATGAAGACTGTATTGTGTTTAGAATTTTTCAATAGAAATATTGCTTTTGCTAAATATAAATTTGTATATAAAAACCATTTGAAAATAGGTAATTATGATCATAAACTATATTTTAGCCCGTGTATAATTTCATAAAATTAATTACTTATATTATAAATGTTTTGTGTTTGGGTAAAAATATTCAAATCAGATAGTGAATCTTCCGGGATATTAGTGTTCAGTATGGTACTCCAGTGATCTCCTGTCTTTGAGTTTGTTTGTTTGTTTGTTTGTTTTTATAAGGAAAGTCACAGGTAAAGACCTTCTAAAACTTGGCCTTCAATCATTTTATCAGATTATCTCACTTTGCATACAACATTTCTTCTGGGTTATATATAACAAGAAAGGAAGCACGCTAATTATTAAACTTACATATATTTAAATACTGGGTTTTTGTCTCATACACATGAATATATATTTGCTGGGCTGTTTGCCAGTTATAGGGCACTGTCTTATATAATATGTGTATCTGCAGTGGCAACTACTGAGTGCCATAATCCCTCTTCTTGTAGATTCCTTAGCTGAATCAGATTTAATAAATAAGTCAAACACATGTCCTAGAAGCAAATGGATGGATTTGTGAGTGGCCATTGCTCTGTGTACTCAGTCACTACTTTCAGTTTTGGTCAAATTCCAACAAAAAAATTGGGGTTGTGATGAGTTTAAAAGTAAAGACACACAGCTAACATAATCTTGGCTTAAGTTTAGACGCAAGTAACGATTAGAATCTAGCAAAAAACAAACCAAACCTTCGTTTTTCTGACTCTCATTGTCTACATTTGCAGTCCAACCAACCTTGTACCATCCTTTATCATCTAATGATGCAAATGCTATCTTTTCTGGCACCTTAATTTTCAATTAATTTTTGGTCCCTTTGTATGAAACGGTTTAAAATTAGGCTTAATTTTATAACTCATGGTAACTGCATGTAATTTTTTCTTAAGTGAACAGTAGATTTGTGAATAAGCTTCTTGGATTATAGAAAGCCTTTGAATTTACATAAAAGCAAATTGTAATATTTTAAAAATCTATGTTTATGTCTAAAGTGCATATCATACCCACATGCTACGTGCCATAGACTTGAACTCAGGACCTTCCTATGAGAATGAGTGTTTGGTGCTATCTTTATAGGTTTGGTGACCCCACTTTGAATTATGTTTTTTTCTTTAATTAATTTACCTGTAAATTCCATAATTTCATTTTATTTATAGGATATTCTCATTCAGGTTTCTGAATTGTGTTTCTGACACAATTTCATATATATTCTTCAGTTGAGGGACATATAGCCTAATATGTCTAGTGACTAGAATAGCAATAAACATTTTAATTTTAAAACATTAAATAAAATATTACATCCAGAAGGGCAAATTGGTTTTTACTCTTGCATATACTAAAGTCTGAGATAGCTGCTTCAGAAATTTTGCTGTCTTTGGATTGATGGTTCCTTTCCTATAAGAAAGCAATATAAACAACCATGAGGAGCAAGCCATAAGCAGTACCCTTCCATTGATGCATCTCCTCCTTCTTAGAGGAATCAGCTTTCCTGAAATTCCTTCGCTGATTTCCCTTGCTGATGAATTATAATATGAAATCGTAAGCTGAAATAAACTCTTTCCTCCCCAACTTGCTTTTGATCATGATGGCTTATCAAAACAATGGAAACCATAAAGACAACTTGTTTTAGATAAGTTTTTAGATAGAGTTGTATCATTTTATTCTTGACTTTTTATTCCAGGATCCATCATTAGAAATTAGTTGCTTTTAGATGTTAAATGTATTGGCAACTAGTACTATCATTCCAGTGCCTCCATGATGGTCAATACTAAAATTTTCCAATTCCCAAAGTTCTGATTTACAAATTTTTCTAATATTTTCCTGACACTAATTGTAGGAATATGTCAATTTGATTAATATTAATTTCTTTGTTTTGTAGCTTTTTGTTGATATTTTTAATTACTATTAATGTAATAGTAATCTGCTTCTCTCACATTATATTCATCAAAATATTTTCCTTTTTGTTTTTAAAATGTTGCTCTGGTAGAAACTTTAATTCAGTATGGTATTTCAAAAGGCTAACACCTCAAATTATTGAAAGCTTGATTATTTTACCACTTTATGCTTTTACCAGAGCTAATTGGCCAGCAGTAATATATTTCTGTGGAAGTGACAATCTATTAATGACCTTATATCTCCCAAGGAATAGAAAACTTGTGTTTTGTAAAGAATTTCAAGCAAACACTTAAAGCAATGTGGTTAATGTATTTTTTTTTTTTTAAACTTGGTTTCCTCTCAGGAGTTGAAGGTATGTTACTGTTGAAGATAACAAACACTTAGGATATTACTCTGATAATAAAGTAAGGGCTGGATCAAATCTGAAACCTCCTTCAATCAGTCTAGCTCCTAAGGTACGAGAAAATATTAGGCATGCTGACAAAGTACACAAACAAGTATACCACACATGTAACCACAACAGGTGTGCTAGGCCAAGCAGCATTAACTCCAATAGTCCCTGAGGGTGTAGTGATGATAATTACAGGAAAGGTAGAAAAAGAATGCAGAGACAAGAGGTAGATTCAGGAGGACTGCCAGTGAATACTGTCGAAGCCCAAAATTTATTTATTTTTCATAGCCTTTTTATACCGCTTAGTACATCATGGGCTTTTTCCCTAACTAGTTTCATGTGCTCATTTTTGTCATCCTTTTCCAACTCATGTTTGGGCAGTCATGTTGGTGAGAATTTACACTTATAGCTTCTGATGATACTAGAGGACATAATCTCACAGAAAACTTCTGAGTTCATTGACTCCTATATTCTTTTTGCTATCCCTAGTCCTTCCCACAATGTTCCCTGAGCCTTGATTGTGGAAGATTTTAATAAATGGATTTTTATTTCTTACCTTCAATAGCATGTATTTTTTTAAGTTTTTTTTATTAGATATTTTCATTATTTACATTTCAAATGCTATCCCAAATGATCCCCATACCCCCCCCCCCGCGCCCTGTTCCCCTACCCACTCCCTCCCACTTCCTGGCCCTGGCATTCTCCTTTACTAGGGCATATAAAGTTTGTAAGACCAAGGAACCTCTCTTCCCAATGATGGCCCACTAGTCAATAGCATGTATTTGATTGGATGTAGTTTTGTGTAATAGTCTTTGACTGTTGCCATACATTTTCTTGAGGGGTGAAGACTACATTTATCTGTTGATATAAGGTCAAATGTTTATATTGGATTGTGCTAGTTTAGCAAATTAATGGTTGTAGATTCTTCTCCAACAGCTATGATTTCATGACCATTGAATATTTAGCTAGGTTTCTATTAAGAGACATTGTATCCCTCTTTTAGGAATTTGTCATACAGCTGTAGACAACTCAAAAGAAAGCTTCTCATGTATGGTGTTGGGGGGTTATTTAGGTGGTTTAAGCATTTTGGAGGGAGTGTCCAGATGAGAAGAGTTCAATAAACTATAAGTAAATATGTATATACAGCATTACATACAGAATAATTTATTAACTAATTTCCACATATGTAATATATACTATCTTATCTTAAAGAAGCTTATAAAATATATAGTATAAAATAATAGTCAAAATTATGTTTTCTACTTTTTGTTACCAAATTGACTAAATTCAGACAATGACTGATGTGATAAAAAAACCTGCTGGCACATATTGTCTTAGTGTTATTGCACAGTTTGCATTATTTCATAGACAAAAGCCACTAGATACTGTTTTTGTTAAGACAACAAACATTTGTTATTAGTTTTATGGCAGGAAGGAATCAATAATACCTATCTTTATAATATGTGTTTATTTTTCACAAACACATCATTTATAGCCATCTCTACCAACAGAATCAACTACTGAAACATTCCTATAGAGCTCTCTACTGATTTTATACGAAATGTGTCTTCTCAGCTCAGAAGCAATTTCTTTCTTGATGTGTTCACTTTATAGTGTCTTTAAACTATTGGAATCCATTACAATTTTGATCTCGCTGTAAAATATGAAGCAGAACTACTTCAACAGTCCGAGGAGAGTATGAAGAAGATAGTTTATAAATGAGGATAGACTGTCAGAAACTTCAATAGGAGCGCTGAAAGTTATATTTTTAAAAGAGAGGATTTCAAATTATTTTGAAGAATGTTTCCCACACAGACGAGAAATTTCCTCTCTCTAGACTCAATGTAAGTTGAAGAATCAGCTTTGCAATGATGGGAAGCACAATGATGGGGGTGGGGTAGGATGGAAAAAAAAGAGGTATCTCTTAACTCAATTAAGGGATAATTATTGAAGAAAAGCATATCAAGACTGGCTGTCTTTAAAAAACATAAATAGAACATATTTTTATTTTTATTACAAAATAACATTATATAAAATATAAACTTTAATTAAGGATAGTTCTTGTGGAATTTTAAGTAAATACATAACCTTAAATTTAGAAATAGGAAAAATTGGTACTTGGAAAGATGATAGTTATTCTGGATAATAGAAGAGAATTTATAGTTCTAAAGGCAAAGAGAGTCTGAAGAAGAATTTAGAGCATAACACAGAACGAATGTTGTAGAATAATTTGTTCTACAGGTGGTTAAGTATTATATAAAGTATAAGATTATTTATAATGTTTTAAGAGTGAGATTTAAAAAAAAATCACTCAAAGTTTGGCAACAGAGTTCATAATGTGATGGAATTTTTTCACAGAGCTTAATGACTTGAGTTTAAACCCTGAAAACCTGAAATAAAGCAGGAGAAGAAAATCATCTCTCTCAAGGTATCCTCTGACCAACAAAGGAACTACATGGCATAGATGTTTCCATATATACACAAAAGCACACACATACACCAACATAGACAAAATAAACCACTATCAATATATATCAATATCTCAATATCTCTCTATATATTACACTCCAAATTTGTATTTCCCTCCTGGTCCACCCTCCAACTGTTCCACATCCTAAATGTCCTCCCTCTCCCCCTGCCTTCATAAGGATGTCCCCATCCTATTAGACCTCTAAACTCGGAGCTGCCAGTCTCTTGAGTGTTAGTTGCATCTTCTTTGACTAAACCCAGACCCAACAGTCCTCTACTATATTTGTGTTGGGGACCTCATCTCAGCTGGTTTATGCTGCCTGTTTGGTGGTCCAGTGCTTGAGAGATCTCAGGGATTTAGATTAAGTGAGACTGCTGGTCCTCCTATTGGGTCGCCCTCCTCCTCAGTTTCTTCCAGCTTTTCCCTAATTCAACCACAGGGGCAAGCCTTGTGTCCTTTTGAAAAATAATTAAAGTTGGAATATAACTAAATTTTATTTTCTGCAACTTCACAACGTGGAATAAATTTAGTAATAATTAAAAATTCTATCAAAGTGAAGAAAAAAATCTTATTTTATGTCTGAAAATTGACATTTAGAAATTTATGTACAGTGCTGGGTTTACTTGAGTATAGATTGAAACTTGGACTAAGCAGATCAAAATTTAACTTGCTTAGACACGAATACTAATATTGTTTTCAACTTAAAATGGCTTATTTTTCCCCTGATACTCTAAAAAATTATGGTCCACTACCCAGTTAACAATGTAAGAAAAAAAAGTAGTAGAAATTTGAGAGAGGGTGTGTGAAATCATGACATTTAGAAAAATGGAAATTATAGGAAGTCTATTAACTGGATATAGAAAATGGCATAAATCCCAAATGATAATCTAGTATAATTAGATCACTTTCCAATTAACAAAGAGAAAATGGAACAATGTTACACACAGCTGGGTCTAAAGTAAGTGATATGTCTACTCAAGAAGTACTGACAAGACATTATAAACGCTGATAAAATAATAAAATAATTTATTTTAAAATGCAAAAATCACCTGTGAATGAAACGATGTAAGGATTTGTTTATATAATCTTCCTTCTGGGGGGATTTTTACTACTACAAATTTTTTAATGATTTCTAAGATTCTATTATATTTATGCCACTTATGAAGGTACTTTAATCAAAGTAGATGGACTCATCTGGTGTTACTGTGTGATTTATTCTAGTCTATTAGTGAAATAAGTGGCCAATATAATTTCCCAACAATGAATGTTATAATTTGCATATGAATGCAAATTTATGATAACATACATAAACAACCCTAAAAAGTCCACTAGAGAATTCCTACAGCTGATAATCACTTTCAATAAAATTCCAGGATACAAGATTACCACAAATAAATCAGTAGCTCTCCTATATACAAATAACAAAAGGACTAAGAAAGAAATCAGGGAAACATCACCCTTTACAGTAGCCACAAATAATAAAAAAGAATTTGGAGTAACACTGAGCAAGCATCAGAAAGACTTATATAATAAAAAAAAATAATTTTTGAAAAAAAATAAAAGAAAATATTAGAAGATGGAAAGATGTTCCATGCTCATAGATCAATAGGATTAGCAAGCATAGTTAAAATGTCCATCCTAAAAAAAGCAATCTAAACATTCAATGCAATATCCATCAATATTACAACACAGTTCTTACAAAACTGTAAAAAGACATTTCTCAATTTCATAGAAAAAATACAGCATATCTAAAATAATCCTGAGTAATAAATGAACTAGAGTAGATATTTCTAAATATCACTATTTTTGAGTGCAAGTTGTACTACAGAGGTATAATAATAAAAACTGAATTGTATTGGCATATAAATAGACACTTTGATAAATAAAATTGCACTGAATATGCAGACTTAAACCCAAACACATATAGATAACTGATATGTGAAAAAGAAGCCAGAAATACAACACTAGAATAAAAGACAGCATCTTCAAGAAGTGGTACTGATCAAATTGGATGCCTGTATTTAGAAGAAAGCAAATGGATCCTTATTTATAACTTTGCAAAAACGTCAAATCCAATAAGATCAATGTCTTCAACAGTAAATCAGATACACTTAATCTGATAGAGGTGAAAGTGGGGGATATCCTTGAATACATTGGCACAATATTTCTCAACGAGTTACTGATAGTTCAGTCTTTAATTTCAATAATTAACAAATGGAATCTCGGGGGCTGGTGAGATGGCTCAGCGGGTAAGAGCACCCGACTGCTCTTCCGAAGGTGATAAGTTCAAATCCCAGCAACCACATGGTGGCTCACAACCATCTGATCTGGCTCCCTCTTCTGGAGTGTCTGAAGACAGCTACAGTGTACTTACATATAATAAATAAAATAAATCTTTAAAAAAAAAAAAAAAAAAAAAAAAAAAAAAAAAAAAAAAAAAAAAAAAAAAAAAAAAAAAAAAAAAAAAAAAAAAAAAAAAAAAAAAAAAAAAAAAAAAAAAAAAAAAAAAAAAAAAACAAATGGAATCTCATGAACCTGAAAACCTTCTGTAAGGTAAATTGCTACGACAAATGGCTTCGACAAATGGGCAAAGCAGCAGCCTATAGAATGAGAAAAAAAATTACCAACTTCACATCTGAAAGAAGACTAATTCTCAAGTATAGGAAGAACTTAAGAGACTATGTATACAAAAAAATAATCTAATTAAAAATATGTTAGATCTAAACAGACAATTCTCAATCAGGAATCTCAAATAGCTGAGAAATACATAAGGGGGTACTCAGCATCCTTAGGCTTCAAGGAAATGTAAATCAAAACTAGGTTGAGGGTCCACATCAAACCTGTTGAAATGACTAAGATCAATAGCACAAGTGACAGTTAATGCTAGGGAGGATGTGGAACAAGTAGAACACTCCTCCATTGTTGTCAGTTGTGCAAACTTGCATAGCCACCATGGAAATCAGTATTGTGGTCCCTCAGAAAACTAAGAATCAATCTAAGTCAAGACCCTGCTATTTCACATGTGGACATTCTATCCTACCACAAGGACACTTGCTTAACCATGATATTGTCAGCTTTATTCATAATAGAAACTGGAAACCACCCAGATATCCATAAATACAAGTATTTATACAATGGAGTTCACTAAGCTTAAAAAATAAATTAAATTTGCAGCCAGATTGAGAGAATTAGAGAAATCATCCTGAGGTAATCCAAACAGAGAAGTGTAAATATAGTATGTATTCACTTATAAGTGGATATTAGCCATTAAATGAATGATAACCAAGCTACAATCTGTAGAACCAGAGTGGTTAGGCAAAGAAGATGGGTTCGAGATCTACTCATGGATCACCTCAGCAAGCAGAAATGGAAGAGATTTTGTGGTGGACTTGGGGCAGGTAGGACCAGGAGTATGAAAAATCTCTACTACTTCTTCATCTTTCTTTGAAAATTAACTATATTCCATTTGTGTAGATTATATGCACATGGGTGCAGAATTATGCAGAGAAACTTGCATGTGGCCACAAAGAATAATTTTCCTCTCTTCAAGAGCTAGCAACTACCAGTAGCCCCTCAGTATAGAGTTTATCATATGGATTAACTCTCTTATTTATTTGGGAATTTTGGCTTCCTTGATCTTATGAAAGGTAGTCACTGATGGTATATATGCATGAGCTGTGTAACCATGAAGACTGCATTTCATGGCAGCCCTCTCTACCCTTCAGCTCTTAGACTCTTTCATCTGTATATTTCATGATGTTCCCTGAAACTTGGAGCATGTTTGGTGATTGATTAAAGTTGTTCCATATAGGTTGATAACAACATCACATTCTTATGTAGTTGAGATCTTAACGTTTTACAAAAGTCTATGTTCTGCAGCAGCATTTGCAGTTGCCCATTACTGAGGTGTGGGGAAACCTGTAAGGGATAGGATCTACTGAGAGATACCCAGGTGAGGAGAGGCTGGCTTCTGAAAGTCAATGTAGGACCTTTGTCTCTTTGTCTTTTATATTTGCTTTCCTGACATGCAATGGGTAATTTCACTACTGCCTTGATAGATTTCACTAAAGATATGAGTCCAACTTATCTTGGATTAGAGTTTGGAAAATGTGATCTGATATATTTTCCTATTTATAGGTTGAATGCCTCGGACATTCAGTTTGTTACAGTTATGGAAAAATAGGTAAGCACTACAGCAATGTTTCCATTTTTTTGAAATTTCACATATAATATTATTTGGTCATAGCAATGCCATATTGTTCTCTTATCTCCTCCTACAAAGTCCTTTCTACACAAATTCTCCTTTATTTTCATATTTTATTGTTGTTGTTAGTGTGTGTGTTTGTGATTCATGTTTGTGTACATGGTTGAGAACGACTAAATTTATTTAAGTTTACCTGTATAATCATTGGTTGTATTTTACTTACTTAACCAAAGGTAATATACCACCAAGTAGGTATACAATACCTCCTGGTGGGTAGAAGGGATAAGAAAGCCTTAATGAGCCTTTTGCCCATAAGCAGTTGAATACCTACAGATCCTGTCCAACGCAGGACTTCTGCAGATAGACACTGTTGCTGTTAGTTGTGAGGTAAATAACCATAAAGGCTGCATTGACAATATTTGAGACAAAATTTCCCTCTATGTTTTTGAAGTATAAATATTTAAGCTAATAATAATTATCTTTGGTAAAAGAAAATCTTTAAATCTTGGAGAGACTGGAGGGATTAAATTGAAGCGAGGATGATATAATTCCATTCCAATGGAAACATTGAAAGATAAATTGAATTTTGTAACTCCTTAAAGCTCTTTTCTTTCTCAGTAATACTAGTATATTTTCATTATGAAACCACAACACTGAAAAAGACTGTTAGGCTCAGTAATATCTATTCATTTTGATAACATTACAAATTCATAATTATTGTTTTATTATCAACTTCATCAGTATACTCATCATGTATTTGTTATATAATCTTTACATCTAGCCATATAAATTTGACTCATACTTAAGCATCTAAATTCAGTTTTAGTACCAAATCTAGTAAAATAATAAATTCACCGACTAAATGAATGCATTTTGGTTTTTGCATTGTTTTGATTTTTTTCGAAACTAGGTTTCTCTGTGTAATCCTGGCTGTCCTGGAACTCACTCTGTAGACCAGACTGGCATCGAACTCATAAATCTGCCTGCCTCTGCCTCCCAAGTGCTGGGATTAAAGGCATGTGCCACCACTACCTGGCCATGAATAAATTTTCTAATAAGAAAAAAAAATTAAGATAAGAACTATGAATTACTTTAATAATACATTATCAATGGTTTCATATACATTTGACCTTTCCCTAATGTTATTTCTTTATATATCATCAGATGTTGATGATGAAATGATCAGGAGAGACTTTATCAAAATAACTCTACATTCTTCAACTTACAGATTTTATTATACATTTCTATAACTAACATAATGAAATGAGTATCACAATCCCAAATTTGAAAACATATGGAATCATTTGAAGAATCAAATCTTATGGCATGTAGGCCAGTGCAGAAAATCAAAAGATATACTCTTCTCTATCCATTTTAGAATGGATCTAGCCTGTTTTACTTGCATAGATATATTGAATGCTTAGCCTGCTTTTACCATTTATAACCTTTTACTAAGATGCTCATGTCCCCAAACCAATAGAGAAAAATTTATGGTATATTTTATAAAATAATAAAAGTTTTAATTAATCCACTATATTATGTCACTATAATGTATAGACCTATTTTTTTCTATTCTTTAATAAAACTTTATAAAGATAAAATTAGCTTTCTCTTATAGCACAAGAAAAATATATGTGTCCACTTCATAGATCATAACAAGTTTTTATTTGGACCTTGTGCTTTCAAATGAATATATAGTAGATGATTATCATTAATATCACCTTTCTTAAACTTCTGGACTTCAATCAAATCATCATAATAGAAACTGATCTTTCACAAACCTAATATCATGTACACATAGTGTCATCTGTGGGTGAAAACTGTCAATAATTTGATTCATTAGGACAGTGTTGGAAGGAAGAGCTATTGATTCCCTGAAGTATAGAAATGGATACTTAAGCTCTTCTGGAAAAATCTCATTGGTCACAGCCCATTAGAGAAGTTTCTTATCTCAATCTCAGGCTAAAACATTAACTATGACTTTCTAGATGTTTACTACCCCAATTAGTAAAATCTTTGGGAGCTTTCAATGTACTGTTAATTAAGCAACAGTTATCCATCTGACCCAACCTCTGTTGTCAAGAAATCTAAGCTTTATGTAGAAAAAGTATGATATTAGTCAATAGAGAACATGCTGTGGACTGGACTCAGTGGGTCCCTCAACATGCAGGGAATCAGGGTTCTGGTATTCAAGTGGGCAGTGAGTTGGCAGGGTGGGGTGACAAACAGATATGGACAACAGAGAGTGCTTTATCTGAATGTAATTTTTCAAAGTGAGCATCAGACTTATATTAAGGTCATCCAAGATACACTGAAGATACCTGGTGCAAAATGACTTTTACACAAAACAGAGGAATGCATACATAAAAGCTAAAAGGAACCAACTGGGATAAAGAACAATGTTAACAACTGGGATCAAAAGCAGCCCCACCTAAGGTCAGCTTATTCTTAGAAGCCAAGGGCAAGGGCTTCACGCCCTTGCCATAGTTCCAATTCTAGTCTATAACACACCTTCCCCTTAGGCCATTATAAATTCCCGTGTATGGGAGTGACTCAGCTATTGTTCTAAGTATTTACTCTAGTTCCTTCTTAGAACACAACCTTCCTTCTTCCTAGGCCACTGTAAATTCCTGTGTATGGGAATGACTTGGCTGTTGTTCTAAGTATACTTTGTAGACTAGCCCTAAGATTTCTAGCTCTATTCCAGTAAATTGTAATGCCTGATTTCTTTCAATGTTTCTCTGTCAACACTCGAGACTTTTCATCTGAATAAGTAACATTCTTACAAGAATTAAAACCCAAGGTTGGATTAATGATTTCCTAGGATATTGGAACACTGGTGGAGGCTAATCTCACTTAGGTGTATGTCAAAATTAATCCTTAGAGGCACTTATAATAAAACAATATTGAATGTAGACACACAGATCTCCTTACTGACTAATGCAAGGACTGGTTTGGAGCATTCATTTTACAGGATGTCAAGATTCCAGGAGACTAAGTTTCCATGAAACTTTTTGCCTCAGAGCTGTGTCCAAGCTTTTGGGCCTTTCAAGCAGTCACCACTGGAGTGGGTGTGGAAAGAACAAAGAAAGGAAAGGGTGAATTACAACAGTATAGGTCAATAAAGGGCTCACTTATATCACTGGTAAAATACTTTAACAGAATGAAGAAGGCCGAGGGTGGAGGCTAAAGCTGTTTGTTTATGTCTTACCTCTAAGCATGGCGATTCTGTGTACCAGGTTCTTAGTCTTTGCTGTCCATAACCAATATGATTCAATAAAGCTTATGAAATAAATAATCATTGAAGGCATACTACCAAATTATTCTAGATGATGGAGTTCTTAAAATTCATTGCAGAGTGATTGGTCCACCAGAACATATTTTTCAGGTGGATAAGATTCTGTAAAATTCTTTCAGAGGATATGATTTTACAAATGAAAATGGCCAATTTATATTGATTCCCTAAATCCAATGTCAGAGCTTTTCAATTCTATACGAAAGAAATAATTTCTTCTTCTTTGCCTCTGTTTTATGCAAATGACCTCAATTCTTGTGGCTTTCTTGGTACTGGGTAATTTCTCTTTGCTGTAATCTAATTTCAAAATATTTTAACTGCTTTTAATGCTTATTTATAAAAACATACTAAACCATGACTATTGAACATTACATGTCATTTAAGTTCCATAGTAATGCATTTACAGCATTTTTGGAACTTTAGCCAGTGTTCTTAATTAAAATAATTATCACCAAAATATATGTACTTACATACTATTAGAGTAAAGGTACTGTTGATTCAGGACAGATTTATGCTTGAGGTCTCAAAAAACAATACAGTGAAGGAATAAATGTAGGAAAACTGCACTACCAAGTGTTTTACAATTTTCCATTTAAGATTGTTTTGATAAAATATGTACAGACTCTCCTCATTATCTGATAGTTTGATGCTTACAAACCGACTAATCATTAAAGTTTGTGCACAATTCTCAGATCAATAATTACAGTTATTTCATTGTTTTTTGGACTCAGGCTGACATAAACTATTATTGCTGATAAAACAAAGTTTTGTAAATAAATAGCCTATTAAACAGCAAATTTCTAGTCATTCATGATGCCAGAAAGCCCAATATAAGCATTTCATGATATTGGGGGCTAGAGAGGGCTCTTTTGCTGGCTCATATATGCACAGTGTCTATTTGTATCAAATGTATAGAGTCAAGGGTTTTTACTTGTTATACATTCCCAATGGTGCTACTTCCACTAATGAGGACATATTTGTCAGATATAGATGCTCACTAAGGTTTTCAGTTCTGAATGAAACTTACTTGAGGATTATGATTTCAATCTGTAGATTTGTGGTGGACAAACTTGTGGATTAGAGATCTTAAACATAAGTGGAAATCTGATTTATACAGTGGAAAGGTTCTCAAAGGAACTGTGAAGATGGATAGTTCATATTCTTGTCTTCCTACAGTGTAATTAAAAGGCATGCTGTTTTTGTCTAACATGTAAGGGCCCACATTGGAGAAGCTAGAGATAGAACACCAGGAGCTGAAGGGGTCTGCAACCCTAGAAGAGGAACCACAATATGAGCTAAACAAAACCCTCAGAACTCGTGTCTCTAGCATCATATTTAACAGAACATGGCCTGGTCAGCCATCATTGGGAGGAGAGGCCCCTTGGTACTGCAATCTTTATATGCCCCAATACAGGGGGATGCCAGGGCCAAGAAGTGGGAGTGGGTGGGCAGGGAGGAGGGAGGGGGAAGGGGGGAGGGGACTTTCAGAATAGCATTTGAAATGTAAATTAAGAAAATATCTAATAAAAAAAAATCAAATCTTTGTGGTGCAACTGTGTACTAAATTTTGAAAAGCATTTAATAATTATAAACTTATATAAAAATTGGGAAAACAGAATAAAATGATGAGAAACTGCAGTATATTTTCAAAGAGCAAGTACCTAAGTATCTTCAGAATTCCAGCAACAGAGAGAAAGCTGAGCAATTGTTAAGCTTGTATGATACGATTCCAGTATATTGCCAAAAATGAAATATTAATTTTCAGATTTAGACAGATATCATGTTTTAAGTTAAATTTGAGATAACTTCAATTTAAAACATTTTTCTTCAACTTTTAATTGACCTTTTCCTGTAATAATTTAAAAAAAAAGAAAACCCTAGTTTGGTTGTACCCTACTATTTCTAGATGGAAATTCTCTTTTAAAACTCTCCTCATTTTGTATTCTGTTTCCTAACTTTTCAATTCTTAATTCCAATCTTTAAGTTATTTTCTCTATTTTTCTTGTTCAAAAATCAAGTTCTGCAGCTGTTTATAAATCCTCTGCAGGTGCCACTGATAGATAATTATTCCCTGTGGGTTTCTAGTACAATTCCACCATCCTCATTTATCACATACAATTACATCTATTCTACTTTTAAAATGTTTTTTGTTTTGTTTTGGTTCTGGTAGTCTTACAAGAAACACCATTATATCAATTTTCAGCTAACATCTGTGGATAAAAAGCATTATAATACAAAGGAAATGTCTTTAGGGTACAGCTCAACATTATGTTTCTCTCTCACTGCCTAAATAGCATTGCACTCAGTCTATTGTTTTTAAATTTTGGAGAAGAAAACAAAAGCAAGAAAGCTTATTTTACCATGATACAATTTGAAAGAGTCTAGTTTGCTGTAAAAGACATAGGGTTGGTAAGATGGGAATTAAGGAATAGTGATTTTGTATGTGAAGTTGTCACATTAAATAAAAGTTATAGACATAGCTCAATCTTTTCTGTTTTATTTTCTTTCTTTCCATCTTTCTCTTCTACATAAAAAATAAAATAAAATCCCTTCTTGTATTTATGTTCTTAACTTCCCCATATATGCCGTATAAGAGTGTTGCGTGAAGATGATGGTTAGCAACAATTACCCACTTGGCAAACTGTTCCACTTGTTAGTGTAAGTCTCTTTTTAAGCTTCTAAAGGAAAAGAAGCAATTACTTATGTCCTGCATACTTCATGAAATATTTCATTGCACAGGTGTTTGTGTGTGTGTGTGTGTGTGTGTGTGTGTGTGTGTGTGTGTGGTGATTGTGGTGCTGTTTTCAAGCACAAGCTACATCTGTTTATTTAATTTTCATCCTAGGGAAGTGTTGATTTTAAACGATGTTAAAAGTTTTTGAATACTGTTTTTAATTCTGAGAAATGTGTAGCAGCATCAAAAGACATTTTTTATAACAAAGTATCTTGAGAAACAGCATTACAGAAAGAACCTACTTGATGAGAGAATGGAAGAAAATGAGAGTTACTTACTAATATAAACATCATCAAATTAGTTTAAGTGGAAGTTAGAATAAATCAATGATAACGAGAGGTTTTTCTGCTGTGATACTGTGAAGAGAACAAAATTGATAGCAATTAATAATCTTTTAAAAAGCCAGGCATGCAGTGCCTGGCAAATACAGAAGTGGATGCTCACAGTCATCTATAGAATGGAACACAGGGCCCCAAATGGAAAAGCTAGAGAAAGCACCCAAGGAGCTGAAGTGGTCTCCAGCCCTATTGGAGGAATAACAATATGAACTAACCAGTACCCCCAGAGCTCATGTTTCTAGCTGCATATGTAGCAGAAGATGGCCTAGTCAGCCATCACTGGGAAGAGAATCCCCTTAGTATTGCAAACTTTATATGCCCCATTGCAAGGTAATGCCAGGGCCAAGAAGTGGGAGTGTGTGTGTAGGGAAGCAGGGCGGGGGGGAGGGTATAGGGAACTTTCGGGATAGCATTTAAAATGTAAATAAAGAAAATATCTAATAAAAATTAGAAACAAACAAACAAAAAAAAATGCCAGGCATGGTGGCGCAAGCATTTAATCCCAGCACTCAGGAGGCAGAGGCATTTGGATTTCTGAGTTTGAAGCCAGTTTGGTCTTCAAAGTGAGTTCCAGGACAGCCAGGGCTATACAGAGAAACCCTGTCTCAAAACCAAACACACAAACAAAAATCTTTTAAAAAGTAACGATTGGGATTATAATATTAAAACACATTTATTACTGTATAATATTCTAGAGGAAAACATCACTAATAAAAGCATCTCTTGTTGTCTGGAGGAGAAGAAGGACTTAAGAAATCAGTTGGCATTGGTTTACGAAAAAAAAAAAAATTTGCTTGGTGGATAGGAGCAAAAAAGTATCTTGTGGTGAAAGTGTTTGATATACATGGAAGAACTGTTGATAATAGTACCTGATGAGAAACCATGTGTGATTTGCCAAAACCAACTATGCCAGAGTTCAGAAAGGATTAGAAAGGGTGAGAGTATTCTGCAGTAAGACTCCAAGAGAAAAATTACATCTGTCTCATAATAGTTACTTTTACTCTGATTTCTTTTTTATTTTGATTTGTTTTTAATCATCTTAATCTTCTGCCTGTATTTGATATCACCTTATATAATATTGTACAACAGAACAATTTACAAGTATATGCTTTTGAACTTTGTTCTTTTTGTATTTTCAAGTTTGTGCTCTCCCAATAAAGACAATTTATAATTACAGTTTGCCAAATTAAATATTTTCAGGGAGTCATAATGATTTTTGTATTTCATTACATTTAGAAACTATAATTAACTGCTATGGATATTTCAACTGCGCACTGCCACCTGGTAGAAACTTATGAAAGTATTTGTTGGTGTCCATGAGGTAATTTAAATATCCATCGTTAATTAAGTTTGTAAAGTTTGCACCTACTATTTAGCACTTGATAGTTGTTTTAAGAAATATATTAGTGTGGATAAAGTAAATGGACTAGACATTGATAGACCTGACATTACATTAATCCTATCTGGTTAATAACAAAGTAATTTCTTAAAGAAAAAACATTTCACTATTGCTACATGCTAATTTATTGGTGGACATAGAATATAAGACTATTCATGAGGAAAAACTGGAAATACTGAAAATAGCAGTTGTTTGAGTTAATATAATAAAAATATTAAAAAATCTACAAATTAATCTAACTTGAAAAAAACATTTTTTAAAACTACATTTGCTTCCAGTTTGAATGTAAATATTTCTATGTCAACATTACTACTAAATAAATCAGAAGATTCAAGGTCTTCATACAATTATAATTTTAAAACAATTAAATTTCCTGGTGTTGAAACTCAAATTTAAACTCAGATACAAGTAAGACATATGAGTGGCCTCTAGCACTAAATATTATTGTGGGAAAAACAAAACAAACAAACAAACAAAAAAACAACAAAACCTTCCATTAGTTGAATCAAGGAGTATATGTAGCTGTCTCTGACGATTATTTATGAAAATGTGGTTTTAATATGATAAAATACATCCAAAAGAAATAGAGAAAGTCTGCTTTTCCTACTAGTTTTCATGAGTTAGAGTATGTGGCTATAACCCCGTTCACTGCCCCATGCTTAAAGGCCATGTCAACAACCCATGAATGGCTAAAACAGAGCCCCAGAACAAAGCTGCATAAGCCACAGCTCCATGGTGGACCCATTGATCAGCATCCCATGAGTGGCTAAAACAGAGCACTAGAACAAAGCCACATCAGCCATAGCTCCATGGTAAATCCATTGATTGCAAGGTATCTCTTCTCATAGCTCAAAGTAAATGATGAAAATTGATATCAGCTAGGAGAAATAATATAAATTCCAAAATTAGACATAACATAAGCATCTCTATTTTAAACTTTGGGAAAATCTAGGATGGTATAGGAAAATGGTGACTAAATTCTGAAAGATAAATAGATTACCAAAATCTGGCTGATATTTGGAATTGGCTTTTTCCTCCTTACTTTAAATTATTACACTATCAACAATTTAACTTGAGACCATAAATGCTGTACTCAGAAATATTTCCATGATTTGTCCACCCATTATATAGATAGTGAGACTAGTTTCCTTCTCTTTTCAGTTTTATGAACACAACTGAAAAATAAAAACTGTATATTTAAAGCAGAGATTGGGCAGATTTTACATATATATGTATATACATATTTATACATATATGTGTGTAAATACATATGCTTATTTAATATAAATACATAATACAATATATGTAATACATAATATACATTATATATATATATATATATATATATATATATATATATATATGATGTGTATGAATTAATAACCACAAATCAAAATAATTTACACTTCTGTCACCTTGCCCAGTTACCATATTACATGTGTGTATAATGATATGACTTAAGATTTCCTGTTTTAATAACCTTTCAAGAATATTCTATGCTACTATTAGCCACAATCATCATGTTGCAGCGATGATAATTTGGACTATTCATCTTCTAAGTGAATGTTTGAAAATACAATTTCACATTTTGCTCCTAAGTCTCAACATTTTCTGTTTCAACATTATTGGTTATTGCAAGCTAACAAAAGAGCAATGATCTCAGCATGGATGAAGTAATACATAAGAAAAACAAGAACAGTAGGGGAGAAATTTAAAGTTGAGTATGTGCCCTCATTTCTGTAGAATTGTATGTGTTTTTTTGTTTTTTGTTTTTTGTTTGTTTGTTTGTTTGTTTGTTTGTTTGTTTGTTTTTTCTGGCAGTAACTATTATCTTCCATTCAGAATCAGACTTTTGCTCATGAGAGCAAGTTGATTACTGACTTCTAGGCTGGGCTCATATCAGAATGTATGGGTCTAATAATATCTGCATCATTTGGAATTGCTTTACTCCTATCATAAATCAGGGCTGTATAGAGCAAAGGTCGCCCCTCTATTTATAACAAAGTGTCGTTATATGCTATAGATACTAGAGTTATATCACTAGATGAAGTGAAAATATACTCTAGGATAGATTAATCTTTAATATATAAACACTACACACTGTTATATCTAGAAATGGAACTCAGATCTATATTAGCTCATTTTTATCATACTGATAGTGAAATGAAATTGTACTTTAATTTGAAAGACTTACAAGTTAGCTATAATACAACAAATGCGAAGAAACTTATGGGTACTGGTTAATAACTATTTTTCAGACTCATTACTTAAAATAGTGATAACTATTTAGACAGTGGGGTCAAAATGTATGTGAAAATAAAGAAACACTAAGTGTGAATTCTTTCACTGTTGCTGAGTCTGGATTCAAATACATATTATGAAGGGTCATTGTCACAGAGGGGATGATATCATTATAAATTATCTGAAATAGATGAGTTATATACCCAGTATTTAAACATGAGAGTGACCACTTGGTCATTTGGACACCCCTGATTTTCAAATCCACAAAATGCAATAATAGAAATATGTATTTCAACATACAAAAGAAATTTAATGCACCTATTTTACAAGTCTTTGTGCCTCCATTCCCTCTTTAATTGGACTTTATTAATAAAAATGCATACGTGAGTTCAAATATCACAATCTATACCATAAAAACATATAAATCTCATGTGTTGAAATGAAGAGCACTTTAAGAGATTTAAAAAAAAACTTTAATATTTGAATACTTGTATAAAATGAATTCAAGAACTCAGCCCCTATTATCTCACCTCATCTCCTTCCCCCTTCTTATTTTCATGAATTAATTGTGCGTGTTTATGTTGTGTGTGTGTGTGTGTGTGTGTGTGTGTGTGTGTGTGTGTGTAATATACTGAAGTTCAATAGGGTATGTTCATGAGCATAATAGGAAGTTATTTCTCCTGGACATGGGCAATTTTTTGGTGGTTACACCAGTGAAGAAAATGATACCATTTCCACAGATAGCAGTAATTGTCAATAGTGTGTCAAAGAAGAATTGGACCTCATGAGCATTGCTTCTAGCAATGATAATATGTTGATGGTCACAAATTTGGCTGAAGTTTCTGTAGATAAACAGGGACATAGTGAGTGAATTAGTACAGTGGCCATTTTATGTCCAGAAGACAACATGTAATAGCATGCCAGTCTGTTATTTTTATTTTGTAATTTACCTGTCCGTTTTATTTTATTTTATTTTTTTGCAATATTCACTTTTCCTTGCAGGGCATAAAACATGATACAGATGCTCTGTTTAGGGTCCATCCCTCTACAGTCATTCACCTTCTCATTAAAAAATTATTTAACTGAGAGTTTTACCTGTTGTCTTAGAGGCAAAAACCAGACATATTTATTCAATGTTTTTCTTTCTTGATGATCACTGATATTTTCCCTGGATTTGTGCTACTGAAGGTAATATTATAAATTATTTCACTTGTGGATATGGATGATATCTATAGACTTTCCAAAACTTAAATTTTTGGATCACAGTTTTCAATTAATTCTTCTAATTAGATGCAGTGAAATTGCCTAAACATTTCTAATAATTTAACTTCTCCATTAGCAATAATATAGTCATATATCAAATTATAAATTCTGTATGAGGAAGCCACTCATCTTGACTGCTTCAAATCACTGAAAAATTTAAGTCTCTTAAGATTAAAATCATGTATTTGACCTGCTGTAAATTAAGAGATATTAATCAATATTTAACACAAGACAAATAATTAAAAAGCATTTTATTACCATAGCATGCTAAAATTTAGACTCTTGAGGAAAACTATGCTTAGCATAGATAACAAAATTAAAAACAAAAAAGGAGCAGATACTCTTTTTGCATAAATCTTAATTTAAAAGAGTAGACTAAACTCATGCAATTTAAATTAGACAATTTATCCCTAAAAAGCATACTTACATTGAAAGAAAATTTAAAAACAATTATAAAGACAATATTTTACCTATGTTTATTTTTTTAAAAGAGATAATGGACAATTTAAATATTAACAAATTTTACCAATAGTATTCATCTAATAAGTTACTTTGAAGAAGTCATCAGACAATTAATTTCAAGCATTTAAATAGTTCTGCTACAAATATAGCTCAAGGTGATGGTGGCCCAAAGAAGTTTAAATATACATCTTAAAATAACACAGCTTCTCAATTGGGATACCATTTGAAATGTAAATACAGACAATATCCAATAAAATATTTTCTGTCTCTGTCCACAAAATAAACCTACACACATATAATTAATAAACAACCCCTAAAACCTAGGCCTCCAAAAAAACCACAGCTCATTATTTTGGTATAAGTTTTATGTAGTGATTAATTATTACCCAAAGATGTTTGGTATCAAAATTAAAATGTAGGTGATAATGATATAATAATATATAGAGCTTAAACCATAAGAAAAGCTATGGGTCATGAGCTGCTTTGGTAAAATCCCTTCTGCCATTAATGAGAGCCTGGGGCTTTCAGAGTTAGATAACAACAAAAAAGAAAGAAAATGGGTGGAAAACTCATGACAACCTGATTAAAGTGCATCTTGACCTTACCATTTGTCATAGACTGGACTACTAATGTCCCCATAGTCCATATGATGACATAAGCTCAATGACTGATACTGTCTTCAGAAATCAGCCTCTTATAGAAATAAGGACAAATAGTGCCATGACTATCTAGCAGAACCACTGACTTTATAAAATTACGGAACATTAAGTCACTCCTTTGTATTCTTGTGACCATTTCTACACATTTCTTCTGAGCTTCTCTGTCTCTCCTTTCTCTGTTCTTCTTTTCTTAAGGGAAATTTTCTTTTTTTCTTTGTATTTTTAATCATTACCAGACCAAAAATTCAAATACCTAGCAATTGTGACTTAAAGAAAAAATGGGCTGCACAGATCAGCTTGAAGTCTGCAGAGGGTGAGCAGCGGACTGCAGAAGCAACAGAGCTTCTGGGACAGGCAGAAGCCACTCAGCTTCTGGGACAGACCCCTGTTTCTAGCTGCAGAAATCCAGGCACCTTTCCTGCCAGAGGAGAGGTGGCCTCCCAGGAGGGCTGTGACTCCCAGAGCAGGTAAGGGAGCGAGCCATCTTGTCTCCTGGGTCCCTCTGAGACCAGTGTGTACAGAGTAGTTTGAGGTCTGCAGAGGGAGAGCTAGCAGAGTGCAGAAACAACAGAGCTTCTGGGACAGGCAGAAACCTCTCAGCTTCTGGGACAGACCCCTGTTTCTGGCTGCAGAAATCTGGGCACCTTCCCGCCAGAGGAGAGGTGGCCTCCCTGGAGGGATGTGACCCCCAGAGCAGGTAAGGGAGCCATCTTGTCTCCAGGCTCCCTCTGAGACAAGTCTGCGCAGATCAGCTTGCAGACTGGGGAGGGTGAGCAGCAGACTACAGAAGCAACCTGAGGAAGGGCTTCAATAAGTCACTTAAAGAAATGTAGGAGATTAATCCCAGCACTCGGGAGGCAGAGGCAGGTGGATTTCTGAGTTCGAGGCCAGCCTGGTCTACAAAGTGAGTTCCAGAACAGCCAGAGCTACAGAGAAACACTGTCTCAAAAAAACAAAAACAAAAACAAAAACACAAAAAAACAAAAACAAAAAACAAATGTAGGAGAAAAGCACTAAAATGGTAGAAGTCCTTAAAGAATCACAAGAAAACACCGTTAAACAAGTGATGCAATTGAAGAAAACTGTCAAAGACCTCAAAAGGGATGCAGAAACAATAAAGAAAACACAAAGTGAGACAACTCAGGAAATAGAAACTCTAGGAAAGAAATCAGGAACCATAGATGCAAGCATCAGCAACAGAATACAAGATATTGAAGAGAGAATCTCTGGTGCAGAAGATTCCAAAGAGAACATGGGCATAACAATCAAAGAAAATGCAAAATGTAAATGATCCTAACTCAAAACATCCAGGAAATTCAGGACACAATGAGAAGACCAAACCTATGGATCATAGGGATAAATGAGAATGAAGGTTCTCAACTTAAAGGGCTAGCAAATATTTTCAACAAAATTATAGAAGAAAAATTTCCAAACCTAAAGAGAGAGATGCCTATGAACATACAAGAAGAATACAGAAATCCAAGTAGACTGGACCAGTAAAGAAACTCCTCCCGACACATAATAATCAGAACAACAAATGCACAAAATAAAGACAGAATATTAAAAGAATTAAGGGGAAAGGGCCAAGTAACATATAAAGGAAGGGCTATTAAAATTAGACCACACTTCTCACCAGAGATGATGAAAGCTAGAAGACCTACAGATGCTTTACAGACCCTAAGAGAACACAATGCCAGCCCAGGCTGCTATACACATTAAAACTCTCAATTACCATAGATGGAGAAACCTAAATATAACATGACAATAACCAAGTTCACACAATAAATTTCGACAAAGCCAGCCCTTCAAAGGATAATAAGGGAAAAACACAAACAAAAGAATGGAGACTACACCCTACAAAAAGCAAGAAAGTAATCCTTCAACAAAGCTAAAAGAAGACAGACACAAGAACAGAATCCCAACTTTAACAACAAAAATAACAGGAAGCAACAATTACTTTTCTTTAATTTCTCTTAACATCAATAGACTCAATTACCAAATAAAAAGACATAGACTAATAGACTGGCTACACAAATAGTACCCAACATTT
This sequence comes from Mus minutoides, assembly GCA_902729485.2. Taxonomy (NCBI): domain Eukaryota; kingdom Metazoa; phylum Chordata; class Mammalia; order Rodentia; family Muridae; genus Mus; species Mus minutoides. Next base: position 274,066 of record LR755154.1, on the reverse strand, counting down.
TGATGCTTACAGGAAACATACCTCAGGGGGAAAAAAAAAAAAAAAAAGACAGACACTACCTCAGAGTGAAAGGCTAGAAAATAATATTGCAAGCAAATGGTCCTAAGAAACAAGCTGGAATAACCATCTAATATTGAATAAAATTGACTTTCAACCCAAAGTTACCAAAAAAGACAAGGAGGGACACTTCATACACTTCAAAGGTAAAATCTGCCAAGATGAACTCTCAATTCTGAGTATCTATGTTCCAAATGCAACAGCAGCCACATTCATTAAAGAAACTTTAGTAAAGCTCAAAGCACACATTGCACCTCACACAATAATAGTGGGATTCTTCAACACTCCACTCGCCATTAGACAGATACTGGAAACAGAAACTAAAAAGAGACACATGGACATTAACAGAAATTATGAAACAAATGGATTTAACAGATATGTATAGAACATTTTATCCTAAAACAAAAGGATATACCTTCTTCTCAGCACAACATGGTACCTCCTCCAAAATTGACCATATAATCGGTCAAAAAATAGGCCTCAACAGATACAAAAATATTGAAATTATCCAATACATCCTATCAAATTACTACGGAATAAGACTGATCTTCAATAACAGCATTAATAATAGAAAGCAAGCATTCACAGGGAAACTGAACAACACTCTACTCAATGATACATTGGTCAAAAAAGAAATAAAGAAAGAAATTAAAGACTTTTTAGAGTTTAGTGAAAATGAAGCCACAACATACCGAAACTTATGGGACACAATGAAGGCATTCCTAAGAGGAAAATGTATAGACCTGAGTGCCTCCAAAAAGAAACTAGAGAGAGCATACACTAGCAGCCTGACAGCACATTTAGAAGCTCTAGAACTAAAGGAAGCAAATTCAACCAAGAGGAGCAGACAGCAGGAAATAATCAAACTCAGGGCTGAAATCAACCAAGTAGAAACAAAAAGAACTATTAAAAGAATCTACCAAACCAGGAGCTGGTTTTTTGAGAAAATCAACAAGATAGATAAACCCTTAGCCAGACTAACTAGAGGGACAGTATTCTAATTAACAAAATCAGAAATGAAAAAGGAGACATAACAGAACCAGAGGAAATCCAAAACATCATCAGATCCTACTACAAAAGGCTATACTCAACAAAACTGGAAAACATGGATGAAATGGACAACTTCCTAGACAGATACCAGGTACCAAAATTAAATCAGGATCAGATTAACAATCTAAACAGTCCCATTTCCTCTAAAGAAATAGAAGCAGCCATTAATAGTCTCCCAAACAAACAAACAAAAAAAAAAAAAGCACAGGACGAGATGGGTTTAATGCAGAGTTATATCAGACCTTCAAAGAAGACCTAATTCCAACTCTCCTCAAACAATTCCACAAAATAGAAACAGAAGGTCCTCTACCCAATTGATTCTATGAAGGCATAAATACTCTGATACCTAAACCATAAAAAGAACTAACAAAGAAAGAAAACTTCAGACCAATTTCTCTCATGAATATCAATGCAAAAATACTCAATAAAATCCTTGCAAACTCAATCCAAGAACACATCTAAACATTCATTCATCATGACCAAGTAGGCATCATCCCAGGGTTGCAAGGATTGTTTAGTATACAGAAATCCATCAATGTAATTCACAATATAAACAAACTCAAAGACAAAAACCACATGATCATCTCCTTAGATGCTGAGAAAGTATTTGAAAAAAATCCAACACCCATTCATGATAACAGTCTTGGAAAGATCAGGAATTCAAGGCCCATACCTAAACACAATAAAAGCAACTGGTTGGCTAGCAAACCAGTAGCCAACATCAAACTAAATGGAGAGATGTTTAAAGCAATCCCACTCAAATCAGGGACTAGACAAGGCTGCCCACTTTCTCCCAACCTATTCAATATCGTACTTGAAGTCCTAGCCAGAGCAATCCAACAATAAAAGGAAATAAAGGGATTTTCAAATTGGAAAGGAAGAAGTCAAAATATCACTATTTGCAGATGACATGATAGTACATATAAGTGACCATAAAAATTCCACCAGAGAATTCCTAAACCTAATAAACAGCTTCAGTGCAGTAGCTGGATATACAATTAACTCAAACAAATCAATGGCCTTTCTCTACACAAAGGATAAACAGGCAGTTAAAGAAATTAGAGAAACAACAACTTTCACAATAGTCACCAACAATATAAAATACCTTTGTGTGAATGTAACTAAGGAAGTGAAAGATCTGTATGATAAGAACTTCAAGTCGCTGAAGAAAGAAATTGAAGAAGTTCTCAGAAGATCGAAATGTATTCGCAGGATTAATATACTCAAAATGGCTATCCTGCCAAAAGCAATGTACAGATTCAATGCAATCCCCATCAAAATAACAGCTCAATTCTTCACTGAGATAGAAAGGGCAATTTGCAAATTCATCTGGAATAAACAAAACCTAGGATAACAAGAGCTATTCTCAACAATAAAAGAACCTCTGGTGGAATAACCATGCATGATCTCAAGTTGTACTACAGAGCAATTGTGATAAAAAATGCATGGTACTGGTACAGAAACAGACACATAGATTGATGGAATAGAATTGAAGACCCAGAAATGAACCCACACACCTATGGTCATTTGATCTTTGACAAAGGAGCTAAAACTATCCAGTGGAAAAAAGACAGCATTTTCAACAAATGGTACTGGCACAACTGGCAGTTGTCATACAGAAAAATGCCAATTGATCCATTCTTATCTCCTTGTACAAAGCTCAGGTGTAAGTGGATCAAGACCTCCACATAAAACCAGAGACACTGATATTTATAGAGAAGAAAGTGGGAAAAACTCTTGAAGATATGGGCACAGGGGAAAAATTCCTAAACAGAACAGCAATGGCTTGTGCTGTAAGATCAAGAATGGGACCTTATAAAATTGCAAAGCTTCTGTAAGGCAAAAGAAACCATCAATAAGACAAAAAGGCCACCAACAGATTGGGAAAGGATTTTTACCAATCCTAAAACTGATAGGGGACTAATATCCAATATATACAAAGAGCTCAAGAAGCTGGACTCCAGAAATTCAGATAACCCCATTAAAAGATGGGAATAGAGCTAAACAAAGATTGCTCAAGTGAGGAATACCAGATGGCAGAGAAGCACTTTGATAAAATGTTTTACATCCTTAATTATCTGGGAAATGCAAATCAAATCAACCTTGAGATTCCACCTCACCCCAGTCAGAATGACTAAGATCATAACCTCAGATGACAGCAGATGCTGGCAAAGATGTGGAGAAAGAGGAACACTCCTCCATTGCTGGTGGGATTGAAAGCTGGTACAACTACTCTGGAAATCAATCTGGAGATTCCTCAGATAATTGGACACAGTACTACAAGAAGATCCAGCAATACCTCTACTGGGCATATACCCAGAAAATGTTACAACTGATAATAACACTTGCTCCACTATGTCCATATCACCCTTATTTATAATAGCCAGAAGCTAGAAAGAACCCAGATGTCCCTCAACAGAAGAATGGATACAGAAAATGTGGTACATTTTTACAATGTAGTACTACTCAGCTATTAAAAACAATGAATTTATCAAATTCTTGGACAAATGGATATATCTGGAGGATATCATCCTTAGTGAGATAACCCAATCACAAAAGAAATCATTTGATATGCACTCACTGATAAGTGGATATTAGCAGAGAAACTTAGAATACCCAAGATACAATTTGCAAAACACAAGAAAATCAAGAAACTGAAGACCAATGTATGGATACTTCATTCTGTCTTAGAAAGAGAACAAAACACCCATGAAAGGAGTTACAGAGACAAAGATTGGAGCTAAGATGAAAGGATGTACCATCCAGAGACTACCCCACCTGGGGATCCATCCTGTAATCAGCTACCAAACCCAGACACAATTGCATATGCCAGTAAGTTTTTGCAGAGAGGATCCTGATATAACTATCTCAAGTGAGGCTATGCCAGTGCCTGGAAAATACATAAGGGGATGCTCATAGTCATCTATAGGATGGAACACAGGCCTGCCAATGGAGGAGCTAGAGAAATTACCCAAGGAGCTGAAGGGGTCTACAACCCTTTAGGTGGAACAACAATATTAACTTACCAGTAACACCAAAGCTCGTGTCTCTAGATGCATATGGAGCAGAAGATGACTTAGTCGGCCATCTTTGGAAAAAGAGGCCCCTTGTTCTTAGAAACTTTATATGCCCCAGTACAGGGAAATGCCAGGGCCAAGAAGTGGGAATGGGCCAGTAAGAAACAGGGTGGTGGGAGGTTATAGGGAACTTTCAGGACAGCATTCGAAATGTAAATAAAGAAAATATCTAAAAAAACTATAACAAAAAAAAAAAAAAAAAAAAAAAAAAAAAAAAAAAAAAAAAAAAAAAAAAAAAAAAAAAAAAAAAAAAAAAAAAAAAAAAAAAAAAAAAAAAAAAAAAAAAAAAAAAAAAAAAGAAAGAAAAAAGACTTTTAAATTTTGGGAGAAGTCCTGGTGGCAAGTATTTGAAAACCTGATCACATTGCCTAGATGTCACAATACAGAGTTCAGTAAATGCTGCAGTTCAGTTTACTCTCTACTTTTCATTCAGTTTGGTGGTTATGTAGGCTTCTCACCTCAAACTCATCCACAAAATTGCCTACAAGTTTATCTTCAAGGCAATTCTAGGCTATATTTTATTGGCAATCAATATAACATATCACAGGAGGATTTAAGTATGCAGTCCTACCTGAAACCAGGAAGAGGAATTTACTGGAAACAAATCTTGCTGGCATTTTATTCTTGGCTTTCTAAACTCCAAGACAGTAAGAAAATAAGTTTATATTTATTAAAGTGGATAGTTTGGAAAACTTTGTAGTGCTATGCCAAACAAACTCACACATTATTCTAAAACATCTTTATATAAATATTGATAAAATATTTAGATTTATGAAGCTAGAAGAACATTGTCTTATATAATTGATTAATATTTCTGAATTTCATAGAGTAATTTTATCTCACCGACATCGTTTATTACTACTTATCTATAAATTTTTAAAAAGAAAATGGCAAAGATAAAGTTTGATTTAAGCAAAAAAACATCTGGGACTTGTTCTAACCTCTGCAGGTCAGAAGAACCAGGAGGGCAGAGTCAATAGCTGAAATAGATATATTGAGAGGATATAACATACTGTACTTACAAATTCACATGTCCTAAAAGCTTACAAACAAACAAACAATATATATATATATATATATATATTTCCTTTTGAGTTTGTTTATAGCAAGGAAAAGACATTTAAATATTCATGCTTTAAGGATCACAGGTGAAACAATACTGCATTAGTATATGTATGATCTAGGAACACATTAGTAAAATAAAATTATGTATTTCATTAAAGCAATATGAAGTCTATGACATCATCCATTGGCACTTAAAAATCTCGCATGTTGTGTGAAGGCATGATGGCACAAGGAGATGGATCATGGCACTTGCTGCTAAGGCTGATTATCTGAATTTCATCCCTAGCATCCCATAGAAGAAACAAAATGATTATTGATAATTGTACTCAAACTTTTGTGAGCATGTTATAGCAAAACACACATGCAAATGTGCACACACAGAAAGACACAAACTCACATACATTAAAATAAACAGTGAAAACAAAGTTAAATTCTAAAGGAGAAATCAATCATAAAATACAAAAGTGAAGATAAAACTCTTATCATCAGAATTCTGAAGAAAAACACTTCAATATACTTATGACATCTAAAAAAAGGAAGAACCAAGGCCCCCTGAAATAACCTGGTACAAGGACTACTTTGTTCTATCAGTGCTGACAAGGCACAACGTGGAGAAAGCAGGATTCCTAATGCTGCTCCTGAGGCAGACTAGATGAATGTAGACCTAAGTATAGCCCATACCTCATACACAAGTGCACACAAATAAATATGTACAAATGCATACAAATAGTATCTTAAAAACCATAATATATTTGTAAGTCTGACATTACTGAACTAAAAAAAGTAGTACTGAACATTTAGTAATGTGCATTGCAAAATACCTATGATGCAATTCAAGAAAAATTAAGCATCTCACAAAATCAATGTTTCAAATGATGTTTTTTAGACAAAAATGTTGAGGATAATTATGAAATAGGTATATATTTCTGAATATGCTAAAATAGATTTAGTTTTTAGTGTGGTTACCACATGAGTAGAGAGTTCTGAGATTTTGGACAAAATCAACTTGACACAAACCAATTCAGTATCTAACCAAAATAGTAAACTTGTTTTTTAAGATTATGAAAGCTTCCTAATAGTAAATTCTGTAAGTTATATGCTCGTTGATTACTCATACAAGTGACATAGAAGAGAATAATGGAGATTCTTCAACAATTGCATATTAACAGTTCTTAAAACATTCTTCATATGTGCACTTACTGATATTACATTTAATAAAGGAACACGACATTAAAAGCAATGGGATGAGCATTTTTCCTATATTAATCCTGCCAACCCATTAGCATGGGAGATCTTTCCATATTCTGTTATCTCCTTTGATTTTTTTTTTTCTTCAGGGACTTGAAGTTCTTGTGATACAGATTTTCATTTGCTTGGTTAGTGTCACAACAAGGTATTTTACATTATTTGTGACTATTATAAGGTTTCATTTCCCTATTTTTTCTCTCATCCTATTTATCTTTTGAGTAGAAGAAGGCTACTGATTTTTTTTTTAGTTAATATTATATCCAGCTACTTTGCTGAAGTTGTTTATTAGGTGTAGGAGTTCTCTGGTGGAATTTTTTGTGTCACTTAAGTCTACTATCATATCATCTACAAATAGTGATATTTTATCTTCTTCCTTTTAAATTTGTCCTCCTTTTGTTGTCAACTGCTAGGATTTCAAGTACTATACTGAATATATAGGAAGGGAGGGGGCAGCCTCTTCTAGTCCGTGATTTTAGTGGGATTGCTTGAAGTTTCTCTCATTTAATTTCATGTTGGCTACCACTTTGCTGTATATTGCCTTTACAATGTCTAGGTATGGGCCTTGAATTCCTGATCTTTCAAAGACTTTTATCATGAAAGGGTGTTGAATTTTGTCAAATGTTTTCTCAACATCTAATGAAGTATTAATGTGTTTTTTTTCCTTTTGAGTTTGTTTATATAGTGGATTATGTTGATGGATTTACATATATTGATCCATCCCTGCATCCCTGGGATATAAGCTACTTAATCATGATAGATGATGGTTTTGGTGTAATGTTTGGTTCGGTTAGTGAGAATTTTATTGATTATAATTCCATCAATATTAATCAGTAAAATTGATCTAAAGTTCTCTTTTTTTATTGTGTTCTTGTGTGGTTTAAGTATAAGCATAATTGTGGCTACATAGAATAAATTGGGTAGTGTTCCTTCTCTTTCTATTTTGTGGAATAGCTTGAGGAGTATTGGTATTAGGTCTTCTTTGAAGGTTTGATAGAATTCTGCACTAAACCTATCTGGTCCTGGGGTTTTTCTGGTTGGAAGATTTTAAGGATTGCTTCTACTTCTTTAGAAGTTGTGGGAAGGTTTGGATGGTTTATCTGGACCTGATTTAACTTTTGGTACCAGCTATCTCTCTAGAAAATTGTCCATTTCATCCAGATTTTCCAGTTTTGTTGAATATAGGCATTTGTATTAGGATCTGAAGATATCTTTTTTAATTTCCTCATTTTCTGTTGTTATGTCTCCTTTTCATTTCTGATTTTGTAAATTTGGATACTGTTTCTGTGTCCTCTGTTTAGTCTAGCTAAGAGTTTATCTACATTGCTGATTTTCTCAGTGAACCAGATCTGAATTTTGTTGATTCTTTGTAAGTTCTTTTTTTATTCTACTTGGTTGATGTGAGCCCTTAGTTTGATTATTTCTTGCAATATAGTCCTCTTGGGTGTATTTGCTTCTTTATGGTCTAGAGCTTTCAGGTATGCTATCAAGCTATTAGTGTATGTTATCTCTAGTTTCTTTTTGGAGGCATTCAGAGCTCTGAGTTTTTCCTCTTAGCACTGCTTTCACTGTATCACATAAGTTTGGGTATGTTGTACCTTCATTTTCATTTAATTCTAAAAAAGTCTTTATTTCTTTATTTCTTCCTTGACCAAGTTATCATTGAGTAGGGCATTGCTCAGTTTACAAGTGTATGTGGGCTTTCTCTTGTTTCTGTTGATATCAAAGGCTAGCCTTAGTCCATGGTGATCGGATTTGATGCATAGAATTATTTCAGTCTTCTTGTATCTGTTGAGGCTTGTTTTGTGACTGATTATAAAGTCAGTTTTGAAGAAGGTACCATGAGATGCTGAAAGGAAGTTATATTCTTTTGTTTAGGTTGAAATGTTCTATAGATATCTATTAAATAATTTTGGACCATAACTTCTATAAGATTCACTGTGTCTCTGTTTAGTTTGTGTTTCCATGATCGGTCCATTGATGAGAGTCGGGTATTGAAGTTTTCTACTATTATTGTGTGAGTAGTAATGTGTGCATTGGGAGCTTTAATAAAGTTTCTTTGATGAACGTGGGTGCCTTTGCTTTTGGAGCATAGAGGTTCAGAATTGAGAGTCCATCTTGCTAGATTTTTCCTTTGGCAAGTATGAAGTATTCTTCCATTTTTTTCATAAATTTTGTTTGAAAGTTGCTTTTATTTGATATTAGAATGGCTACTCCATTCTGCAGATTCAATGCAATCCCCATCAAAATTCCCACTCAATTCTTCATAGTGTTAGAAAGAGCAATTTGCAAATTCATTTAGAATAACAGCAACAACAACAAAACCAGGATAGCAAAAACTATTCCTAAGAGGAACCTCTAGGGGAATCACCATTCCTAACCTCTATCTGTATTACAGAGCAATAGTGATTAAAAAAAAAAAAAAAAAAAAAAAAAAAAAAAAAAAAAAAAAAAAAAAAAAAAAAAAAAAA
>LR755154.1:220492-265001 GCA_902729485.2 Mus minutoides | reverse complement strand
TTAACAAATGGTGGTGGTTCAACTGTCAGTCAGCATATAGAAGAATGCACATTGATCCATTCTTATTTCCTTATAAAAAGCTCAAGTCCAAGTGAATCAATGACCTCCACCCAAATAATAAAGAAAGTGGGGAAAAGCTTCAAAAACATGTCCACAGGGGAAAGGGGAGTGTAGAATCAGGTATGAGAGGAAACAAGGATGATATACAGAGGGTCAGGAATTTGAAAATAGGTGTGTAGTAATGGGATATGAGGAACTGGAGGTAGTCACCATCATTTCCCAGATGCCAGGTAATCAAAAGACACCCAGAACCCAACAGAGTTGAGATAACCTGAAATGCCCAAAAAGGGGGAGGAAGAACCTGTAGAGACCATATCCAGAGGCTAAACAAAGCCCCCACCCATTTCCAAATTCTTAATTCAGAAGGGCTCCTGTCTAAAGAAAATACAGTGACAAAGTGTGAAGCAGAGCCTCAAGGAAATGTCATCCAGAGAGACTTTCCCACCTGGGTATCCATCCCATATACAGACACAAAAACCAGACACTATTGCTGAAGCCAAGAAGTGCTTGCTGACAGGATCCTGTTATAGCTGTCTTCTGGGAGTTTCAGCCAAAGCCTGACAAATACAGAGGTGGATGCTTGCAGCCAACCATTAAACATAGCATGGGGTCCCCAATGGAGGAGTTAGAGAAAGGACTGAAGACCTTGAAGGGAGTCACAACCCCGTTGGAAGAACAGCAATGTCAACCAACCAGACTCCTCAGAGTTCCCAGAGACTTAGCCACCACAGAGTATACATGGAGGGGCCAATTGCTCCAGGTGCATATGCAGCAGAGGATTGTCTTGTCTGGTATCAATAGGAGGAGAAGCCCTTGGTCCTGTGAAGGATTGATTCCCCAGTATATGGGAATGCCACGGTGGTGAGTTGGGGGTGCATGAGTTGGAGGGAGAGCACCCTCATAGAATTGAGGGGAGAGGGGATGGGTGAGGGAGGTTCTGGAGGGTAAACCAGTATAGGGGACAATAATTGAAATGTAAATACATAAAATATCCAATAAAAAAAACAATAGGATGAAGATATTTATGAAGAAATTTGTACAGAAGTTGGAAATAGTTGTGTAGATATTTTGATAATCCAACCTGATAAAATGGTAGAATTTGCACTTGTCTGGTATAAGATGGATGGTGAAAAAACTGTGCTGACTTGTTCTTTCATGAATACCACTCTCTCTCTCTCTCTCTCTCTCTCCTCTCACTCTTTCTCTCAATAAAGAACAATGACTTGAAAAATGTTTAACTTTCTTTTGTTGTTGTTAAATGATATAAGCCAAGAGAGCATGAATTTCTGAAATAGCAACTTTGACAAAAGAAACTGAGAACAATGATTCTTCTCCACAAACAGAGTTCCTCAGGGAAGAAAGGCACAATTTTTCAAAACAGCTTTTGATCTCTTTGAAACATACTGAACTGAGCTAACATTTTACAGGTATTGCAAACAAAAATCTCAGTCATTCATAAACCCCACAGTGAGAACCATAATTCATTCTTCTACCTACAGATAACAGTTCACCAGCCACAAGTTCTGTGTTTTGCTAGACTACCTCCTTATGGCATCTGGAAAGTGAAATTTTATTAATATAAGTCAGTTTCTAGTTTTTCTGATCGTCTAGCTACTAACATTTAATTAACATCTAACTTTATCAAATATATCTTTAAAAATGGAAAAACACTGTATGGTGATAATCTTAACTTCTGAATCCAAAAGGCCTTATTCTCAACTGATCTCCTCAATATTTTCTTTAAAACTATGCTTCATCCTGTCATGTATGCTATGTTAATACCAATATGATTTCTTGTAGCCATTGGGGAAATTATCTCAGATGTTTACACTACTTAGCAAGCTGACTAACACATGACATCAAACCTAGACTCAAATGCTTAACTCTATACAATAATAATGTCAGTGCAATCAAGGGAAGAAGGTATAGAATTTTTTAAAGTTGTAATTATTATGTCACTTTCTATTTCTATATATGTTGGAAATGTCATTGTAGAAAACTACATATTGCTAAAGAAAATGCCTAAGTATTTTTTTTTTTTAGTATGAGATAAATTTTCTGAAAATTTTTATCAACTGTTGAATGGATATATTGCTAGTAAATATTGAGCTAAATAAAATATAAATATGCTGATAATTTTGTTAGAAAATATTAGTGACTCCCCATGGATAATCTTTTACTAAGGGAGAGTGTGAGGTTGGATGAGAGAAATATAGTATTATCATATGTTTAACTGGGATGTGTACAGATTCTTCATATAGGGAAGAACAGTTTAGTGGTAAAGTCTGTGTGAAAACTGAGGTAAATGTCATTATTTATTACATATTTAATAATACATATTTGCATGCATATGGGTATGTGTATGTGTGAGTGCAGGTATCTGTAGAGTCCATCAAGCATGTCAGATTCACTAGAGCTAGTATTACAGAACGTTGAGCGGTCTTAGACCCAGGCATTAGGAACCAGGAGAAGTTTCTCTAATCTCTGAGGTAGACTGTAAACAATGTTGAAAAAGGATTAAAATGGTCGGCATTATCATCTAAACCCTCAACTTTTGTTTGCAATCTTGCATTTCTTTACTTACATTTAACCCATCAAAATGTATTAAGCCCACCAACCAAGGAGTACACATGGAAGGACCCATGGCTCCAGCAGAATTTGTAGCATAGGATGGCCTTGTCAGACATCAATAGGAGGAAAAACCCTTGGTTTTGTGAGACTTGATGTCCCAGTGAAGAAGAAATGCCAAGACAGGGAAGCATGAGTTGGTACGTTGGTGAGAAATATCTTAATAGAAGCAGGGCGGGGAGAGGGAATGGGATAGGGGAATTTTGGAGGGAAAACCAGGAAAGGGGATAGCATTTAAAATGTAAATAAGGAAAATGTCTAGTAAGGAGGAGGAGGAGGAGGAGGAGGAGGAGGAGGAGGAGGAGGAGGAGAAGGAGAAGAAGAAGAACAAGAAGAAGAAGAAGAAGAAGAAGAAGAAGAAGAAGAAGAAGAAGAAGAAGAAGAAGAACAAGAACAAGAACAAGAAGAAGAAGAACAAGAAGAAGAAGAACAAGAAGAAGAAGAACAAGAAGAAGAACAAGAACAAGAAGAACAAGAACAAGAAGAACAAGAAGAACAAGAAAAAGAAGAACAAGAAGAACAAGAAGAAAAAGAACAGGAAGAACAAGAAGAAGAAGAAAAAGAAAAACAAGAACTAGAAGAACAAGAAGAAGAACAAGAAGAACAAGAATAAGAACAAGAAGAACAAGAAGAAGAAGCAGAACAATAAAAAGAACAAGAAGAACAACAAGAAGAACAAGAAGAACATCAAGAAGAACAAGAACAAGAAGAACAAGTAGAAGAACAAGAAGAAGATCAAGATGAAGAACAAGAACAAGAAGAACAAAAAAAGATAAGCCCAAGAAAACCATTCTCAACCAAAATAGAGTAAAGTGAAATGGCAGAATATAGATGTTCTCATTCTATATTTATCCCATTTTCACAAGGATTTGCAATTTAGCTTTAGGTTTCCTGTTTGTGCTTAGAGAATAATTATATAAAGAAGTTCTTAAATTAATTTTAATGGCTTAAAAGTTTATTTGAGAATTCTGAAGAAATATACCTTCAGAGGAATTACATCTATTTTTTAAATACATATGCAATTATGAATGCTTTTGGAATATATGTAAGTATATGAAATATATAATATTAAAACTATAAATAGATGATATATGTTTTATCAAGGTGATTTTAACTAACAGTTTGGTTGTATTTGGAATTACTTAAAAAGATTTTAGGTCACTGTGCTTTTGTTTAGATATGTTTAGAGAGATTTACCTGAGGAAGAAGTACCATTTTTCCTTGTGGATGACATCATGTCACAGGCTGGAAAACTGAACAGTATAAAATTATCAACCAATCAAATGGCATTGTGTCTATTCTGCCCCTTCATGGTCAATTGTGATGGTTTTAATGAGATTCGCCCCTATAGTCTCATATATTTGATGTATTTTCTTCAGTTTATAGAATACTTAGGAAGGATTAGAAGTTGTGGCCTTGTTGGAGGAGGTATATTACATGATAATGAACTTGGAGGTTTCAAAACTCCAGGATAGACCCAATCTAGGTACCTCTGCCTGTAACTTGTGGATCAGATGTGATTTCTCAGTATTCTAGCTCCAAATCTGCCCACCTGCCATCTAGCTTCCTGCTATGAAGATGATGCAATGACCCCTAAAACTCTAAGGCTCAAGTAAAGTGTCTTGTCTTATCTTAAAAGCTACTTGGTCATGGCATCTCCTCAAAGAAACAGAATAGTAACTAATACACCACCCAAATGTGAATTAATTTTATTGTGTATGTCTTCCTTTCCCCAAATGTTGAAACCTGTGAATCCAGGAGTCAATACAAAGACTTTCTTAGTTTTTGTTTTTGTTTTTGTTTTTGTTTTTTCCATCTCAGTTATCTTGGTACATCAGTGAGAAAGGAAGCTAAAACATTGATATGCAAAACCTTTCTCTCTTTATGCTGAGTAATGAGCATCTGAATACACAGTGTACTAACCATCCTCAACACAAATCTGTAGATGGATGTCCTGAAGGGAGTTAGCTACTTTATTACTATTGTGAAAGATACCTAAGGGGAAGAACTTAGAAGGAAATATGTGATCCCTTTGTTCAGCATTTCCCAATTATCAGTCCAGTGCCTTATCTTTGCCACTTGAAGCCACCACTGGAACCAGAGTATTTATTTTAGATTCTCTGATGATGCTTCCCCCAAAGAAATTAGCAAATACTTAACCAATTGGTTATTTGTAGAAGTTACAATGATAAAACATATTCTTCATTTTTATGAATTATCACTATTCATAATGAAACATAATACCATGTGTTTTCTCCATGTTCAGTTTTAAGGAAATAATAGCTTTCCAGTGGATAAGGGCAGGGGTAATCACAGGAAATGAGAGTATGGAGTAGAATCCTGGCTTTATCATTTTCTTACACAGTGATAGACAGTAAAATCCAAAACTTCTTCTCACCTATTAAGGGAGAATTAGGGTGTTTCACACATAATACAGGTAGAAAAAGTGTTATAGCCTGTATAAAATGCAAGACTTTTCTCTTATTGTCTAATTTTGCTACACTTCCCCTGCCACCAATTATTAGGGGTATATTTTCAATTATACTATACTGTATTATTCCTCAGATATCTAAAATGTCACTTAATGTTGTATAGAGAATTTCTGTACTGAAGATAAAAATAGAAAAAGGGAAATGTTGAAGAGCAATGACAAATTTTATTTTCATAGCTAAGTATGTTGCTCAGTAAACATATTAAATAGATAAAATTAATACTTCAGTAGCTGAGGAGAGAAGCAAGAAATGCTTTTTGAATTAAGGACTTTGTAAAATACTAAGATGTTGTTTTCCACAGCTACACCTTCATTCTCAGATCGGTGGATAGCACAAGTTCTCTCTTTGAGGAATCTGAAGCATGAGCCAGGTAGACAGCCAATACTTGTACAGTCCACAGGATTAACACTTCACTTTGGAAGTGCTAATGCTACAGAAAAGTGGGTGGCAACAACCAAAGCGGAATCATTTGAGTTCTCAGCTGGGGAATAAAAGGTCAGTATTTAGCTACAAAACCCTACCAATCGGTGAAAATATAACCAAACAGTGATAGTCTTCTCACATAAGCTCTCCACATCAGATTGAAATAATTTTTAAAGCTTATTTACTTCTAATATTCATTAATATTATTCTTAATATTTTAGCACAGTGATCCCAAAATAAATGAACTCAAAACTCCAAATTGATATTACAGGTGATTATATATTCTAATGTATTTTTAAAGCACTTAACATAAAAATTTTTAATCATAATGATCAGAAAAATATGTACATCATTCTATTTTTGCTATGATACATATGTACATGAGTTTGACCTTTACAAAAATAATTATCATGCACTTTATTAATGCCTCAATGTAAAATAGCAATAGAGGACACCTTAATTTTCAATTTGAAACCCAAATTAATAGCACGATACATTTTGAAAGTTAAACATTTACTGGAAACCTATACAGCATACATATGCCTTAACATTAATTTATTATTGTTTCTCGTATGAAAAAGAACTTTAATCATAAATTCCTTCACTTTAAATTAAATTAAATTAAATCACTGCTAAAAATTTATCCTGCTTGAATATAAACTATCAGATGCAAAGTCTGAAGAACACTTGTAGTTTTGCCATACTTGAGACTTGATAAAATTTCAAACTTACCTCACATAGATATACTAAATAATATCAATTCATTTTCAATATCATATTGCCATGTGATATTTGAGAGTCATTTTTAGCTAGATGACACAGAGGTGTGAGTTTAACAGTATTCCTTTACTTAACAGAGTAAAATTTATCTCCAGGAGAGAGAACAATCAGATGTATTCACAAGTGCCTTGTATTTATTTCAGATGCATTTTTTTCTTATTGTGAGGAGAGTAGAGTAAAATTGATTTAATATAAAGCTCTAGCAGCCTACTAAAGATCATACATTTATACCTTCCAGACTGTGAACAATCTGAAGAAATATGCCTTTTTCTTCCCTAAGAAAAGCACTGATGAACTGTTTGGACCCCAAGGAAAAAAAAAAAAAAAAGTATTTTCACTCTGGGTATAAAGAGAACAAAGAGATCCTCAGTTAAATGCCATGTCTTAAGTGATTCTGAGACCAGCAATATAATTCCTGCTTCAGAAGGAAAGAGCCCTTCCTGAACTCTGAACTTCCAATGTACACTCAGCCCATAGAAATAGGGCGAGAAAAATACAACTGCAAAGACATTTTAGATTATTATTGTTTATGTATTTTTCTTATGTTGTACACTCCAGATTTTATTTCCTCCTGCTCCACATCCTATACCTCCTCCCTGGCCCTCCCCCATCTTCACAAGTATGTCCCCATCCCACCCCCACCATTTATACTGATAAAATCTAGTTCCATGATCTCCTTATAATAATTTTAATCTAGAAAGTACTAATGACTATTAACATATCTGTTGCAGACCATCATTTATAAAGTCCTTAGAGGCCGATGGGATGCCTTGGCAGGTAAATCCATTTCCCAACACGCCTGGATATCTGGTTTGTGAAGGGTGTGGGATTACTTTGGCAAGCTGTCTTTTGCCCTGCATGCATCTGAGGTGAACCATGCTTGACCTTCTTGTACAAATAAATACAAAACATAAAACATTTATTTTATTTTATTTATTTATTTTTGGGGGGTTACTAAAGCCCTTTTATAAAGCCATTTTTAAAGAAACCGAACCAAAAGGTTTACAAACGAAAAGAAAAAAGATACAGAAAAAGAATAACTTGCTTCATGTGTCCCCAAGAGAAAAATAAATAAATAAAGGGGACAATACCAACATGCTCAACAATAAGGGGTTCTTTTCCTTATTTCTTCTACAAAATACAAGCAAAGAATACACATACTTAAAACAAAGTTCAGGAGCAAACAGCAGTCCTGGAAATCCTTCAATCAGAGCAAGGCAGGAGTTTGTTGTTGTTGTTTATGCAAAGGCATACAGACCAGGATTATGTAAATGTATGAAATGAAGTATCACATCAGACCATTGCATGAGCCTACCAATGCATGTTGCATCTATAATTCATGAACATGGTCAACAAAATCATGTTCAGTTCAACTTGGTATCATTTAAATTGAAGAAAAAAAAAAAAACCTTTTAAATAAAGTGGTTACATTCAAATTTTAGCTTCCTTAGTACCATGCTGCAGATTTCAGCACTGCTAAGGTATTGCAAGAATGCCCAACACTCTGTTTTCTGACCATGTATAAGCCACACTGCAGTATGAAGAAAAGAATGCCAGGCTCTCGGCCATGGCCAAAGACAGGCTAACTTTCTGTCCCTTTCTGCTCAGAACATGAAAGATTAAAGACTAAAATTGAGGAAGCCTAGGAGTTTTTAGAACTGGTAAATTAATCTAAAAGATGAATGAAGGCAAACTGATCATGGCGGCTGAGCAACCTGGCAAAGTCTTATGCCTTGCAGAGGAATGAAGCATGCAAGGTTGGTGTAATATGTTCATGGTACACTGACTATGTAGAGCTCTTATTTACAAATCTTGTAACAACTACTTCCAGATGTAAAGGGAAACTAACTCATTAGATTGAAGATGTATTTTCTATTTACAGGTCGGTTGGGTTAATGGTGTCTCAATGAGCACACAGGCTCTAAATGACCTTTGTTTTCACTTTTTTTAGTGGTTTATAACACTGGTCTTCCCTTCAAATCATGCATGAAAATAGGAAGATGTTAATGTGACGCAACTGGAAACAGGTGCTCAGCAGTTAGATGTAACAATGACATGAGGGTGTGTCCATAAGTTCATAATGACTGGCCTTGGCACCTCCATGGCTTACTCTCCGTCCTCTTTTCCTCTTTGTCTTTTTCTTTCTGGTGTGCCTAGAGTGAAGTGGCAATGTATTCACTGTCTTACTTTGCGGTGCTCAGGAGTGGGATGCTCATTCGAAGGCGCTTGTCTCTTGCCGGTGCTCAGCTAGGTTTACCTCTTTAATAGATGCAGCAGTTGAGCTAACACTACATTCAAGGTCTCCAGGCTCAGGTTAAAGCCTTTGTCTCCCCGTCAGAAATGGTAGCCTCTGTGTTGCCCAGTGGTAATTTACTGCTGCTTTTAACCATCTACCACTGATGGGGTTTTGGAGAGAGGACCCAAAGGGTATATTTACATATCTGCTTAAACACTTAACTGCTTTCAGTACCTCCCTCTCCATATTAACCTTACAAAGAAAAACTAATGGTAGGATACATGTTCCTTTTTCTAGAGTAGTGAGAAAATCTCCACAAACACCTTACCAAAACCCCCAGTATTTTGTGTACCCCAGGCTGGCCTCAAAATCGCTACATATTTGATCTTGTTTTGTTTTTTTCAAAACAACTGATTTTTTTTTTCTGTCTTCAATGCTTATATATGGTACTAGTTCAGATAGCATTTTCTTTCACATAAAAATCAGTGGAAATTCAGGTTCTAATCTAGAAGGACTTATAAATCAACTGATCTTGACCTTTTTTTGAGGCTTGGCTCTACTTTGTAGTGTGTCTGAGAGGTTTTTTTTTCTCCCCCACTCCCAACTCACACTGCTGAGATTAATGCCACCATGTCAGGCGACACTTTTTTAAATGGGCTTTTTATGTACAGGAACATGTGGGTTAGAGAGGGAAATAGTGTAAACAAAACTCAGGTTTAGGGGCCTCTGCCAGAGCAGACTTGAAGAAAGAGAAAGCTTTGTTGCTCTGGTGAATCCATGCCTGTTTGGACAGATCTCTCTACCAGTAGCACCAGAAGCTACACTAGAAACATTCCCACCTGTGACTGGGTAGGAAGAAATGCAGGCTAGGCACTTCATGGTGTGTGGATGGAGGTCAGAAACTAGCAGTACTTGCTTCTTGCCAAAGGGAAGGGGATGTTAAAGCCACTGGCTGCTCTTGAGGGTAGAATATTGTCATTTTCTCTCTGGAGGAAGCTGCTGAGTTACTTGGAAATGGGGAAGGTTGTTTGTTTGTTTGTTTGTTTGTTTGTTTTTGTTTTCTGAGTATTGTCATGGCAAGCTGTCAATAGCCATATTATGATTTGAACATCCTTTTCTCTTTGTCTTAGAAAAGAAAATACATGATTCTGAATATCAAATCCATAAGTTATACTTTTGTTCAAAGTCTAATTCACAGTGGTGTGATTGTACTAACCACTAGGAGGATCCCATATGCCTACCTGTTGCCATGCCAATGGAGAATGAACTGGTGACATCTGAGCATGCTCTGTGGCTGTAGAGCATCACAGTTGGGTGGACACTTTGTATATTGGGTGTGGGAGGTTTTCTAGATCATGGGAGAGGGTAAAATGATTTTGGGTTTTTTTTTTTTTTAACTTTTTTTCAGTTTGTGGGTATTTTTGTTTGGTTTTGTTTTTTGTTGTTGTTGTTTTGTTTTGTTTTGCTTTGCTTTGTTTTGTTTTGTTTGTACTTTATATGGAGGTTTGGGGAGTATAGTTCTCAGTTATGCCCTAAAAATAACATGTATAAAAACCTGAAGTGTGATGTGGGTATGTGTGAGTGCGAGTTTGTAAATGTCTGGCATTTAAACCTTTGTCTTTTGGAAGTTAGTGAAAACAATTTATTTTTAAAAGTCCTTAAACTTACATTAGTAAATGCTATGAACTGCTTTAAACAAAATGTCCATTCTATCCAGATTCTACTTTCCTGAAATAAGCATATATTTTCCTAAATTTAAAGTGTTTCTAATGCATTTATTATACATTAAGTTAAAATTTGACAAGTCTATCGTTTCTATGTCAGTGGTCAATTTTGTATCAAAGTTCCTCATTTGATATATATGAAACTTACAAAATAAAACTCTTAACCAAGCAGTTTTATGCATTTATCTAGTAATTTATTGACTAACAGGAACTCAATGGTATTCTGTCCACGTATATTAAAGGTTTTCACCATTTATAGATAAGTGTTCATGTTTGATAGTTCAGATCTCAGGATCCAAAAAAATTATATATAACAAATATATATATATATATATATATATATATATATATATATATATATATATATATAAACAAATACATATATATACACATACACACACACACACACACACACACACATATATATATGTGTGTGTGTGTGTGTGTGTGTGTGTGTGTGTGTGTGTGTGTGATTTTATATATGTGTATATATATTCAGAGAGCTGACAATCTCTTCTTATTATAGCCAACTACTTTTGGGACAAGTACAGACCAAGGGAAACGTTGATTGGTAGCTGAATACAAAGAAGGCAGATTGGTTGTCCAGGGTATATTTCCAGAGGGAGTTGATTAATGTTGCTCTATTAGACAAGATGGGAAAACACCCATTCATTTTATGACATTGTTTTCTTCCAATTGGTTTTCTTAAGTTTGAATTCCTTCCAGCCTAATTAACTACTAACCATTTACAGGCAATCCATGCACAGAAACAGGAAAAGATAAATTTCACTTATGAAATAATTGACACAGGGTATGGAGGGTAATTTAAGTACCGTTCATGAGCATCCTATACCAGAAGAAGTGTGTTCTGCTATTGACAGGCCATTAGTAAAGCTCATAGCCTAGCATCAGACAACATAAACTCAAGTCTAAAACAAACTTGCTCACGAGAGAGTGGGAATAATCCAGTTCAAGCAGCCTCTAAGAAAACACTTAGGTTTTCTGGAGTGGCTTTATCAAAATATTTCTAGTTTTATCTCAGATGAGTTCCCATGTCATTTTTTTTCTTTTTGACAGTCTAGTCAAAACTGACAAACCAAAGCAGCTTTCCAAGAAATTCAATTACTGAAATCCCTGACAGTTGCTTTGTTTGGTCTAAAGTTTTCAAAACTGTGAGTGGCACATATAATATTATTTTGTGAAAAATATATATTGAATTGATAAATAACATTAAAAGTACTATCAGAAGACACAAGAAACATACAAATATTACCAAATTTCATTGAAAAAGACACAGTACAATGATAAAGAATATTTTAATGAGAGCCTATTAGTTGTCAAGTAGCTTTATGTAGTTGTTAGGAATCTAGTTGTCATGAACCTGAGAGAGCAGAGCCTGAAATATAGCAACCTAATGTCTCATGCAGTAGTCAACACAATCAGAGAATCAACCAATTTACACTTTGGGGATTAACAAGAGTCACCTGCATAAGGTACAACCACAAGAACAAGCCACATGTGTCGAAGTTTATAGGTAGCTGTTTATGAGTACAACAGATGAAATACACTCTTTCCTATCCACTGTAACTGGGAAGAGGACAAAAAACACATTCCAAGAAAAGTTCTGTGTTTTGAGAAAACTGAGATCACAAGACTCAAGTCCTGTTTTCCTCCCAAGCCCTCAGTCCTCTTCAATCTTAGATTGTTCCAATATCTTTTGTCAAGGGAGATAATACTAAATCAGTTCTGTCTTTAATAATATTGAAACCTAGCAATTATTTATTATTTATGATTTAAAGGTAAAAATAATTTGAATTCCTGTGGCTCATTTATAGATTTTTTTTTTAATCCATGAACTGAGTAGTATCAATAATAATTAGAGATTGTTCTACATTCCAGCATTTTCCCAACCTGGGATATGTTAGATGACATAAGGTATAATATAAGTATGTATATGTAATATATATGTATTTTTCATCATTAATATGCAGTGACTATATGGGGCAGAATAATAAAGATCATACAAGCTATTATTTAAAATTGAAATGTAATAAACAAAATTGCAGGTCTTTACTTATTCTTATTGAATATTACTGCTTAACTTATATGTCTATTTTCTTCAACTAATTTTAAACTGGAGAATATTCTTCAAAGAGATAACCCAGGATTGCACTGGACCTATATATCTTTATAACCTTCTACCTAGGTTTCTCTCAAGAAAATGAATAAAGAATAATTATTTTAAAAATTGGATAACCTCTCTGTGTGTGCATTTCGTGTGTGTGTGTGTGTGTGTGTGTGTGTGTGTGAGTGTGTGAGTGTGTGAGTGTGTGTGTGTGTGTGTGTGTGTGTGTGTGTGTGTGTGTGTGTGTTTTGTGGTGAATATGGAGTCCAGAACTTACTATGAGGTATTTTTCTCAAACCATTCCCTACCTGTTTTTTCAAATGTCTTGCTGAGCATGGAAATTACCAATCCAGCTATTCTCTTGATATTCTCCAGTCTCCTGTGAACTACCCATATAGTGCTGAGATTACAAGTGTGCCTGTCTTTCTATTGGCAGCTGAATTCATGTCCTCATCATTATGTGGCCATGATGTTAACTGAGCCACCTTTCTAAGACTCTGGTGGAGTACACAAAAGAGAATACTTCATTCAGCTGACAAGATAATTATATATCCCCCCCCCTCTCTCTCTCACCAGGAACTCTACAGTTGTTTCTGTTGGCTTAGGATCTAAGTATCTTCCAAGATACTGTAAGCTATTTTCTATCATTTCCAAGATCAGATTCCCACATACTTACATCAGGTCAGAAACTTGATGATTTAGTATAAAATAGTCACAAGTACTTTGCTAACTGTGTGAGACAAACCATGTGAATAAACTGATAAGGTTATGGGTATGTTGGCGTGACAGTAGTAGTAATATTTTAAAATCAAAATGCATTTTAGTGTTGTCATTAATTAATGTTTGTCTCCTCAAAAGATTTTTTTTTAACAGAAAAAGATTTTAAAACAAAATATATGTGTTTGTGCTTTGGATGTGTATTGTCTAGAGAATATATATTTTCTACAGCCTACATTCATCAAACTTTATAATGAAAAATACAATTTATCTTTGTAGCAAAATTCATTATCTCATCAACTTTCAGGACTTGGCTTCAAGCAAAACTATCAATAATAAATATAGTTATTTAAAATGTTGCAATGCCTCTTTGACAAAGTGAATAACTAACCATTAGGCATAATATATATTCTAAAATTTATGGCTCCTTGAAAAATCCATCATACCCTAACTTCTCTCTCCTTCTATCACAGTTCTCTTAACAGACCCACATTATTTGAAAATTCAGATTTTCCTTTATTGCATGATATAAGATTGGAAAAAGCACAGCTTTAATTATCAACATACCACAACCGAGAAAAATATTTGCAATAGTATAAATACTTATGAAAATTATTATTTCACATATGCATTATAGAAGCCCCCTCCTTTCTTCAAGTTTCTTTCTGCCCTTCTAGCATTGTGGTCCAGAAGACTTTCCTTGCTAGCTTGGCATGTTGTACACCATAGTGTTAAGAATCTGAGTTAATGCTTTTACCCTTCTGTAATTTATTCTAAAGAATACAGTATAAAACAACAGTCTTGGGCAGCAAGGCAGCTTAGCAGCTAAAAACACTTGCCACACACCCAAATTTAAAGTCCCAGAGATCACAATGGAGAAAAGAAGAAACAAACTCCAGCAAGTGGCCTTCAGATCCAGACAGGCTGTGACACACACATGTATACACACATACACACCCAAACACATGCACACACAAGTAAATAAATACCAAAAGAAAATACAAATATTTGAAATAGAATCAATCAATTGGGCTGTGATGTTGATTCACCCTCCCTGCAGATTTCACAAGACTTTACATTGCAGTCAATTAAGTACTCTGTTTTATCAGAACCAGTTTACTTGAAGGATCTGTCTCTCCAAAACTCTCTGCTCTTGGTTCCCTCCAATTAATGTTGGATAACCCACCAAAAAGGATTCAGAGGTGTTTAACACAATCTCTATCACTGAATGCTTTTTACTTATTTTTTCAACAATATAAGCTACTTTTAACATTTTATTCCTCATTAGGGAATTGAATAAAATAGAGACATGGGTTTCACCATTTTTTTTAGATTCACCACTCTCAATAGGAGTGTGCCTTGCCATACTCTATTGTCTTATATTACCTACAAGCATTTATGATAGATGATTTGTTATATCACCTTATTTATTTAATATCAGTTTTATCTCCTCAATTAAAGTAGAAGTTTCTTAGAACAGACTTTTTTAAAACATGTTTCAATTCTCTGTTGCTCTTATAACTAAAAGACTGCTACCTCATGATAAATAATTACTTGACATAGAATAGATAATAAATAGTCCATTCCATTTGAAGACTTTATAATCTAAAATTTTGATCAAAAATAAATTTAACTTTATTTTTAGTTTTTAACTTTATATCAAAATGCTTTCTAACAGAGGAAAAGAACTTATATGTAATATTTATAAGAATATTACCAATTGCAATCTGCCAGAAACAAAGTTTAGGTCATTAAGTACAAATCAAATGATGAATAATCTTTAACACAACAAAAGTCATACACATGATGTGAATATACAGATAGATGAAAATATAAAAATCTCATCCTGTAGATTTACAAAATGAAACAGGGTCTGAAGTCAATGTAAAATCCTGAGTCTTGAAATCTACAACAAAAGAAACACTTTTCTTTAATAATCTATGACTTAAAATTTAAAATCTTAACAATAAATTAGTAAAGGGACATTGGGAATACTTCCTCATAAAGGAGTCTTCCTTTTGGCAGGTGGTCATCTAATTTCTGCTGGAATGTTTTAGTAATGGAGAAATCACTGTGTCAAAAAGAAGCCAATCCTATTATCTGACAGTTATAATTATCAGAATTATAATTTTGTGCCAAGCTGACTCTTACTTTTATCATTTCTTTCTCAGGTCATCCTTAAATTTAAACAGGAAATGTTCAGATATATTACTATTTAACATTTAATTTGCAATATTTTAAGGGAAGCTATATTCCTTTAAGTTTTCAATAGATGCAGCATCCTATAGACTTTGAAACTCTCTGGACCACCTCTTCCCTTTAATATATTATGCTATGTTAGCATCTATGTACCTATGTTCCAGCAGTCATTACAAAATGTTTTATGAATACATGTACTGTTGCAAAGTAGCAGTTGAAATGACCAACAATCTGCTGGAATAGTAAAAATCTGTAATAGCAATGAAAATTAAAGTGAGATCCTTCCAAAAGTTATATTAATTTTCTGTTAATTCAAGAATATATTATAGCACTTTTACTACTGACCTGTAAAGTTTCCCCCCCCCCAAATGGCACAGAGTCAGAGCACACAGTACTTTTAGATGATGTAGCTCAACAAAAGCAAGTCCGAGACAAAGATAAAATGCAGAAAGGGCTCAGAAGGCCATGCGTGACTCTGTTGTTAAAATGAATCAATGCTTCTTGAGTGTATGTATTACAAATTCCTGTGGCACACATATAGAGGATCTCTGAAAATAGTGCACAAGAGAAACTTTCTTTCTTTATTTGTCTACATTTCAAATGTTGTCTCCCCTCCCAGTCTCCCATTCACAGAATCACCATCCCATTCCTCTTGCTTTCTGCCTCTAAGAGGGTGCATCCCCACCCACTCCCACCTCACTCCTCTAGTACCCCCCTTCTCTGGGGCATCAAGCCTTCACAAGCAACTCCCCTCCTCTGTTACATATGTAGTAGGAGTTATGGACTGGTCCATGTACACTCTGGTTGGTGGTTTAGTCCCTGGGAGCTCTGAGAGATCCAATCAGTTGATACTGTGGTTCTTCCTATGGGGTTGCAATCGTCTTCAGCTCATTCAGTCTTTCTCCTAACTCTTCCATTGGGCTCCCTGGGCTCAGTCCAATGGTTGGCTATATCTGCATCTGTCTTTTAATCAGGTGTTGGCACAGCCTCTCAGAGGACAGCCATACCAGGCTCTTCCTTGCAAGCTCATCTTGGTGCTTTAGTGTCAGGGTTTGGTGTCTGGATGGAATGGAATCTGTGGAGGGAGAAAGACTTTCTAAATTTAAAATATAGTTATCAAAGTGTATACACTATTTGATACCTCTCATCATGTGCAGAAAAATAATATTAAGAATATATTATTTTCTATAGATCAAATTTATCATTTTTCCCTTAGTATCATAAAATTGGTTGTTAAAAATCTTACTAGATAAATTCATACCATATTTTCTATTTTAGCAAGCTATTGAATTCTTGAACAGATATTCAGATGGAACATTGAGGTATTTATAAAAACTTTCGCCTCTTTTATTGGAATAATTACTGAAAATGAACATAAAAATAAACAGTAAAAATCTAAAGGAGCTTAAAATACTTACAGAAGAAAGCCCAAAATCTATAATTAATTACCCTATTGTGCCCAGGTGGCATAATAAATGGAAATATAACAAATGTTCAAAAGGCCTGTGATTTCAACATAATTAATGAAGGGAAATATTGAAAATAATTTACTCACTAAACAACAAAAATCCCCAAAGTTGTCATTCTAAAACCAAACTACAGATAGTGACTATATTAACATGTTTGAAATGGATGGTTAACAAGTCAAAGTCACCAAACTCTTAAAAACATAATGACTATTTTGTATATTTTATAGAAATTTAAAGATTTTTGAGCATTAATTTACCTATAAACTTTTTCTGATGGAAAGGATATTAATTTTATAATATTCATTAGTATACTGAATTAAAACAATCTCAAATAAAGAAGAAGTTAATTTCTAACTTCATATGACTATTTTCATGAACAAAACCTCAATTAAGAATTTTACTCTCAGGTGCTAGAAGATGCCTGCAAGGATGTGGAGAAAAAGGAACACTCCTCCATTGTCAATGGGATTGCAAGCTGGTTCAACCACACTGAAAATCAGTTTGGTGGTTACTCAGAAAACTGGACATACTTGAGGACCCAACTATATCACTCCTAGGTATATACCCAGAAGATGCTCCAACATATAATAAGGACACATGGTCCACTATGTTTTTAGAAGCCTTATTTATAATAGCCAGGAATTAGAAAGAACCCAGATGTCCTTCAGCAGAGGAATGGGAATAGAAAATGTGGTATTTTTGCACAATGGAGAGGAATGGAATACTACTCAGCTATTAAAAGTGATGAATTCATGAAATTCTTAGGCAAATGGATAGAACTAGAAAATATCATTCTGAATGAGGTGACCCAATCACAAAAGAACACCCATGGTATATACTCACTGATAAGTGGATATTAGCCCGAAAGCTCCAAATACCCAAGATAAAATTCATGGACCCCATGAAGCTCAAGAAGAAGGAAGACCAAAGTGTGGGTGCTTTGGTTCTTCTTAGATGGAGAACAAAATACTCATGGGAGCAAATACGTAGACAAAGTGTAGGGCAGAGAATGAAGGAAATGCCATCCAGGGACTCTCCTACCTGGGGATTCATCCCATATACAGCCCAGACACTACTGTGGATTCCAAAAAGTGCATGCTAAAAAGAGCCTGATATGGCCATCTTCTGAGAGGCCCTGCCAGAGCCTTACAAATACAGAGGCAGATGCTTGCAGCCATCCTTTGGACTGAGCATGGAGCCCCCAGTAGAGGAGTTAGAGAAAGGACTTAAGGAATTGAAGGGGTTTGCAACCCCATAAGAACAACAATATCAACCAACCAGTCGCTGCTCCCCACCCACAGAGCTCCCAGGGACTAAACCACCAACAAAGGGTTACACATGGCTCCAGATGCATATGTAGCAGAGGATGGCCTTATCATGCATCAGTGGGAGGAGAGGTACTTGGTCCTATGAAGGCCCAATAGATGCCCCAGTGTAGGGGAATCAAGGGCAGGAAGGTGGGAGTGGGTGGGTGAGAGAAAGAACACCCTCATAGAAGCAGGAGGAGGGAAGATGGTATAGGGAGTTTCTGGGAGCAGGGCAGGGGGGGAGGGGACTGGAAAGTATAATCTACTACTTAGATATATCCATGCCTCTGCTTTTATGCCTCACATGAAGAGATTCTTATTAAGTTACTCGGTTGTTCTGGAATGCACTTTGTATTTCATTCAGCCCTAAACCAGTGATTGTTCTGCCTTCCCCTTCCCACCAGCTGAGATTAGAGATCTGTGCCACCAGGGCAAGTTTAAGAATTTCTATATTAATTTGCATTTCCCTGATGATTAAGTATGTTGAACATTTTTTTAGGTGTTTCTCAGCCATTCAGAATTCCTCAGTTGAGAATTCTTTGTTTAGCTCTGTACCCCATTTTTAATGGGGTCATTCGATTTTCTGGAGCCACGGCTTCTTGAGCACTTTGTAGATGTTGGATATTAGTCCCCTATCAGATGTAGGATTGGGAAAAATCCTTTCCCAATCGGTTGGTGGGCTTTTTGTCTTGCTGACAGTGTCTTTTGCCTTACAGAAGCTTTTTAATTTTATAAGGTCCCATTTGTCAATTTTTGATCTTAAAGCACAAGCCATTGCTGTTCTATTTAGGAACTTTTCCCCTGTGCCTATATCTTCGAGGCTTTTCCCCACTTTCTCCTCTATAAATTTCAGTGTCTCTGGTTTTATGTGGAGGTCTTTGATCCACTTCTACTTGAGCTTTGTACAAGGAGATAAGAATGGATCAGTTCGCATTCTTCTACATGATAAACGCCAGTTGTGCCAGCACCATTTGTTGAAAATGTCCTTTTTCCACTGGATGGTTTTAGCTCCCTTGTCAAAGATCAAGTGACAATAGGTGTGTGGATTCATTTCTGGGTCTTCAATTCTATTCCATTGATCTATCTGTCTGTTGCTGTACCAGTACCATGCAGTTTTTATCACAATCGCTCTGTAGTACAGCTTAATGTCAGGCAGGGTGATTCCCCCAGAGGTTCTTTTATTGGTGAGAATAGGAAGTGCAAATCAAAACAACACTGAGATTCCACCTCACAACAGTCAGAATGGCTAAGATCAAAAATTCAGGTGACAGCAGTTGCTGGTGAGGATGTGGAGAAAGAGGAACACTCCTCCATTGCTGGTGGGATTGGAAGCCAGTTCAGCCACTCTGGAAGTCAGTCTGGCAGTTCCTCAGAAAATTGAACATAGTGCCAGGGGGTTGTGGCTCACGCCTTTAATCCCAGCACTTGGGAGGCAGAGGCAGAGGCAGGTGGATTTCTGAGTTCGGGGTCAGCCTGGTCTAAAAAGTGAGTTCCAGGACAGCTGGGGCTATACAGAGACACCCTGTCTCGGAAAAAATAAAAATGGACATAGTACTACAGGAGGATTCCGCAATACCTCTCCTGGGCATATACCCAGAAGATATTCCAACTGGTAATAAGAACACACGCTCCACTATGTTCATAGCAGCCTTATTTATAATAGCCAGAAGTTGGAAAGAACCCAGATGTCCCTCAAAAGAGGAATGGATACAGATAATGTGGTACATTTACACAATGGAGTACTATTCTGCTATTAAAAACAATGAATTTATGAAATTATTGTGCAAATGGATGTATCTGGAGGATATCATCTTTAATGAGGTAATCCAATCACAAAAGAAGTCATTAGATATGCACTCACTGGTAAGTGGATATTAGCCCAGAAACTTAGAATACCCA
The DNA here is from genome assembly GCA_902729485.2 of Mus minutoides. Classification (NCBI taxonomy): domain Eukaryota; kingdom Metazoa; phylum Chordata; class Mammalia; order Rodentia; family Muridae; genus Mus; species Mus minutoides. The sequence continues at coordinate 244,942 of LR755154.1, read as the reverse complement.
AGATACAATTTGCAAAATACAAGAAAATCAAGAATAAGGAAGAACAATGTGGATACTTCATTGCTCCTTAGAATATGGAACAAAATACCCATGAAAGGAATTACAGAGACAAAGTTTAGAGATAAGATGAAAGGATAGACTATCCAAAGACTACCCTACTGGGGATCCATCCCATAATCAGTCACCAAACTCAGACACTATTGCATAGGACAGCAAGAGTTTGCTGAAGGGACCCTGATATAGCTGTCTCATATGAGGCTATGCCAGTGCCTGGCAAACATAAAAGTTGAAGCTCACAGTCATTTATAGGATAGAAAACAGGGCTCCCAATGGAGAAGCTAGAGAAAGTACCCCAGGAGCTGAAGGGGTCTGCAACCCTATAAGAGGAACAACAATATGAACTAACCAGTACCCCCAGAGCTCATGTCTCTAGCTGCATATGTAGCAGAAGATGGCTTAGTCAGCCATCATTGGGAAGAGAGGCCCCTTCGTATTGTAAACATTATATGCCCCAATACAGGGGAACACCAGGGCCAAGAAGTGGGAGTGGGTGGGCAGGGGAGCAGGGTGGGGAAAGGTAGAGGAAACTTTTGGGATAGTATTTGAAATGTAAATTAAGAAAATATCTAATAAAAATTGGAAAAAAAAGAATTTCTATATTAAGTTAGAGTCTCATATTATCCACAGGTTAATGTGTTTGTTGAATCTCATCCTGAATCAAATAATTTAATTTGGATTAAACTGATATTTACATAGTACTGAATATAATCACCAAATTTTTATTATCCTTCAAAGAGACACAGAATATCTGAAAAAATATTTTCCTTAGTATACCAAGAAAAGTTTTTATTTTATGTTGATATTTACTAATATTAATGGAATCTTTTAAAATATGTTTCACAAGTCTAAATTATTAATTTCTGCTTTTTTATTTCTTATTTATAAATCACAATGTATGTTTGTGTATGGGTGATCTTAATTCATTTGTAGAAGCTTTGTTTGTGTTACAGGTAAAAATTTTTTTCATAATATAATCAGTTGCTAATAATATAATCAATTGCTCCTCTGAGTTATATATCATCTTAATACCTGATGTAAAACATAAAAATTCTACAATGTGAAATTATGGGTTATGATAACCTGTGTTATCATTCATTTTAATAAGAATATACTTAGTGTTAAATTCTATTTTCTGTTTTTTATTGGATATTTTCTTTATTTACATTTCAAATGTTATCCCCTTCCCAGGATTCCCCCAGAAATGCCCTATCCCATCCTCCCTCCCCCTGTCTCTATGAGGGTTTTCCCCACCCACCCATTCATTACTGCTTCCCCATCCTGGTATTCCTCTATACTGGAACATTGAGCCTTCACAGGACCAAAAGCTTCTCCTCCCACTGATGTCCTACTAGGCCATCCTTTGCAACATATGCAGCTGGAGCCATGGGTGGCTCCATGTGTACTCTTTGGTTTGTGGTTTAGTCCCTATAAGTTCTTGAGTGGTCTGATTGGTTGGTATTATTGTTCTTCCTATGAAGTTTCAAACCCCTTCATCTCCTTCAGTCCTGTCTCTAAAACCTTCATTGCAAATCCCATGATAAGTTCAATTGTTGGCTGCAAGCATCCACCTCTGCATTTGTCAGGTTTTGGCAGATCCTCTCAGGAAATAGCTATAACATGCTCCTGTTAGCAAGCACTTCCTGGCATCCACAATAGTATCTGTGTTTAGTGTCTGAATATGGGATGGATACCCATGAGGGATAGTCTTTGGATGGCCTTTCTTTCAGTCTCTGCTCCACACTTTGTCCTCATATTTCCTTTAGATTAGGGCCATTCTAGGTTAAGAATTTGAAGATGAGTGTGTGGATCCATCTCACGAATAGGGACCTTGCCTAGCCTCTGAATATGGTCCCTGCAGGTTCTCCCTCTACTTTGTTGTGCATTTCAGCTACTGTCATCCATGTTGTATACTGGGAGTCTCTTGCTTTTCTGGCATTTGAGACATGCTTGTGGCTTCCTCCAGTTCCATATCCTGCATTGCTACACACCTCTGTTCAAATTTCTGACCCTCTGTATATCATGCTTATGTCCTCTCATACATGTTTTTCCCCTTGACATCTTGTCATTCTGCCAAGTTCTTCCCATCATCTACCTCCCTGAGTATTTTGCTCCCCATTCTAGGAAGGACTGAAGCATCAACATTTTGGTATTCCTTCTTCATGATCTTCATATGGTCTATGAATTGTATCTTGGAAATTCCAAGTTTGGGGGATAATATCAACTTACCAGTGAGTGTGCACCTTGTGTATTCTTTTGTGACTAGTTTACCTTACTCAGGATAGTATTTTCTGGTTCTATCCATTTTCCTAAGAATTTCATGAATTCATTGTTTTTAATAGCTCATTGGACTGCATTGCGTAAATGTACCACATTTTCTGTATCCATTACTCAGCTTCTGCCTATCATAAATAAGTCTGGTATTAACTTAGTGGAGCATGTGTCCTTGTCATATATTGGAACACCTTCTGGGTATATGCCCAGGAATAGCATAGCTGGGTCCTCAGGTAATACTATGGCCAGTTTTCTGAGTAAGCAACAGACTCATTTCCACAATGGTTATACCAGCTTGTAATCCAGCCAACAATGGAGGGGTGTTCCTCTTTCTCTACATCCATGCCACCATCTGTTGTCACCTAAGCTTTTGATCTTAGCCATTAAGAGTGATATGAGGTGGAATCTCAGGATCGTTTTGATCTGCATTTCCCTGATGACTAAGGATGTTAAACATTTCTTTTGGTGCTTCTTGAACTTTTGAGGTTCCTCAGTTGAGAATTCTTTGTTCAGCTCTAAACCCCATTTGTTAAAGGGTTATTTGTTTCACTGGTGCCTAACTTCTTGATTTCTTTGTATATATTGGTTATTAGCTCTGTATCAGATATTAGGTTGGAAAAGATCATTTCCCAATCTGTTGGTTGTGGTTTTCTCTTATTGACAGTGTCCTTCACTCTATAGAACCTTTGCAATTTTATAAGGTCGCATTAGTCAGTTCTTTATCTTAGAGCATAAGACATTGGGTTTCTGTTCAGGAACTTTTCCCCTGTGCCCATGTTTTCAAGGTTCTTTCCCACTTTCTCTACTATTAGTTTCAGTGTATCTGGTTTTATGTGGAGGTCCTTGATCCACTGGGACTTAACATATGTACAAGGAGATAAGAATGGATCATTTTGCATTCTTCTACATGCTGACTGCCAGTTGAATCAGCACCATTTGTTGAAAATGCTCTTTTCTACTGTTTGGTTTCAACTCCTTTGTCAAAGTTCAAGTGACCATAAGTGTGTGGTTTCATTTCTGCATCTTCAGTTCTATTGAATTGATCTACTTGCCTGTTTCTGTAACAATACCATGCAGTTTTTATCACAATTGCTCTGTAGTGATTTCCCCATAATTCTTTTATTGTTGAGATAGTTTTTGCTATCCTGGGTTTCTTGTTATTCTAGATGAATTTGAAAATTGACAATGAGAGTCAGAAAAACGAAGGTTTATTTTGTTTTTTGCTAGATTCTAATTGTTACTTGCGTCTAAACTTAAGCCAAGACTATGTTATCTATGTGTCTTTACTTTTTTTTTCTTTTTTTTCCAACTTTTATTAGATATTTTCTTCATTTACATTTCAAGTGTTATCCAGAAAGTTCCCTGTACCCTCCCCCCTCCCGGCCCTGCTCCCCTACCCACCCGCTCCCACCCCTTGGCCCCGGCGTTCCCCTGTACTGGGGCATATAAAGTCTGCATGACCAAGGGGCCTCTCTTCCCAATGATGGCCAACTAGGCCATCCTCTTCTATATATGCAGCTAGAGACACGAGCCCAGGGGGTACTAGTTAGTTCATGGTTATCCTTCCACCTAGAGGGTTGAAGACCCCTTCAGCTCCTTGGGTACTTTCTCTAGCTCCTTCTTCCTTGGGAACCCTGTGTTCCATCTAATAGCTGACTGTGAGCTCCTTTTTGTTTTAGTGCTTTCAGATGTGCTGTCAAGCTGCTAGTGTATGTACTCTCCAGATGTTTTGTTTTGGTTTGGTTTGGTTTGTTTGGGTTTTCTTTTCTTTTCTTTTCTTTTCTTTTCTTTTCTTTTTTTTTTGTTATTTGTTTTTGAGGCACTCTTAGCTCTGAGTATTCCTCTTAGCATTGCCTTCATTGTGTCCCATACGATTGGGTATGTTTTGCCTTCATTTTCATTAAATTCTAAAAAATCTTTAATTTCTTCCTGTATTTCTTGCTTAACCAAGTTATCATTGAGTAGAGCCCATGTGTATGTGGGTTTTCTATTGTTTTTGTTGTTATTGAACACCAGCCTTAGTCCACGGTAATGAGTTAGGATGCATGGGATTATTTCATTCTTCTTGTACATGCTGAGGCCTATTTTGTGAACTTTTATATGGTCAGTTTAGGAGAAGGTTCCCTGAAGTACTGAGAAGATATTTTGTTGTAGGGTGAAATGTCCTACAGATATAAGTTAAATCCATTTGGTAATCCATAACTTTTGTTAATTTTACCGTGTCTCTATTTAGTTTGTTTTTCCAAGATCTGTCGATTGATTAGAGTGGGATGCTGATAAATCAAGGATGACAATATCCACATAGTGTGGGAGAATTCTTGCAAAATTTAGAGTGTTATTTAGTAAAGTAAATAAACAACAACAAAAGGAATTAAAATAACAAATGATTCACTTTGAAAATTTCTTCTATGAATCTGAATTTCCAAAAACAGCAACAAAAATGGTCAAGAAAGATATAGGAAAGTATCATTAGAATGTATTCCAAGTCCATATCCTTTGATGTAAATATTCTTTTTTATATTTAGTTATTTTTTAAATGTAGTAAAAAAAAAAGATAATGTAAACAAAAATTTAGTCTTTTGAGATGTATTCATACCCCAAGCAGAATGAAAATGATCAAGAAAACAACTGAAAACAAATGCTAGTGAGGATATGAAAAAGAACATTTAATAACTCTCTGAATTACTACAAACCACTGTTGCCTCTCTAGAAATCACTAGGCAAAATTCTCAAAATCATAAAGAGATCTAGCATATAATTCTGCTATGTCAATCCTCAATTTATGCATAAAATACTTCACATCCTACACCATCACTACTGTTTCAAGAATGTCAATTGCTGTGTTTCTCATAGAATCTAGAAACAACCTAAGTCCTTCAAATGATGGATGAATAATAAAATGTGATATATATATATATATATATATATATATATATATATATATATATATATATATACCATCTATTATAGCCTGATATTAAGAAAACAAATCCATAAAATTTGTAAGGAAATAGATGGAAGTATTAAATATTATATTGATTGAAGTAAAAGAGACCCAGAAAGATAAATGCCACATTTTTTTTCTTATTTGGGGATCTTAACTCTGAATCACGAGGTATAAATATATAACTTGGAATAACCATACAAATCAGGAAAGTAAAAGGATTGAGGGTGGGCTAAATGGGACCAGAAGGAGCTCTAGAGGGGTATTAGTAGGACACAGGGGCTAGAAATGGGAAATATAAAAATCTGGGTGGAAACTTTATCTGGTGAGGGTCAGGAACAGTGAGGTAGAGAGAAGGAGGATGACTGGTATAAAGTTTTAGATGACATTGGGTTATAATGCTCCCCCAATAGCCATATTATGTAACAAAATCTTTGGTATCAAGTATGGGAAAGGAGAGTCCAGATTTGTAAAGCAATGTAAGCTATTGTTGTTGCCCTTGGTGGCTTTACTGAACTAGAATGTAAGACATTATTGCTGAGTAAGTTTCAAACATCAGATACAGGATGAAATCAAATGAGAACTAACTTTGGAGCATTTTCCTCAAGAAATAACTATTGCAATCATTAAGGTGCTGATCAAGCTGCCAATGGTGAAAATAAATTAGTAATTCTACCCAAAACAAAGCCCATGACTCACAGCACTGAGCAGCATAAAAAGGTACTCCAAAAAATGCTATAATGGCATCTGTGACTTGGGTGCATGCTGAAGGTACTCAGTCATAATTGTGGTAAATGCGATAACAGGGAATTCTTGAGAGAATTGCAAATCTAGCAATGGTGCTGTTTCTATTGATGTCATCTACTTCTCTAGGTGTAAATGGCCTCTAGTAACCTAGAGGAGTAAGTAAGTTACCTAGAGGACTTCAGTAAGTACCTCTACGACCACCTCCTTAAACTACTATTGTAAATGTTTCTTTTATTTCCTTGGATGGAGTGGTAAGATGAGAGCTATATGAACTCTTTGGGATAAATAAATGCTTTGGGCTTGGCCAAGAGAATTTCTGTCTTTGTAATAACTATCATTAGACCTTGGCCTAAAAGCTTGTAGCTCCATAAATATAATCTAGGCCTAAATGTTTCAGCCTCTGAGACTTTGTCACTTTGCCCCTCAAGTAGACATTATTTTCAAACATATCTGATTCTTTATACAAACTAATTTTGCATTCATTATTTGGAATTAAAGGTGTGTACTGAGGGTATATGTGAATTTTAGCCAAATAACATAAACCTTAGAATGTCCTTGAGTATAATTGATTCCCAGAACAGCCATGTTGTTGGATGAAAATTGCTTACACAATATAAGTTCTAACTTTATTCTAAATACAAACCCCAAAAATATATTACCCACAGATAACTATAGATTTCACTCCTCATCAAAGAACTTGATATTTTTCAGAAAACAGAGTATTGATAAAATTCTAAACTTATCAAAATGCAGAAAACAACTAGTGGTCTGATTCCCTCAACCAATTGATATACATAGACACACAGACACATACAAATACACATATATACTTATATTAGTGTGTATCTGTGTGTGTGTGTGTGTGTGTGTGTGTGTGTGTGTGTTTATAGAGAGAGGGGAAGTAGAGAGACAGAGACAGAGAGAGGGAGAAGGAGTAAATAAGATAAATAAGAAGGTTTGGAGGAAGAAAAGGGAAGGGGTATGATAGGAATATATTTTAATTAAAATTTCTTAAAATGTTTTTAAAAAAGCATATTTGATTTTATTTAAAGTGTTATGGCAATCCTAACTATGATAACCATGGACTTTAACTAATTTCCAAATGAAAGTTGATATAGAAAAGAAATTCATGAGATATAAAGCTTACAAAAATATATTAAGAGAAATTTTGTTTAAAAATAAATATAGACATGATATAGTAGAGTATTTAACTGAAATATAAACACTCCTCCATGTCTTTTTTACAATCTCAATTGCTATGAAGAGACATGATGTTCATAGTAATTCTTAAAAAAGAAAACATTTAATTGGGCCTGGCTTATACTTTCAGATATCTAGTCCACTATTGTTATAGTGGAGAGAATAACAGCATACAGGTATACATGGTATTGGAGAAGGAGTTCATGGTTCTCCATATTGATCCACAGGCAGCAGTAGGGGACCGTGTATCACTCTGGACGTTAGCTTGAGCACAGGAGATCACAAAGCTTCTCCAGAGTAACACACTTTCTTCCAACAAGGCTGGACATACTCTGAAAGGTCACCCTTTCAGACACTGATTCCCTATGGTACAAGCGTTCAAACCTGAATCTGTGGGAGCCATACCTGTTCAAACTACCACACTCCAGATTAATTTTGACTCAAAGAAAATATCTCAATATGAATATGATTTGTAACCTTGAAAATTTACTTTTTTTTTCCATATTTCAAACATTTTAATCAGCTTAATGCAAGATGGAATAGTGGATAAAATCGCTCTTTACCAAGCCTGCTTATCTGAATTGAATCTCCAGAATCCATGTAGAATGGAAATGTTTTTATTTTCTTAGATGGGGGATAAGATGAGAGCCATACCCAAGCTTAACTAATAAATAGCTTGGATTGAACCCAGAGTCTTTTTATCTAAATATCCCTAGGCCTGTGCCTGGAAGCTTCTAGCTTTGCACAGTCTAAACTTCTACAAGTCTAAACCATCAAGGCCTCAGCTTCTAGCCTCCCACTTCTAATCTAGGCCCAAGATGTTTTCAGCCCTGCAAAATTAGTGCTGAATAAATGCATCCTTTCCAGTTCTTTTGAACCCTGGCTAGTTGATTCAAAACACCTCTTCTAGCTCAAATCTCCTCTCCACTCTGATTCAAATTAGCTTATCTTGGCCTCTTACTGAATTGCTCTGTTTGAAAAAACTGCCTCTGAACTCCACATACTAAACTGTATAGAACTGCGTACTCCAAACTCAAATGGACTGAATCAAACTGTCGTGTATTGATTGTATGTACTCTATTGTATTCCTGACCTCTACTCTCCTACTCTACTCTATTGTACTGTTGAGTACTGATTCAACTTACAACTAACCGATAAACTGACAATTTGAGAGTGTCTGTGTTGCTCTTAAATAGATTTTCTTTTCTGTGCTGTTCTCCTTAGAATGGTTTATATGTGATCTTTGACCCATCCTGTCAGATCTTTCTCTTATCCACCACTTTGTCTGCACCCGGATTAGATGTCATTTTGGAATATGGCTGTTTCCTTCTGCAGCTAATTTTACCTTAAAGGTATGTACTAAGGGAATGTTTGTATTCCAGCCAGAGGAATTAAAAGTGTATGGCCTGTTTATCTTCCATTGGTTACACAGACCTAGGTCTTTGGATGTGATCCATTTTCAGAACAGACATGTTGTTGGATTAAAATTCCTCTACAATGGAGGAAAGAATAACTGATCCCCAAAAGATATCCTATACTCCCTATGGCATTTGTGTGTTCATATACACATATAAATAGACAAAGAAAAAAAAACAAATAATTAAAATGATCTTTTAAATAAATAATCAGGTATTACAGCTTCTGCAAGAAAAGTTCTTTACAGATCCTTATATCTTTTTGTTTACTCTTGGGTATATCAATTAATATATAATGCATATAATATATGATACATATGTCCTCCCACAACTTATAATAAATCTGGCAGTTTATGAATATTTTCAAATAAGAATTATGCATTAAAAGTACAGAGCAAATAAAATTAAAGTTCTAGAGCATACGTTTCAATGGAAACAATCACTGAATTATAATCATGTTCCATGTCAAGCAATAAGAAAATATGAATCCAAAATTATCATACCAAGCCTATAAAATGTCATTCAGTAACAATTCAGTAACATTGCTAGGTAGCACATGATGGCTCAAACCTGAAATTAATTTTCTTTCAAACCTGAAATAAATTCTCTCTCTCTCTCTCTCTCTCTCTCTCTCTCTCTCTCTCTCTTGCTTTCTTGCTCAAATTTTGTGTCTGTGAATCTGTGTGTATGAATATGTGTATGTGATGCAGTCTTTGATTAATCTTTTTAATGGCTCTTTTCATCAGCATTACCTTTGCTTTTGCTTCATCATTTCTGAAGAAACTTTCTCTACTGAGTTCCACTCTATATTTCTCATCCTGATGAACACTGTTCTTCATTACCATCAATCCTTGAGCAAAAAAGGATTAAAGTCACCTGAGCCTTGTGCTTTTGATTGATAGTTCTTCTTAGAATTGGAGAATTTGTTGATTTCTCAGAACTCCTAGCTTCAATTTTTCAAAATTCTATTTTATACTATCTATTAATAATGTGTAACATTAAAAGAAGTTTTATTCTTAAGGTTTATGAGTGAGTCTTTCTCTCTGACCACATATGTCATACTGTTATGAGTTTAATTAATATTAAGTTGCTTTTTCTCCTCTACACCATGATAAAAAGAAGTTTTATCTAACAACATAGAAAACTAAAGTACTTTAGCAATTATTTTGACCAGTTTTGTAATTGTTTTCTGCAACTTAATTATTTCACTGATAATGTATATCTTATGACTATAGAGTATTTCAAAAATCACATTGTGACTTCTGATGTAATGTTTTAATATAATAGTTTTAGAAGTAATTATTATTTAAAATATAAAAGCAAATGTTATAAATAACCAAGAATTGAATATTTCAGTACATTTTTATATTGTATGTACTACAAAAGAATTCATAAGCTTTCAGATATGCTTTCTTATCCTGAGGTATTTAAAAAAACATTTACTTTATAAGTTAAAGTTTTTAAGAAAATGACTATTATGTTTATTTGAATATTCTTAGAATTATTATGAATGAATAAAAAGTTGATGATATTTTAGAATAGATAAAAATGTCCAACAACAGAAAGCTGAGTTATTATGTGTATATGATAGTGTATTTTTATATACTGATATACAAACCTGAAAAATTATCACATACAAAACAATGAAGAAAGATACTGTTACATGTTGAATTTAAATATCCCTCTATAAAGGTCTCAAACTGGGTTTGTCCCCATGTCCCCATGATTTATGAAGAGTCGTATAACTTTAGGACATGATGCCTGGATAAAGGAATCAGGTCCATGGAGCTCTAGCCTTGGGGGTTGTATCTTTTCTCTTTGATTACAGAAACTAGAGCTCATCCCCATTTCCCTTTTTAACCACATGTCTCTGCTTCTGGAGACCATAAGGGAAATTTAATCCTTTATCACTTATAATGGTCATCTAGATACTCTGCAAGAATATGGACAAAATGTTTTAGAAATGCCAGAAAACATTTGTGAAAATAAGTTCCCCTCCTGAAGTTGTTCATACAAGGTATTTGTAACAGTGGTAATAGACTGATGATACTAATAGTAGGAGAGCAAAAAGAACTGTAGATTAATAAGGGAAAATACTTACAAATTGATAATTGTAGGGAAAGGATATAGAAAAAGTAAGAGAAAAGAAAGATGATTGCAGAAACATTGACATGTCATTCCCCAAGAATAAGCTGTATAATCACATTCAAAATAAATGAAACATAAAGAGTAAAATTATACCAACACATGCATGTGTGCATATACCCACATATGTGTAATTAAAATAAAATAGAATTAAGATGTTAAGCTCTAACTGAGAAAGTGTAACAATATTAATTTTTAAATAAGTATCATTCTGTGTGCCATTATCTGCTAATTTTATCTTTGTATACACTTCCTTATTTTGTTTTGGGTTTGGTTTTGTTTTGCTTTTGTTTTTGCTTTTTAGCAGTTTCACTTTTAGGTGTAAACATTATAAATACTCACATGCACAGGAAAATGAAGGTAGATAGATCCTGGTATATATATATTTGTTGGACCATAGGCATCCAAACAGTGGTCATATCCCTATGAAAATTGATTCTCCCTCAGCTAGCAACTTTGAACGGTCAAAAACTTCATCAACAAGTGGGACTTCCTGAAACTCTGCATATATATGCTGGATATATTGTTGTCTTGATCATGTATATCTACAGCAGGTGCCTTGGTTAGGACTTAGTAAGTTGGGCATGTAGGTGAATATCTAAATTATATTTCTGTGTCATAATCCAGCACCAAAGAAAGTCAGGCGAGTAACTCAAACAAGACAGGGACCTGTTGGCAAGAGCCATGGAGAGATGCTGTTTACAGGCTTGTTTATCATGATTTGCCTGATTCTTTCTATAACCAAGGACAGCCTGCCCAAGAATTGCACTATTCAACATAGGCTAGGTCCTTCTATATTAGTAAATAATTAAGAAAATACCCTACTTTTTCTCAACAGAGATTTCCACTTTCAGATACATCTAGTTTTGTGTCAAGTTGACGTAAGATGATTCAGCACTGCAGGTAAACAGTGAAATACTTCTACTCTGTAGATCCCTGGGATCTTGGGCAAGTTTTGTGAGTTTATGCCTTTTCTTGTCTTTGCCATTTCAGTAGACAGTTTCCTGGTATTAGTTACCAACTTCTGACACTTATAATCTTCCTTCTCCATCTTCCCCAATGGTATTTAAGCCATGTGGGAAGAAAGTTGATATCTTATTTAGAACTAAACACTTCCTAATTGATTGTTCTTTAAAATCTGACTGGTAGTGGATCTTCATATTAATCTCTGCCTGTTTCAAAATAAAGCATGCATGATAAAGTTTAAAATATATAGGTATGAGAGAAGTACTTTGAAGATAAGTAGTACAAGAGCCTGGAACACACAAATAATATCACACTAACCAAAGAGGTTTTATTTAGGGACATTTGTCCATTTACATATACATTCATGCATAAAATAACTAGTGAAAACTGACTATGAATTTAAAGAAGAGCCAGGAAGGGAGAGCTTAGATGTTGGAAAAGCAAGAAGATATTATCACATTATAATCTCAAAACTTAAAATGAAACAGTTCTATTTAGTAAAGTAATAGGAGTAGGTTCTTTAATAGGGTCTATGGTCTGTATAGCCCTGGGTTCTTGGGCAAAGTTGCATAGCAAATTTGAGATATGTCTTCAGATTATATAAAATGAAAGACTACAAAAATTTATAAATATTAAAGTAGGCAAACAAAACAATACTTTTCACAGTGAATTACTAAGAGTAAAATGTAAACATGAAAACAAAACAGGGTACAGTACAGGACACATTAGTTGGAGGAAATTTAACCAAAACATTGAATGAAGAGGCCAGATAAGAAACCAACTATTTAAGCAGCAAACTATATACAGGTTTAAATAAGAACAGCCTCCATAAGCTCATGTATTTGAATGTTTGATCTCCAATTGTTGAATAGTTTAGGAAAGATTAAGAGCTGTGTCTTTGTTGGAAGTCTAAGAGTGTTTCACTGCAGATAAGATTTGGGTTTCAAAAACCACACCATGGTTACTCCCCACCCCTTCCTATCTCTCCCTCTCCCTCTCCCTCTCCCTCTCCCTCTGTCTCTGTCTCTGTCTGTGTCTGTGTCTGTGTCTGTCTCTGTCTCTCTGTGTGTGTGTGTGTGTGTGTGTGTGTGTGTCCCTGCTACCTATGGATCAAAATGTATGGCTCCAGAATGTTGCCTCTCTGCCAGCCTGTTTTGATGAATTGGACTAACCTTCTGAAAATGTAAGTAATCCCCAATTAAAGTTTTGTTTCTTTTATAAGATATCTTGGTATTGGTGTTTCTTTAAAGCAAGTGAGAGTAACTAAAATACTATATAATTGTATATGTTAATTTTCTTTTAGAATATGTCCATTTGCTTCATTGGGCATAAGGCTGGGAACTAGCATCAGGTCATCTAAACAAGCTACAATTGTTTTAACTACTAAGCTATCCTTCCAAAGACATATTCATTTTGAGATAGAAATGTATGCTATTAGTCATCATGACTATGATAAACTTGGAGCAGTAAATTGGAGTATGATATATATTTTATTGTTTATCTGAATGTAAGACACATACATTTATTTATTCTAATTTATTTGGTTGAATTTTATGATTTTTCTACTTGTCAAAGTAAAAATTAATTTTGGGAGATTATGTAAGATAAGCATGTATGCATACATACGATCAAAGAATCAGTTTCTGTACAAGATTAGGCCTAAAAGCATGTATAAACCTAAATGCATGGAAAGGCAAGGGAAAATACCACATACAATATGTTTAATAAACAATGAAATTTAATATATTGTGGAAAAGGCTTTACTGATAAAATGTAGGACATGTGAGAACATATATGCAAATTCACATAAAATCATATACTACCTGCTTTTAGTACTGCACCCTACAAAGCATTGCTTCATGTATACAAGTGTTTAAAATACTTTATAAGTAATAACCTCCAGCTTATGAGTGTAAGACATATGGGAAAAGATGAGAATTTTAGTTTCAGATACAAATTGATATGTCATGTTGTACATATACAAAGAAAAATCACCCTTCTGATAAGAAATTCACAACCTGTAGGAACTAAAGAGTAAACTTTAAAGAGGACTCAATGAACCAAGAGATGAATGTATTTTCTTTGCCTACAGTCAGAGCCATTCACCCTTCTGAGTAGCAGGAATGTAAAATGCTTGCTAAGATCATGTGGTCTGATGCCCACAGAACTAGGAATCCACAGCTTTAGATGTTTGCTCCTTTCTGTGATCTTTTATTCACCTTTAGTTCAATCACCTTCAATTATCAAACTAAGCTATCTTTTAAAAATATCACAGCAAGTGCCTCTGACTTACTGTGTCACTGCTCAGTTAAGAGTTTGAATTCTTAAATGTGACAGTAATTAGAGCTGGCTTGGGAGTTGTTAAAATAAATAAGTCATGCGCACTATCCTTGAAAGCATGACCTCCTGAAGGTAGAAACCAAGAGATTACTCAAAAATGTTTATAGTAAGAGAAATTGAGTCTTATGTAAGAATAAACATTGAAAACTAAAAAGTAAAACTTTTTTTTGAAAATAAGATAAGCATAAAATTACATCTTTCTTTCTTTTGTTTTTGTTTTGTTGTTGTTGTTGTTGTATTTCTGTCAAAATTTAAAATTTACTCCTGATATAAATTAGACTGAATTTGGAACATAAATGATTATACTTATACAGCACTCAGACTCTCCTAGATATGTTCATAGTAACATCTTAAGTGTAGTGGATTGTCATTTTTGAGGAAGAGAAGAGGGATAGTTCATATTACTACGCAATCATTTGTCGAATCTCTGTTATTTCTTTTTTTTTCCAATTTTTATTAGATATTTTCTTCATTTATATTTCAAATGCTATGGTGAAAGTCCCCTATACCCTCCCCCATCCCCCACCCATCTCCCCTACCCACTCACTCCCACATCTTGGCCCTGGCATTCCCCTGTACTGGGGCATATTAAGTCTACAAGACCAAGGGTCCTTTCTTCCCAATGATGGCCAACTAGGCCATCTTCTGCTATATACACAGCTAGAGACATGAGATCTGGGGGTACTGGTTAGTTCATATTGTTCTTCTACCTATAGGGGTGGAGACCCCTTCAGCTCCTTGGGTACTTTCAAGCTGCTCCTTCTTCGAGTTTGTCTTTGAATGGCCACTGAATCAGGAAAATGTGTTTGTTGTTACTTGATGCTTGGAAACAGGGTTTTGAAAAGTGTTTCTGACCTTCCAGTCTGCGCCACCTTCAGCATGAACTAAAGGTCCCCAGAGGACTTTCCATGCTGTGAGCACCCTAGTACACCCAGGATTTTAGGATCACTGGGGAGTCTAATAGAACATCTGTTCCAAAATTACCATGAGGGGACTATTCCAACAGGGACACAGTAAACCTGCCCAACAAGTGGCTTAAATTCCTTCTGGCCTTTGCTGGTCTACCTTTGTTTCCAACACAGCAGACAGCTCCTTGGTCCCCAGAGGAGGTACCACATCCAGGAACTGTAACATGCCCAGGATCTTAGCATTTCAGGATCCCAGCATCCCAGGAGGTTGGTCACACCAGGATCTCAGGGACTCAGAGGAAGCTTGACTGCCAAGAACTCTGACACACCCAGAATCTCAGGTTCACAGGATCATCTAATCACAGGATCACAGAGAAAGCTGGACTATGAAAAGTTCTAAATCAACCAGGATTACAGGAAGGACAGGCTCCAACCAGATATACTGATGGTAGCAAGCACATGAGATAATCAGATCACAGGAGGCAAAAATAAGAACAGAAGCAAGAGAAACCAAGGATACTTAGCATCATCAGAACCCAACTCTTCCACCATAGCAAGTCCTGGATATACCATCACACCAGAAAAGCAAGATATGGATCTAAAGTCATTTCTCATGATGATGATGGAAAGCTTTAGGAAGGAAATAAATAACTCCCTTAAAGAAATACCGGAGAAGACATCAAATCAGGAGAAATAATTGAACGAAACCATCCAGAATCCAAAAATAGAAGTAGAAGCAACAAAGAAATCACAAGGAGAGACCACTCTGGAAATAGAAAACCTAGGATAGAAGTTAGGAGCCATTAATGAAAGCATAACCAACAGAATAAAAGAGATAGAAGAGAGAATCTCAGGTGCCAAGGATACCATAGAAAACATTGACACAACAATCAAAGAAAATGTGAAATGGAAAAAGATTCTAACCCAAAACATCCAGGAAATACAGGACACAATGAGAAGACCAAACCTAAGGATATAGGTATAAGCTAGAAGGAAGATTTTGAAACTAAAGGCCAGAAACATCTTCAACAAAATTATATAAGAAAATTGTCAAACCTAAAGAAAGAGATGCCCATGAATATACAAGAAGCCTATAGAACTCCAAAACTTCAACCGAACCAGAAAAGAAATTTCTCCTGTCACATAATAATCAAAACACCAAATGCACAGAACAAAGAAAGAATATTAAAAGCAGTAAGGGGAAAAGGTCAAGTAACATTGAATGACAGAACTACCAGAATTACACTAGACTTCTCTCCAGAGACTATGAAAGCCAGAAGATCCTGTAGATGTCATACAGACCCTAAGAGAACACAAATGCCAGCTCAGGATACTATACCCTCCAAAACGCTCAATTACCATGAATGGAGAAACCAAAGTATTCCATGTCAAAACCAAATTCCCACAATATCTTTCCACCAATCCAGTCCCTCAAAGAATAAGAAAATGAAAACTTCAAAACAAAGAGGGAAACTAAGCTCTAGAAAAAGTAAGAAAGTAACCTTTCAAGAAACCTAAAGAAGATAGCCACATGAACAGAATTCCAAATCTAGCAACAAAAATAACAGGAAGCAACAACGACTTTTGTTTAATATATCTTAATATCAATGGACTAAATTTCCCAATAAAAAGGCATAGACTAACAGACTGGTTATGTAAACAGAACCCAACATTTTGTTGCATACAGGAAACCCACCTTAGGGACAAAGACAGACACTACCTCAGAGTAAAAGGCTGGAAAACAATTTGCCAAGAAAATGGTCTGAAGAAACAAGCTGGAGTAGACATTCTAATACTGAATAAAATCAACTTTCAACCCAATGTTCTCAAAAAAGACAAGGAGGGACACTTCATACTCATCTAAGCTAAAATTTACCAAGATGTACTCTCAAATATCAACCTCTATGCTCCAAATGCAAGGGCATCTACAGTCATTAAAGAAACTTTGCTAAAACTCAAAGCACAAATTATACCTCACACAATAATAGTGGAAGACATCAACACCACACTTTCATCAATGAACAGATCATGGAAAAACAAACTAAACAGAGACACAGTGATGCTAACATAAGTTATGAAACAAATGGATTTAAGAGATATCTATAGAACATTTTATCCTAAAACAAAAAGATATACCTTCTTCTCAGCACCTCATGGTAACTTTTCCAAAATTGACCATAAAATTTGTCACCAAACAGGACTCAGCAGATACAAACATATTGAAATAATCCGATGCACCCTATCAGATCACCACAGACTAAGGCTGATCTTCAGTAACAATATAAATATTAGAAAATCCACATACACATAGAATCTGAACAACAATCTATTCAATGATAACTCAGTCCAGGATGAAGTAAAGAAAGAAATTAAAGACTTTTTAGAGTTTAAAGAAAGTGAAGCCACAACATACCCAAACTTATGGGATACAATGAAAGCAGTCCTAAGAGGAAATCCCATACCTCTGAGTGCCTCCAAAAGGAAGCTGGAGTAAGCACACACCCCAGCAGCTAGACAGCACACCTAAAAGCTCTAGAACACAAGGAGGAAAATTCACCAAAGACGAGTAGATGGCAGAAAATAATCAAACCCAGGGCTGAAATCAACCAAGTGGAAACAAAAAGAACTATACAAAGAATCAACCAAATCAGGAGCTGATTCTTTGAGAAAATCAACAAGATAGATCAAATCCCTAGCCAGAAAAACTAAAGGGCACAGGGACAGTATCCTATTTAACAAAATCAGAAATGAAAAGGGAGACATAACAACAGATCCTGAGGAAATCCAAAAAGTCATCAGATCCTACTACAAATGCCTATACTTAACAAAACTGGAAAACCTGAATAAAACAAACAATTTTCTAGACAGATAGCAGGTACCAAAGTTAAATCAGGATAAGATTAATGATCTAAACAGTCCCATATCGTATCCTCTAAACAAATAGAAACAGTCATTAATAGTCTCCCAACCAAAAAAAAAAAAAAAAAAAAAAAAAAAAAAAAAAAAAAAAAAAAAAAAAAAAAAAAAAAAAAAAAAAAAAAAAAAAAAAAAAAAAAAAAAAAAAAAAAAAAAAAAAAAAAAAGCCTAGCAGCACCAGATGGGGTTAGTGCACAGTGCACAGTTCTATCTTCAAAAGGATATAATTCCAACACTCCTAAACTATTCCACAAAATAGAAACAGAAAGTACTCTACCCAATTCATTCCATGTTCATTCCATGGAACCACAATTACTCTGATACCTAAACCACACAAAGACCCAACAAAGAAAGATAACTAAAGACCAATTCCCCTTATGAATATTGATGCAAAATTACTCAATACACAAACCGAATCCAAGAACACATCAAAATGATCATCCAACATTATCAATTAGGCTTCATCCCAGGCTTGCAAGGATGGATCAACATATGGAAATCCATCAATGTAATCCACTATATAAACAAACTCAAAGACAAAAACACATGATCATCTATTTAGGTGCTGAGAAAGCATTTGAAAAAAAATCCAACACCACTTCATGAAAAAAGTCATGGAAAGATCAGGAATTCAAGGCCCACACCTAAACATAATAAAAGCAATATACAGCAAACCAGTAGCCAACATCAAATTAAATGGTAAGAAACTGGATGCAATCCCATTAAAATCATGGACTAGACAAAGCTGCCTGCTCTCTCCCTACCTATTCAATATAGTACTTGAAGTCCTAGCCAGAGCAATTAGACAAAAAAAGGAGATTAAAGGAATATAAATTGGAAAGGAAGAAGTCAAAATATCACTATTTGCAGATGATATTATAGTATATATAAGTGACCCCAGAAATTCCACCAGAGAACTCTTAAACTTGATAAACAATTTATCTGGAATAACAAAAAGCTTAGGATACTAAAAAATTTCTCAACAATAAAAGAACCTCTGGTGGATTCACCATCGCTGACCTCAAGCTGTACCACAGAGCAATTGTGAAAACAAACAAACAAACAAACAAACAAACAAACAAACAAACTGCCTGGTACTGGTACAGTGGAAGACAGGTAGATCAATGTCATAGAATTGAAGATCCAGAAATGAACCCACACATCTATGATCATTGACAAAGAAGGTAAAACCATCCAGTGGAAAGAAGACAGCATCTTCAACAAATGGTGCTGGGTCAACTGGCAACTATCATGTAGAAGTATGTGAATTGATCCATTCTTATTTTCTTGTATAAAACTCAAGTTTAAGTGGAACAAGGAACTCCACTTAAAACCAGAGACACTGAAAATTATAGAGGAGAAATTGGGGAAGAGCCTCAAAGATATGGGCACCGGGGAAAGATTCCTGAACAGAACAGCAATGGCTTGTGCTGTAAAATCAAGAATTGACAAGTGAGACCTTATAAAATTGCAAAGCTTCTGAAAGGCAAAGGACACTATCAATAAGACCAAAAGGCAACTAATAAGTTGGGAAAAGATTGATACCAATCCTAAATCTGGTAGGGGGCTAATATCTAATATATTTAAAGAACTCAAGAAGTTGGACTCCATAAAACCAAATAACCATATTAAAAATGAGGTACTGAGCTAAAGAAAAAATTCTCAACTGAGGAATACTGAATGGCTGAGAAGCACCTGAAAAAATGTTCAACATCCTTAATCATCAGGGAAATGTAAATCAAAACTACCCTGAGATTCCACCTCACACCAGTCAGAACGGCTAAGATCAAAAAGTCAGGTAACATCAGATGGATGCTGGCGAGGATGCGGAGAAAAGGGAACACTCTTTCATTGCTGGTGAAACTACAAGCTGGTATAACCACTCTGGAAATCAGTTTGGTGGTTCCTCAGAAAATTAGACATAGTTCTCCCGGAAGATCCAGCAACACCCCTCCTAGACATATACCTGGAAGATGTTCCAACTTTTAATAAGGACACATTCTCCACTATGTTCATAACAGCCTTATTCATATTCACCAGAAGCTGGAAAAAAACAAAAAAACAAACAAAACAAACAAACAAAAAAAAACAGATGTCCCTCAGCTGAGGAATGGATACAGAAAATGTGATACATTTACACCATGGATTACTACTCAGCTATTAAAAATATAATGTGTTTATGAAATTCTTAGACAAATGCATGGATCTGGAGGATATCATCTTGTATGAGGTAATCCAATCACAAAAGAACACACATGATTTGCACTTGCTGAGAAGTGGATATTAGCCCAGAATCTCAGAATCCTTCTTAGACTGAGGAACAAAATATCCATGGAACAAGTTACAGAGACAAAGTTCAGAACAGAGTTTGATGGATTGATCATACAGAGAGTGCCCCACTTGGGGATCCATATCATAAACAACAAGCAAACCCAGACAATATGGCAGATGCCAACAAGACCCTGCTGACAGGAGTCTGATAATAACTGTCTCCTCAGGGCCTTTGCCAGTTCCTGACAAATACAGAAGTAGATGTTCACAATCATCCACTGGACAGAGCACAAGGTCCCCAGTTAAGAGGCTAGAGAATGTACCCAAGGAGCTGAAGGAGTCTGAAGCCCCACAAGAGGAACATCAATATGAACTAAACAGTATCCCCAGAGCTCCTTGAAACTAATCCACAATCAAAGAGGGAGGGATATGTGGCTCTAGTTGTATATGTAGTTTAGTTTGGCCTTGATCGTCTTCAATGGGAGGAGAGTCCCTAGGTCCTGTGAAGAAGGTTCTATGCCCCAGCATAGGGGAAGTCCAGGACTGGGAATTGGAGTGGGTGTTTGGGGAACAGGGAAAGTGGGGAGAAGATAGGGATTTTTTCAGAGGGGAAACTAGTAAAAGGGATAACATTTGAAATGTAAATAAAGAAAATATCTAATAAAAAAGAAAAAAAAAAAAGAAAGAAAAATGTTCCTAAGCAGGTCAGTTAGACCTTTTCAGTAATCTCCTTGAACTCATTTGTCTCAGCATCTTCACTTAGATTTAATGACAGCTTCAACAAAGAATATATTCACAAATTGCCTTTCCTAATGTACTTGTGGGGAGTTTGCCTAAGCTATGCAGAGTAGTCACCAGTAGGGTCTCTGTTGTATGAAAATACGAAGAGCTATCTGTAATTAACTTCATTTTTTTTCAGGTAGACTTTAAATTAGCTCAATAATTTGAATATTAAATGTTGACACAAAGATTTAAAAAAAATCAATCAATAATTATTCTACCATGAGTGAGTGTTTAAAAGAGATAAAGAGTAAAGACTAGCACATATAGTCAGTTAATTATAAAATACCAGTTGTAGTAAATAAACCACACAAGTATTAGTCTAGGTAACAAACAGAAATACTAGTAATTTCAACAAAAGTGTATTCCCCTCATATGTGAATTCATTAAGTGTGAACCAAGTAATCTCTACTCCTGAAATAGAGCATAGCAAAATCAAATGAGTCTTAAATGAAATACCCTTCATGGACAGGACCTAACTGTGGTCTTGAAAAATCACAAACAAATGACATATTCTTCTTCATAATTTTACCATAGTGATCTGTGCAGAAATAAGTGAAAATCAAATCCATACTGTTTAATTTGCAGTAATTAGTCTTCTCTTAATATCAAACTTAACAATATATAGTATAATATTGTTTTAATTATGAAAATCTAAATTAAAGGGGCACAAGAATATTTCTAAACATTTGACACTTATTTATGCTTATTAACATAGAATTTCACATTTATATATCAGTAACAAATCCTGCTCATTGACCTTCAACCACATATGAGAAAAAAAGGGCTTCCCACATTAACAGCTGATTTATCACAAATTTCAACTTGCTTAATCAGTCCAGAGTAGTTAATATGAAATAAATAGAAGCTTTCTCCCAGCTTTGTCCCTAGACACGAACATTGTTTTACCAACAAGAAAATTAAATACTGGCATCTTTTTGTCTCATCAATTTTTACCAGTTTTGTGCAGTTAATGGGTGGCCTCGATATACTTTACCCAACGTGTTCTAAATAAGTCAAATTGTCACATTATTCAAATTAGATGGAAAATTATTGCAGAATAAAAAAATATTCCTCATTAGTCAAATATGCCAGTCGTTTGTATTTGAAAGACAAAATTCCAGAAGATAGTGTTACTGAAATGTATCAGCTTCTGTGAAGGTCAATCAGAGATAGAGGGGAATTAGTCACCTTGGCAACATCCAATAAGACTTTTGTATCTAGTTGTGTTTGTGAATGGCATAAGCACATTCTATACATATGTACCTGCTGTCATCAAGCCAGAGGCTTGGCAAAGTAGGTAAATAAATGAAAGCATCTAAAGATTCACATACTTGAGGAATAGCACAATATGTAGGACTACAAATAGCTGTGTTGAAATCTGGCTGGAGTTCTGATTATCGGCTCTGTGAATCTGAACAAGCTTTTTAAAAGAGTAGAACTACTGGTTTTTGGAGGGATAGGGAGAACTGAACCTATTACCTTATACTGTTGTGCAACCTCTGTACCTTCAAGCTAGATCATTAGCCCTCCTTTTATTTTTTATCTTAAGACAGGTTTTTACTAATTTGCACAGCATGGACTTTGTATTACACTCTAGGCCAGGCATGCTGTGAACTTGTGATTCTCCTGAATATATCTCTTACACAGCTAGATTTACAGGCATATTGAAAGCTATTTAAGGGCAGGAAGCCATGAAACTTCTTACAGGATAGTTTTATGCATGATTTTAAATTACAAATGGATATCCTAACAAGAACTCATTTGTCAATCTGCAGGGGCTGTAGGCAATAACCACTAGGACACTTCACTGTTTCCTAGGAAGAACTGTTAGCTTGGAATATCTGCAGACGCTTTATCTACACTTGTTTTTAATACCAGTGGCAAAGTCATTTATGCTATTTATTTCTTTAATCTCCATATCTACCAATATTCAGATAATAGTTTTTAACATAAGGAAGAATGATAAAACAATTGTCTCTTTAATGGACAAAACCTAAAATTTAGAAGTTTCATTTGTTAACTCAAGCTAGTACACTAAATTTAATCTTCTAGTAAAGATTAAGGATGAGTTCACAGTGGGTGTAATCATAATTAATAATAATTCTGACTCCCATTTTATAAAAATTACCAATCATATTTTGAAAAAATCTTGGGATTTTTAAAACGAAGAAATTAAAACTAATATATAAAAACTTATCAAAATTAAAGGCACAAATATATTTCACCTTACCTTGTTCTAAAAACAAAATGTGAATTGCATTTTTTTCAACTATAAGTGAATGATACCATTCATTTTCTTACCTCCAGCAGAGAGTAATAATAACCTGCAGCCCCTATAGTCATTTATTTTATCATCTCTGTGTATCTTCACATGTAAATTCACTCTCGTAAGAGTTACTGTAACCAGATCACTCATTCTCTGCAGAGAATCAGGATTTCAAATGAGCACTGGAAAATCATGTTGCCATTTGGCTATAAGCAATTTTGAAAGTAGAAAACAGCCTATTTACCACACCTGGTGAGCGTCTAATTACAATGGTCTATGTTCATCATTTACACGCATTTGTCATTTTAATTAATTACTCAGGGCTCAATTCAATCCCTTTGCTACATTATAAAATTCCCTCTGATTTAAATAGGTGTAATTGTTACTATAAAGTAGCAGCCTTTGTGGAATCAGTGGTCTTCGTGCAATCATAGAATATCATATAAAAGCCATCCCTAATGTGAAATTTAGGTTGTCCATTTAGAATCATTATGCCTTTCTTTATTTTCTGTAGCTATGAACTTAGAAAATATATTATATGTTATAAACTAATTCTTAAAAATCTGCCTTCAGTCACAACTTTCATCTTTAATATCATTAAAAGTTCTGAAAGGGATTTTTACTGTGTAGCATTAATATAATTTCAATCATAGCGTAGAGCCTAATTTGGACTGTAGTTTTATTTGCCTGAAGGCAAATCAAACATACGGATATCAAGATTAGCTTTCAAACAATAAGGTAACACTCCTAATAATTTATTTGATTCCTTAAATATTTTTATTGTTAGAGATTTTTCATACATGCATACACTGATTAAATGATTATACCCATTCCCTTGTCCTTCCCTTCTAATTCCTCCCTTACCCTCTGCAATCACTACTACTATTCCTTTCCCAACTCATGAGCTTTTTATTTAAACCCACCCATAACACTCAGTGCTTCCTATAAGTGTGTGAGTATAGTACTTACTGTCTAGGGCTGTAATTCCTAAACTTGTTAACCGTGCAACCATTTAATGCAGTGCCTCTTGTCATGGTGACCCTCCAACATAAAATTACTTCATTGATTCATTGATAGTTTATACTTGTTGTTTTACTATTGCTATGAATGGTAATATTGGATATGCAGGATATCTGTTATGCTACTGCAAAAAGGGTCTTGACACTAACTTGAAATATATATATATATATATATATATATATATATATATATATATAT
>LR755154.1:155429-181208 GCA_902729485.2 Mus minutoides | reverse complement strand
TATAGAAATGAATATGAAGTTTATTTTGAATTATACATAATACTACAATAATTGAACATATTCAAGTATAAATATATGTATATATGCATATATATGAATGTGTGTATATGTAGGAAGAGAGATTACAAGAGAGAATGCAAGAGAGAAAGAGACAGAGAAGGACAGGGGCAGATAGTGTCAGTGAGTGGAGAAAGTGGAGACAGTCACAGCAGGGCTACTTTATGCCTTGGAAGCCTGGAAAATCTAATTTTTTTTTGGTCTACTCTATAGAGAATGAGCTGTACAAGATTAAAAGCAAGCTTAGAATAATTTTATTCTTCATAAAAAGACACTGAACTGACTGTTTTTAAATTGAGTAAGTTTAAATCATTGTAGTAGATGACAAAACCACAAAATATACCCAAGTACCAGTAGCATTCTACCTTATGAGAGTAATTCTAATTTAATGTTTCCAAGCTTTTAAATAACCAATCCTTATTTTAATTCTCAATATGAAGAACCATCTATTTCTACCAGTCTTTGCAAACTGTCAAAATGTCACATAAGTAAATTAGATACCTTTAATCTCACTTCTATACTTCTCAACTCACAATGCTACTGTATTTGGCCTGGTAATTGTAAAGTATAATGTATGTAAATCATAATTAACTTTCAGAACATTAATAGTTCTGGCCACTCAATAATGGTGTCTTTGTTTTCATGACTTCAATATTAATACTATTAAATATAACTTTATTCTTTTGTAATGCTCAGTAGACTACATATTTAGCTCATATGATACAAAATATCCACCAAAAAATGATAGATTTGAAATTGAACATGAATCAGTCAGATATTTGTTACTGATGCCTAAATCACCTAGAAACCACTACAAAGGATGTCCAGGCATATGAAACTTCATTCTAATCAATTAATTATTTTGTAAGACTAAATTCTATGTATTTTCTCACTATTTTCATCCAAATGTATATTCACATACTATCTTAGACTTTCCACTATTGTCCCAAAATAATCAATACCCACATTCATAGTTCATATCTATCTCATGACAATTTTTATGTTTTATGCCACTTAATACTTCCTAGTACTCACACATAAAGTCTAAGTGAATTTTTTTTATCTTACTAGCAACATTTTATTTACCTCCTCTTGCATTTTCATTTTCTCCCTGTCACTATATCATTCCTGTCATTATAACAATAATAGTGGAATACTTACCTTTTCCATGATTGTCAACCAGTAACGTGAATTTCACACATTGTTATAACTAATTACTATGTGTGGGGTTATGTCATTACTAGATTTAAGCAAAAACAAAAACCTAATTTTTTTTATTTCATTGAGCGAAATTGCAAAGAATGAATAAGAACATAAACTATAAAAACTTAAAATCACATTTTGAGCGATAGATTTGTCAAACACTACATCAAGTTTGTTTGTTTGTTTGTTTGTTTGTTTGTTTATATTTTTAATCCATCATGCTTCACTACCAAGTCTTATAAACCTATCTCAATCCCTATTATGTCTCAGGGCTGAGCCAGTGACACAAGGTTTTTTTTGTTGGTTTTTTTTTGTTTTTGTTTTTGTTTTTTTTTTTCCATCTGTCTCTCCTTTAAAAATACTGCAATTCATACCAGCATGTATAATAAAACATGGATCCTACATGTGTGAATAAAATAAAACTATTGAACTAAGGATCAGCTGATGAATACAGATAACCCATAGAACAAGCAATTGTGGTGTGTAATAATTCAAAATTAATATCGCTCTGTATTTAGAAAAGATGTCCTTCAGGTTGAAATAGAGCTTTCCGGTGGCTTATAAAGAACTTCATCTTTAGTATTCCACTCATAAATAAACATTACTTTATAAACATTTTCTACACACAGAAATTGGAAATGATAAAATTCTCACACACCCACCATCTAATTTCTCCTAATGAGTATATTCTTCATTAGTATTAGTGAACCAATGTAGCAAATTATTACTGATTTCAGTCCACAATTCTTTTTCAGGTATTTTTCTGAATATGTTTTATAGGAAAGTTCTATAGTCAATTGAATTATGATCTTTCATTAAACCCCAATTTTTATGACAGATTTCCAGACTAATTTTGATGATCTTTGACAACATTGAGAGGCTTTTTTTAAATTGGATATTTTATGTATTTACATTTCAAATATTTTCCCCTTTCCTGGTTTCCCCTCTAGAACCTCTCCATCACTTCTCCCTCTGCTTCTATGAGAGGGCTCCCCCACCCAACCATCCACTTAGACCTCCCTGCACTCACATTCCCTTAAACTGAGGAATCAAGCCTTCACTGGAAGAAGGGCCTATTCTCCTATTGATCCATGACAATACCATCCTCTGCTACAAAAGCAGCTGGAGCCATGGGTCCCTACCTGTTTACTCTTTGGTTGGTTGTTTAAGTCCCTTTTGAGAGTTAATGATCTTTTTTTTTTCATTTTTTATTATATATTTTCTAAATTTACATTTCAAATGCTATCCAGAAAGTGCCCTCTACCCTCTGGCCACACTGCTCCCCTACCCACCCACTCCCACTTCTTGGCACCAGTGTTCCCCTGTATTGGGGCATAAAAAGTTTGCAATACCAAGGGGCTTCTCTTCCCAATGATGGCCGACTAGGCCATCTTCTGCTACATATGCAGCTAGAGACATGAACTCTGAGGGTTCTGGTTAGTTTATATTGTTCAACCTATAGGGTTGCAGACCCCTTCAGCTCCTGTGGTACTTTCTCCATTGGGAGCCCTGTTTTCCATCCTATAAAAAGGATGGAAAGTGATTGTGATCATCCACTTCTGTATTTGCCAGGCACTGCCATAGCCTCACACGAGAAAGCTATATCAGGATCCCTTCAGCAAACTCTTGCTGTCCTATGCAATAGTGTCTGCGTTTGGTGACTGATTATGGTATGGATCCCCAGGTGGGGTAGTCTTTGGATAGTCCATCCTTTCATCTTAGCTCCAAACTTTGTCTCTGTAACTTCTTTCTTGGGTATTTTTCCATATTCTAAGGAGGAATGAAGTATCCACATGCTGGTCTTCCTTCTTGATTTTCTTGTGATTTGGAAGTTGTATCTTGGGTATTCTAGGTTTCTGGGCTAATATCCAATTATCAGTGAGTGCATATCAAGTGACTTCTTTTGTGATTGGGTTACCTCACTAAGAATGATATCCTCCAGCTACATCCATTTGCCCAAGAATTTCATAAATTCATTGTTTTTAATAGCAGAGTAGTATTCCATTATGTAAATGTACCACATTTTCTGTATCCATTCCTCCTTTGAAGGACATCTGGGTTCTTTCCAGCTTCTGGCTATTATAAATAAGGCTGCTATGAACATAGTGGAACATGTGTCCTTTTTACCAGTTGGAACAACTTCTGGGTATATACCCAGGAGAGTTATTGTTGGATCCTCCAGTAATACTATGTATAATTTTCTGAGGAACTGCCAGACTGACTTCCAGAGTGGTTGTACATGCTTGCAATCCCACCAGCAATGGAGGAGTATTCCTCTTTCTTTGTATCCTCACCAGCATCTGCTGTCACCTGAATTTTTGAACTTAGCCATTCTGACTGGTGTGAGGTGGAATCTCAATCAACTATTCTTAGGTTTCTCCTCACTGTTGGAATTTTCCTCAGGCTTAGAAGGAGCCTATAGTTAGCCATGGAAGGTCACTGAATTAATTAATCACCTTTCTCATTGCACCATATCAAGGGCCTACTGCAGACATGATAGATGACTGTTTACTTTGTCTTTATCATCTCACTGGTAAGCATTTGTCTTATGTCTCCACTGCAAAGTTACTTTCCTTAATATCATATCTGTTCTGGATTCTTTGTAAGAATGTTATGATGTATAGCTGAAACAGGAATAAACTGGTATACCTTTCTCTCTGAAGCTACAATGTTTAAAAGAATGTTTAGAAATATTTCTTTCCTTCATTAAGTTATTCAATAATTCATTTATAATTTATACATTTATACTATATTCCTATAATCTCTTGTTTTTCTGGATGTCGTGAGCCATATTTTCTAGAAAAGGATATTACAAACTATGATGTTACATTCAGGTTTGCCAATTGCTACTGGCATATCATTTATCTCAAGCTTTCTCAGCTAACAAGGTAAAAGATTCCACTTATATATATGTGTACACATATGCAGGTGAGACCATTTAAATACATAACCAGCATTGCAATGAGAAGAAAACCATTATACATTTAGAATATTATTCAAGGTAGATGATATTAGCTGTTCAGTTTCTTGAAATAAGCTCATAATTCATCCCCTTTGCTACCTGTGTTATGAACTCTTTAGTGTTTCTGTGAAATGTGAATTTTATCATATATAATTTTTATCACTTCTACAATGATATTTATGCAGAAATAATAGTTGGCTGGAAAGACAATATTTCTTCTGCATATTTCATTTGAAGGAATAAAATTGCTGAATTTTCTGCTAAGTTTTTTCAGGTATTTGTGTAGCCCATGTCCTCACCGCTTCTCACCACCATGTAAAAGAGATTTAAATGTTTAAATAGTATTATATATTTTTCTGAGTCATCCTTAAATTCTAGTTCTTCAAGTTTTAAAAACACAAATATGGTGCAACAATTTTATGTTTAATCAGATAACTGTTTAATGATGAAAAGCAGCTATGTTGTTTTAATTAATTTACTCTTGCGGTGATAAAATATCTTGACAATTGCAACATTAAGAGAAAAAGGATTATTGGTCCTTATCCTGGATTTTATCGATCACTGTGGGAAAGCCAAGGCAAGAACTTGAAACATCTAATCATAGTCAGGAACATAAAGTAATGGTGGGATGCATGTTTAGTGTTCAGCTAACATTCTCTACTTTGTTTAAATCCATGAACCATAAGCTGGAAATGGCCATTAATTTCAGGTTGAATCTATTTCTCCACAAGATTATCATGTATTGGTATATACAAATATTATTACTCTTGTTAACAGAGTCTTTCAAAGATTATAACTCCATTTAAGTGCTTTAATATGTAAATGTATCACATAATCAGTAAAAACAGTATTACATTTTATAGCCTTGGAAACAGGATA
This sequence comes from Mus minutoides, assembly GCA_902729485.2. NCBI lineage: Eukaryota > Metazoa > Chordata > Mammalia > Rodentia > Muridae > Mus > Mus minutoides. The sequence goes on along the minus strand of LR755154.1, from coordinate 176,107 downwards.
TAATATCACAGAAAATGTGTATATTTTTAAAATATGTATTAAATATTTTCAATACTTGCATTTCAAATGTTATCCCCTTTCCTGGTTTCCCCTCTGAAAAACCCCAATACCATAGTCTTATCCCTGATCACCAACATGCCCACTCCTGCTTCCCTGTCCTGGCATTCCCCTAAAATGAGGAAATGAGTCTTCGCAGGAACAAGGACCTTTCTTCCCATTGGTATCCAACAAGGCCACCCTCTGCTACAAATTAGGCTAGAGCCATGTGTCTCCCATGTGTACCCTTTGGTTGGTTGTTTAGTCCCTGGGAGGTCTGGAGTAACTGGTTAGATCATATTGTTGTTCCTCCTATGGGGTTGCAAACCCCATCAGCTCCTTGGGTCTTTTCTCTAGCACATCTATTGGGAACTCTATTCATACAATGGTTGGCTGAGAGCATCCACCTCTGTATTTGTCAGGCTCTGGCAGAGCATCTCAGGGGACAGCTGTATCAGGCTCCTGTCAGCAAACACTTGCTGGCATCCACAATTGTGTCTGGGACAGCCCTCTATCAGATGTAGAATTGGAAAAGAACTTTCCCCAATTGGATCATTGCCATTCTGTCCTATTGACAGTGTCCTTTGCCTTAGAGAAGCTTTGCAATTTTATGAGGTCCCATTTGTCAATTCTTGGTCATAGAGCATAAGTTATTGCTGTTCTGTTCAGGAAATTTTCCTCTGTGCCCAAGTTCTCAATGGTCTTCCCCACTTTCTCTTCTATAGGTTTCAGTGTATCTGGTTTTATGTGGAGGTCCTTGATCCACTTGGACTTGAGCTTTGTACAAGGATAAAAATGGGTCGATTTGCATTTTTCTACATGCTGACTGCCAGTTGAGCCAGCAGCGTTTATTGAAAATGCTGCCCCCCTCCCCCCACACTGGATGGTTTTAGATACTTTGTCAATGACCAAGTGACCACAGGTATGTGGGTTCATTTCTGGGTCTTCAATTCTATTCCATTGCCTGTCACTGTACCAATATCATGCAGTTTTGTCACAATTGCTCTGTAGTACAGCTTGAGGTCAGGGATAGTGATTCCACTAGAAGTTCTTTTATTGTTGAGAATAGTTGTGGCTATCCTGTGTTTTTTGCTATTCCAGATGAATTTTCAAATTTCTTTTTCTAACTCTATGAAGAATTGAGTTGGAATATTGATGAGGATTGCATTGAATCTGTAGATTGCTTTCAGTATGATGGCCATTTTTTCTATATTAATCCCTTCAATCCATGAGCATGGGAGATCTTTCCATTTTCTGAGATCTTCTTTGATTTCTTTCTTCAGAGACTTGAATCCCTTGTCATACAGATCTTTCATTTTATTAGTTACAGTTACACCAAGGAATTAATATTATTTAAGATTATTGTGAAGGATGTTGTTTCCCTAATCTCTTTCTCAGCCTGTTTATCCTTTGAGTAGAGGAAGTCCACTGATTTGTTTGATTTAATTTTACATCTAGCTACTTTGCTGAAGTTGTTTATCAGGTTTAGTGGTTCTTTGGTGGAATTTTAGGGGCCAGTTAAGCATATTAGCACATCATCTGAAAATAGTGATATTTTGGCTTCTTCCTTTCCAATTTGTATTCTTTTGACCTCCTTTTGTTGTCTAATTGCTCTGGTTAGGACTTTGGTACTATATTGAATAGGTAGGGAGAGAGTGGGCAGCATTATCTAGTCCCTGATTTTAGTGGGATTGCTTTGAGTTTCTCTCCATTTAGTTTGATGTTGGCAACTGGTTTGCTGTATATTGTTTTATTATGTTCAAGTATGGGCCTTGAATTTCTGATATTTCCAAGACTTTTATCATGAAAGTGTGTTGGATTTGTCTAATGCTTTCTCAGCATCTAATGAGATGATCATGTGGTTTTTGTCTTGAGTTTGATTATATAGTGGATTACATTGAAGGATTTCTGTATATTGAACCATCTCTGCATTCCTGGGATGAAGCCTACTTGGTCATTATGGATGATCGTTTTGATGTGTTTGTGGATTCAGTTTGTGAGAATTTTACTGAGTATATTTGCATTGGTATTCTTAAGGGAAATTGGTCTGAAGTTCTCCTTTTTTGGGGGGTATTTGGTTTAGGTATCAGAGTAATTGTGGCTTCGTAGAAATAATTGGGCAATGTTCCTTCTGTTTCTACTTTGTGGAATAGTTTATATAGAGTATTGGTGTTATTTAGGTTTTCTTTGAAGGTCTGATAGACCTCAGCACTAAACCCCTCTGGTCCTGGGCTTTTTTTGTTTGTTTGTTTAGGAGACTATTAATGACTGCTTCAATATCTTTAGGGGCCATGGGACTATAAATCACTTATCAGATCCTGATTTACCTTTGGTACTTGGTATCTATCTTGAAAATTATCCATTTTCCCCAGATTTTTCCAGTTTTGTTGAATATAAGTTTTTGTAGTAGGATCTGATGAATATTTGGATTTCCCCAGTTTCTGTTGTTATGTCTTCCTTTTCATATCTGAATTTTTTGATTTTGATACTGTCTCTGTGCTCTCTGATTAGTCTGTCTGAGAATTTATCTATCTTGTTGATTTTCTCAAAGAACCATTTTCTGGTTTGGTTGATTCTTTTTCTAGTTCTTTTTCTTTCTCCTTGGTTGATTTCAGCCCTGAGTTTGATTATTTCCTGCCATCTACTCCTTTTGGATGTATTTCTTTCTTTTTGTTCAAGAGCTTTCAGATGTGTTGTCAAGCTACTAGCAAATGCCCTCTCCAGGTTATTTTATTTTATTTTATTTTATTTTTTTGGAAGTACTCAGATTCAAATAATCCCATACATTGTTTCAGAAACCCACAGAATGTGACTGGTCTTCCATAACAATAAAAACAATAGAAAGCCCACATATGTGCGGAAGCTGAAGAACATTTTACTCAATGATGAGTTGGTCAAGGAAGAAATAAAGTAAGAATTTAAAGACTTTTTAGAATTTAATGAAAATGAAGCCACAACATACCCAAACTTATGGGACACAATAGAAACAGTGCTAAGAGAAAAAAATATGATTATACCTCTAAAATATAACTTAAAATCTATTCTCTAAGGCTGAACTGTAGTTAAGTTGGTCAAATAAAGAACACTCTAAGGCTTTATAGGAGACTGTGTTCTCAAATATACTTGTTATTAAATCCCACCGTCATGTACTTATGGTTCTTCACAAGGTTTGTGAAATGTACTGCTTTAACTACCAGATGCAGAAGCCAAATGAATGCCCACAGGACTCCAGAGACTGTGCAAAGAAAATGTTTGTCAGAAAAAAATATAACTTTAAGAATTTGTAAGCAATAAGTAAATATATAAACTAGCAGACATATATGTGTGCATATACCTACCAAATTACAAAGTTGTGGCTTAGTGTTTCATTGTACTTTTGCAGAAAAAAAATTATATGACAAGTTTGTTTCCTTTATTTTCAATAATTAGCTTGCATAATTTTAATACATTATTAAATGTATGGCATGTAAAAATATTCCTATTAGTGCTCTTTTGAGGAGGATGTGGGAGTGAGCAGGACTGGCAATTTGCCTTTTATCTAATTATTATTAAAATTATTGCATATTTTATTTAAAATTTAACACTGCATAGTTTCAAATAATTAACAAATACTGACATCCTTGTTTCTCTTTTCAGCTTTGTCAGGTTAATGACATACATACAAGGTTATATTTTGATATCAAAGCTGGCACCTAGAAATTTTCTTTCCCAAGCATTGGTCAGACAGTATAATAATACAACAATTATTCCATTTTGTGTACATATAAGAACTGGAAAAAGAGCACTAAAGTCATGATTTGTCTTTATTATTGACACTTGTGGGGTATTCAGAGTATAATTCTTATTCTAAAATCATTTTTGTTTGCAGGTTAAAACATACAATAACATAAATGATAATATCCTGTCATTGGAGACATTTCTAACTGTACCTGCCATGTGTTAGCTCTTATTGGTAATTTTTCCAATTGATTTAACCGTGGATGCATAAGATTAAAACATGACTAGGTTCCAAAAAACTTTCACCATTAAGTATTGTAGTTTAAATTGTGTACATGCACGGGCGTGTGTGCACGCGCACACACACACATACACACACACCAGAGCAATCAGTCTCTTTCTAAAGTAAACATTCAAAAAAATTAAGTTAAATGCCTCAATTTATTTTAATATTTTAAATTCAGAATGGCAGTGTATATTAATGTTTGGTATTTGACAAAGCATGAAACACGTGAATTTAGAGCTTTATACAGTTACACCTGTGTGAAGTTATTGAGGTATATAAACAATATGGTCCTATATATAAGAAAAACATGACCAATGTACCACAGCTTCCTACACTTTTTCAGATACATATGGTGGTCAGCCACCATCTGGTTGCTGGGAATTGAACTCAGGACCTCTAGAAGAGGTCTTAACCATTGAGTCATCACTTCAGCCCCATTTTATTATATTTTGAAATTAAAATGTAAATACACCACATCTTCCTTTTAACTCCCTCCTTATGTTCCCTCTTTTCTTCCAATCCTTCCTATAATACCACCTCATTCTCTCAAGCTGATGGCCTCTATTCTTTTGGTTATCACTGCATTTCATTTTAATACTATTCCTAGTAAGCTTTAGCATAATAATTTGATGTAGGAAAAAAACATGAGCAGCCCTTGAAAGTTTCTGGTTCATGCATACCTTGGTAGGTGGCAGATATGAACATCTGGATAATTAGAATTATAACATTCCCTGAATATAGTTATCCTGAGACCACCATCATCCTGGTGCAAGGGAACCTAGACAGGGAATTAGTGTGAAATCACCACCACTCCAGCATCAGGCAGGTTCCCTAATGGGCCCCAAGTTGGGATGCAGACAGGAGACTAGAAGAACGTGGGGTCACAGGCCCAACCCACCTGTGAGTAGCCAGGACAGCTGTCTATACAAGTACAAGGCAGGAGAGGAGGAGAGTCTGCTCCATTATCAAGCACTTTGCTCTTTTGAGCAGGCCCCAAACATTGCAGGAATTGTGGGTAACCCAGCTCTGAGGATGCAAGTGTAGAAGAGCTGGTCGTACCAGATGTGTCCCAATAGTGACATGGATGAGGAAGAGATTCCTTCCTCCCCCTTCTCCCCTTACTACCTGCAGCTGAAAGAAGTCCTGGTCCTGCCATCACAAAGCAGAACAGCTGTCACTACCCCTCACCTGCTGCAGCAATCCGGAGATTGTACCTTACTTGGGCTAGCAGGGCAGAGCTGGCTCTTGTGTTGGTGTGGGTGAGATAGCTCTGAGGTTATGAGAGGTGGAGAATGAGTGGGCTATATCAGACACCTCTCATGTCCAGCCAGGGATTTGAATTGGCCCATCCCAACATCAGTCCTATAAATGTACTGCTGGAGTGCATGAAGGGACCACTGCTAAAGATCCAAAATTACAGGTTTTCCAAGACACAAGGCAACAATAGGATATCCAAGAGGAGTCCCAGAGAGATTCCAATATTTATAGAATAACAGAAGTCAGAGGTGTGGTATCAGTCCACCGAGTCATTGCAATTAGCATTAATAACTAAAGAAGAGTGGACAAAAGTGATACTGTAAGACACACTGACTCACTATAGCTTCCACCACTAGATTTCTTTTTTTTCTAGCATGGGGATGTTGCAAGGATGGTGAGCAGGTACGAGTAGAAGGAGGGTGAGTGGGACTGAGTGAGATATATGATGTGAAATTCACAGGGAACAAATACAAAGTTAAAATGAAAGAAAAAAGACAGAAAGGAAGGAAGGAGGAGAGAGAGAGAGAGAGATAGAGAGAGAGAGAGATTGAGAGGAGTTATGGAGACTGATGTGTCTAATGTTTCAATTTCACACCTGTAGTGTAGGTGGGAGGAACAGGGAAAACCAGAAAATTCTTTCATATTAGAACTTTGGTCTCAAACTCTCTTGAGAGCATCATTCTTACACCTACAAAATAACTGTGAAAAGTAAACTGTTTTTAGGGAAGAAGGCAGTGGCATCTGGGAGAACAGAGACACAGTCCCAATACTGACCAGGGCATTTCATTCTAAACTGGTGGCTTAAATTCCTCATCAATCTGCAAGGGCACATGCAATCTGATTGCAAAGTACATTTTACTGAGTAGGTAGAGTGATAGATTTATATAAAGCAAATATCCAATTAAATACTGTCCTGTCTTCTTACATTTTCTAAGAAAATAAAAGACTTCACAAAAATTTAGAGAATTATGATGAAAGGCTGATTTTTTTCTATATATGAAGATGGATAGATAGACAAGACACATAGACATTTAGAAAAATAGATGATTAGGTAGATGATTAGGAGGTAGGTGTTGATAGATTATGATAAAAAGAAGATAGATTATAGATGAAAGATAAGATGATAAAAACTTCATTTCTTTATTCCTTACTAACTCTCTATATCCTGTCAACTTGGTGAATCTTCTGTAGGGCATCACATTGAGCTACTATTATCTAAAAAGCCTTTTAGAAAATTGAATCATTTTTTCTCCCAATCTCCTCATTCTTGACCCCATAAGACTTACACTGTAGATAGTAAGAGTTCCAAAATATCGCCGGGCGTGGTGGCGCACGCCTTTAATCCCAGCACTCGGGAGGCAGAGGCAGGTGGATTTCTGAGTTCGAGGCCAGCCTGGTCTACAGAGTGAGTTCCAGGACAGCTGGGGCTATACAGAGAAACCCTGTCTCGAAAAACAAAACAAAACAAAACAAAAAAAAAAAAAAAAAAGAGTTCCAAAATATACTGACTTTAATGATTTACACTTGCTTTTTTACTCTGATGTGAAGAGAAGATTTATCCTAGCATTCTCTTTGATTGTGAGCAAAATTTATCCAGGCTCATTTTAGAGATAAAGAATTATTTTTATAAAAAAAGCAAACTATCAAATCAGAGGTCACTGTGGCTTGCTTCTTGGGGAGTTGAGTTGTATTGTACACAGAAATTTTGTGAAGTGGGAGTAAAGGTAGGGCATACTTACAAATATATAAAAAATACTTTGTAGAAAGTGTTTGTGTATTACATATGTCAGAGATGCAAACTGTTTACAAATATAAAGACAAAATTAATATCTGTAATATAATGTGCTTCTTAGAAATGAATGCCATATACTGAAAATTATTTTTGTCTTAGGGCAAATGGATTTAATAATTTCTTGAGATCCATATTATGAATTTGTGCTTCCATAACAAAATCCTACTGAATGAACAATTGACAGAGAATGCAAATGAGTTTCTCAGAATCTTAGAGCCTAAGAAATTAAAGATCAAAATGTTGGTAGTTTCCCTGTCTGGGAGAATTCAGTCTTTATAGTTATGATGGAACCTTGAAATCTGCATCCTCACAAAGAAAGAAATCATGTGTCCTCAGAAGGGATAGCTAGGGAATGGACTTATATCAAGCATTTTCATTAGAATTCCTAATAAAAAATAAAATAATAGTATTCATGTGTGAGTTGTACTATAATTCTACCACCCACCACCATTATGTTGTCCCTCCTGAGATGGCTCCTTGACTTTTAAATTGTCCACTTATCACAGTCTAGCAACCTGTGAAAGGAGAATGATGATAGCGAGATTGGTTAGAGCAAATTATTCTTTTCACATATCTATAGGCATGGTGATGATTCTTAATTGATGCAGGAAGTGCAGTCCACAATGAAAGATGCTGACCCTGAGCTGTATTAAAAAGCTAGATAGGCATGAGTCTGTGTGTCAATAAAAAAGCCAAGCCAACTTTCTGGGTCTTCCTAGTTCCTACTATGACTTTACCTAGTGATAGATTATGATGTGAATATAAACCAATGCCCTTCTGGTCAAAGTGTTTAATCACAGAAGAAAAAGAAACTAGACCCGAATTCTTAATACCATTGTAGTTCTCACTGTATTTCTTTATCTCTCTTTTGGAAGAGACACATTGAAGTTATAAAACCTTATGCTTTAGTAATCTAGCATAAGACTTTATTTATTTAGTGACTTACCTAGAGCAACTAGGTAACTTGTAGCTCTAAAAGAAATAAAAATTTTCCTATGAAAATTATAGTAGCTATATTTTTGTGAATATATCTAACACTATTTTGCTTGCTTTTATTAACAGAAAGATGAATAATATTCCATGTTTGTGAAAGATAGAGAAGGCACATATCCTGAGAAGTATAACTGTAGGCGTCTTGGGTTCTGAGAGTAGTACAGAGTTAAACCATTGCATCCAATTTCTTTAAATGACATGGAGATACAGAGATGAGGAATCCAAAAGACAAATTTGCTGTTTTCTAAGATGCTCAGTTTCAGCAAATAGTAATCAGAATTTATGCAAAGCCACATTTTCAGTTCACATTTTACAGTCTCTAGTGTTGTTCTAGTTTTCAATAGCAGGTAATTGGAAGAGGCAGAATGCATTTTACAAATGTTTTCCTTTGGATTTCTGATAAGGTGACTTTTTCAAAATTAAAAAAAAAAAAAAATTAACGCAGTTCTGAGTCACCGAAATCTCATGTAATTAAAGCCTCCAGCTGCATGCATTTTTAATACCACAGACAACAGTGTAATTGACACATGCAATTCTGGATCACACTTCAGATTTGAAATTATTTTAGTCTGCTGAAATGTGTTTAAGTGCACTAACCAGATATGCTCTCAGTAATTCGGCTTTTAATGACTATCCTTCACTTCAGAGCTACCTTTGATGTTAAAATAGTCCCAGAAATAATGTAATTTCCCCACATGCTGGTTGGGTTACAGTCAGATGTTTCTTAAATATTTCATGTAAGAACTCTCCCTGACCCCTACCACTGTGAGAATGTGAGCAGATTTTACTAACAATAATTTTATATCTTGTAGTTCACTGAATTAACTGGAATGATCAGGACCTCAACTGAAATTGATTGCTGAACCTAAAATAAGATCAAAGCAATGAATCAAAAGGATATAGCAGATTTAAAAATACAAATTATAAGTATAAGTTCAGAATAATTAATATTTGTAAAATTGCAGCACAGACGACCTTAGAAAGTATAAAACTCACTACATTAAAATGTAAAATTTTAAATAGGTCACTGAACCCAGAAAAGACTCCTAATTCCTACTTATTAGCTGTGAAACCAAAAAGAACAGTACCACAGAGCTTTATTAACTATTATAGCGTCTGATTTCTCTGCTGATTTTCCAATTACATTAAACTTCTTACCACTGACTGTTGAATGTCCCACAACATACAGCACCACTCAAACAATTCCAGTCTCTACTGTCAGTCACAAGAACTCAGTCAAGGTCCGTTTCTTTGCTTTTCCCTTATTCATTTTAAGATTAAAAATAGGCCAAACCATATCACACAAGGATTTACTTAATACTCAAAAATATTTGTTGAGATCCACTTGTTTTTCAAAGAGTTTTCACATTGGAACCTGTAGTTCCCACACTGGTCTCATTTTCCAAGGCCTGATCAGCCTGTTCTTTAGAGAACCCTGGATCACCAACCTAGAGAAGGCATCACCCATAATGATCTGAGTCCACCTTGATTGATTACTAATTAAGTAAATGCCCTGCAGATGTTCATATAACCTGATCTTAGAGATACATCTTCTTAATTGTGGTCCCCTTCTTTCAGACGACTTTAGCTTGTGTCAAGTTAACATAAAACCTTCCATCTTAGCCTTGTAAATTAACATCATTGATACTCATATGAACTTACAGAGACGGGCAGGAAATGCATGGGACCAGCATAGGTCTGCACCTTTTTTGGGTCCCAGAGCTGAAAGGAGCAGTGGACTCATTCCCCTACTCCTAACCACAGAGAAATCTCTAGTTGGTAACTATTTGCCAATAAAAAGGTAATTTGATCCAAAGGTGTTTCACTGGGAAAACAAACTACTCTTAAGCACATGATGCATGCCCAGCAGCCCAGGAAAGCAGAGACATCTTTGGAGGGTCCTTGTCTCATAATTTGATGCCCTGGCTCTTCCTTATTGTTTCTAAATTTTAGTTATTATTTTAATTTTAATATATATTAAAGGTAAATGTGTATATATAATTTTCGCTTCTCTTTTTACCCTAGAAGTCCTCTGTGGTTTCCAGGTTATTGTATTACAGGATGCTTGAGTGTGCAGAAGAATGGTTCTGTGTTCCTTGTGCCCTCTTTTGCGCTCTTTTCCTTAAGTTATTTGATTCTCCATTTTCTATGTCTTTGTTTTTTTTTTTTTTTTTTTTTTTTTTTTTTTTTTTTTTTTTTTTTTTTTTTTTTTTTTTTTTTTTTTTTTTTTTTTTTTTTTTTTTTTTTTTTTTTTTTTTTTTTTTTTTTTTTTTTTTTTTTTTAACCTTGTTATATTTTATTTTGATATTATCCCATAGAAGCTTGTTTGTTGTTTTCCAATGACAAACAAAAAAGGAGTGGATCCAGATGGAAGGGGGAGGTAGGAAGGAGCTGGAAGGAGTAAAGGGAGGATAATGTATAATCAGGTATTATAGGAGAAAATGGCTATTTCAATACACAAAAAATAAATACATAGTAAATGATTAAGCCAATGAACGATACAGTTCTTTCTCAAAGTATTTTGGCATAGAGCAGAATCATAACAGAATGGCCAAGTTGGCAAACTCTGTGCTTTGCATAAGTTGAAAAATGTCTTCTACTTAGCATGAATTAAGGCAAATCAAATCATGCATACTATTTATAAATTTATACAACACATTTTGATTCCTATGGGGAAACATACCATAATTTATGGGTTATAACAAGTTCATCATTTTTTTTCTCAAAAAGTTCCTAAAGCTGAAAAAAACAGCTTTTCCTCCTATTTTAATAAGGTTTGAATGATTTAAATTGGTGAATTTAAAATTACTTTATTATAGCAAGGCCTAAAACAACACTTAATTATCTGTGAAGAAAAGAACAATCACGCGGATTGAAGGATTATATCTGTGTTCCCAAGGCCAAAAGAAGAATTTACACAGGTCAGGAGGTTTCATACTTGGTAGAAACAGAGTGTGGAATGTCAAAGCATTCTGTCTGTGTTTATATATGCTATCTCATTTTTGTTTAAATTTATAAATGGGAAAGCTTCTGCCTAAGCAGTCACAAAACCGAACTGAAATCTGAGAAGAAAAATAAAAGCAATTTTCAGAGAATTTCTGTGTCCAACTCCACTTGGATGGGTATAGAAGATGAGTCTATTTCCTCAACTTTGTGCATTATTATTTATTCTTCAAATATTCCTTGCATATATATTTTATTCTTAATCACCCCAGTACCCTTTTTAATCCAACTCCCCATGACTCTTATTAAGAAGTCCCCTCTTATTTTCATCCTCTGTGTATGTGAGATCCAATAAATTTAAGTGATTCACTCAGACAAGAATAGTTACGTGGTTTATTTATTGAGGAAATCTTAACGTGCCAGTAGGTAACCTACTGCAGAAGAGTCTGTCCATTCCCCTCTCCTTCTGCAATCAATTACCAAGAGCTCCTCAGACAGATTCCCTGCTCATGAGGGATGTTGATCGCATTGGTCTTTGCTGCTCTTGTAAATATAACCTCAGCTGTAGTGCGGTCCTGGGTACAACATTCCTGTCATGTACAAAAGACAACATGTTTTCAAGTCTCTCCTTTGTCCCATCTCTAATGTTCTTTCCCCTCCCTCTTCCTTCATCTTTCTTGAGCATTGGAAGAGAGAGTCCCAATGTCACATCTAGAGATGAGCATCATTTACTTTTGGTCCTTTGACCAATTAAGAGTCTCTGTATAGACAAACTCCCACCAAGGATGAGGATGGTTCAGAACAGTAGATATAAACTTATAAACAGCTCAAAAGCTGCTTGACAAGGTGACAACTTACTCGGCATTTTTCAAGTGCTAGGGGGAAAAAAAAAACTTGAATGCTATCATCATAAAAAGTGATTGCCCTTTGAGGAAAGATGTATTTGCTCTGATTGAATAATAGAAAGTTTACAACGTTTCTGAACATGCAGCAGTCCATACATTTGTATATTTTTATGTATAAATTAAAAAGTCTAAAAAGTAAAAAAAAATAGCAGATATGCAGTACAATACTTTATATGGTAACATTTTAATCTTCAAGAAATATTTGATTGTGAACATTAGCCATTTTGATGAAGCTAAATTTGTGGTTTCAGCACAATTGATTTAAAAAACATTTAAGGGCTGAGTTGCCATTCTATGAAGAAGCATACATTTGTAATTCACACTTCACTTAGAAATACATAGGGCATACATTTTGTTTCATGTTACATAGCTCAGACTTCAAAATTGGGCAAATTTATAAACCCTTTAGTGGATTTAACTATGATGTGTATAATCCTTCTCTGCTCGATGCAGATTTTAATTTGATATAGTATGTGGTAATAATCAAAGATCTAATTTATTCATGTTCAAATTTGTGCACAAAAGGATAGAGACCCCATAGAAAAAGCACAGAGAATAATGCAATCTTGTTATTCAACAAGAGTGCTGGACACTGCATCACAAATTTTAAAGTTGTTTTGTAGCAATTGGTTTCTAATGAGGAAAATTACACTCCAGTTTTTGATAAAGCCGATCAATAAGTTGATCCCTAGTATAGATCCAGAAAGGAAATTAGGTCAATAGAATGTATTTACATCTATCTCATGAAGAAACATCTCCTTTGGAAAAAATGTCATGTTTTCTCATTACTATCTTTGCATGGATGCAAACTGAACAGGGATAACAAAAACAGACATGCCAACTGAATAGAGCAAATCCTACATGACTGCAAACCTACTCAAAAACTCTAGATGATTGAGGAAAACTGGAAACAAGAGAGGTGAGCCTTCCAGGAGTGGAAGAACACCAATTCATTGTCCAGTGCCAAATGGTCATTACTGAAACATATAACTATATATTTATATATTTATGTTGATATCTATATCTATCTGTCTAATCATACAGATTGAACAAGTTATATTAATGAATATATGTGTTTAGAAATATCCACATATGCATGAAATACAAAGTAGCTTTAAAAAGAGATCATGATACAAGGGAGAGTAAGAAAAGGTCTATTGGAGGACTAGAAAGATGAAAAAGATGAGATGTTGTAATTACTGTAATATCAAAAATTAAAAATGTATTTTTTAATCAAGAGAAAAATATTGTCTACACATCTTTGTAATTATGATACAAGTCTGTATTTCCCAAACTGTAGCCTTTTTTCTACCACAAAAGAACAGTCAATCACATATTAGCAAAATGCTCATTTCATGTTAAAGTACAAAGGTTCTCAGTTTCTAATTATATTAATAATGGAAATTGAAAGTGAATTATGTAACAGCAGAAACTTAGACTAAACTAAGGATTTGGTTGGATGGAAAACCCTGCAACTGTGGTAGTGCTTCTGACTGGAAAGGAAGAACAGTGTAAAGAACCTTGAGCTAAGTATAGGTCATGCAACAATTTGAACATGCTGAATTCGTATAGCTCCACCAAGCAATGGACAAGCTATTACAATGTTATTGTTTCAGGATATAAGCCTATTATGTTCTGTAAAGGAAGATACTGACATTTTGCTGCATTGGTTAAAAAGATTAACAGTTCATAAAGAACAGTACCAACTGTGCCAAATTAAATAGATTAAAATATGAAGGCTTAATGTTCTTTGTGCCCTCTACTGTAATGCACATACAGTATAGTTTAAATGGCCCAAGTAGCTCTGCTGATAATGTACTAGCACAACATTTTTGGAGAAGCAATTCTCATCCAAGACACCTAGTAATAAACCACAGCAAGTTATTTTTACCTAAACCATTTGTAAGTTTGAATAGAGGAGGTGAAAATGTTAAGGATATTATATTAGGAAGAGTAATTCTTTTCATTTTCTGTGTTCATGCCCTGGCACATTTTAGTAGAAATTATTAACATATTTAATTAATATACTTGAAAATTTTTATATTTATTTCCTGGGTATATGTGTATACATACATACATATATATCATTTCATATATACATATATGTATGTACTGTGTGAGGTCACATGTGGAAAGCAGGGCCTAACTTTGAGGAGTCAAATCTTGCCTTCCATGATGTGGGAAGTCTAAGGCTCTACCTAATTTTGTCAGGCCTAAAAGTGATCACCTTAGTAGTTGAGCCATTTTAGTGGCTATTAGTGAACATAATTTGAAACTTTGCACAAGTATGTGTTTTTAAGTTTTATCTTGAGTCCTGTCTTCCCATTTTCATTTAAAATATTTTTATTTGGTCACATATTTTCACTCAAAATAATATATCTCTCTTTATATGAACACAGATCCTTGTGGTCATAAGCAGTTTGTCTATGCCAGCATAATTTTATCATATGAGGCTAAATATATAAATATTAGTATCACAGCCATAATTTTTCATGAATATTAAGCAATATAATATTTTAAAGACTCTATGACATACTTTTTACTATATAAAAGAAACGAGTTTTTAAAATAATATTGCTGAAGGCAATAGTAGTCTGAACCCCATTTTCCACATATACTCGCATGATATTGAGCAAACAATACTTCAGAGTTTGACATATTTTCTGGGCTCTGGAAAATATAATTCACCTTGCTCAGTAGTTTTTCTGTGCCAAAGTGATAACAATCTATCATTTTAACTGACCTTTATTTTTCTCTGTTGAAATGACTAAACTTGTCAGTATGTTTTACTTTCTCTATAAGAAAAACCACAATATCTCAAATGGTTTGCCCACCTGCCTTGGTGAACAACAGAAACTATATCAGATTCTGACTTTGTGTCTCACCGTACAGGGTTCCAAGCACCTTACCCACTGATATATCTGCTATCTCTAGGTTTCTAGCTATGTATTTCCAGCAACAGGAGTTCTTCTTCAAATATGTGTACAAAAATGCTAAATACAAGTGCTTATATTCTACAAACAAGCAAGTTCACATTCCTATCCAGATGGGGAACCTAATTATATATAGTAAGAAAATTTAATATTTGATTTCAAATAACCAGGACATGGACTACTCCAAATAGGCAAGTGATAAATGTTATGAGGTAACTTACATTAATAATGAAAACACATTGACTCTAACTTTTTAGACAACTAATATTTATATCAAAAGCAAGCAGTAGACGAAACAGTGGAAGACTGTTTATCACATTTGGAAAGACCTTTATTTTCATATTCCCAGGCTGGTACCAACCTACTAAAACCTAGAGGATTGAAATTTGCCCACAACAAGAAAGCTGAGTGGTAGCTCAAGCCTTATTCTTGGAACTTAACTTTACTTTTTAGTAACTGTTAAAAGTTTCCCTAAGTACAAAGCAAGAAATATAATGTGTTACTAACATATTAATGTTTTTCTATTTAATTAGAGGATCAGACAGTAGTAAGAATATAAAAGTAGAGAAGGTAAATATTGTATTCAGCCTGGGAAGACATGGAAATTTTCTTTGGTTATCTCAAAGGCAGATTGCCCCCTGAAATAATAATTCTAAAGATATATCTAAGAGGTTTAATTCTTTAAAGATAATTATGAAATAACTTTTCTTATTTTAAACTAGAATCCTAAGACTAGCATAAACAAAATGCCAGATAAAATGAAATTTATAAAGTGAATAATTAGCTCCAAGAAAAGTTTGAGAAGAGTTAACTGAGATTCAGAGAAATAAAATGGCATGTTATTGGACTGAAGGATGATGAGTGATGCCTAACGTGGGCGTTGTTTGCATGTGTCGATCTAGTCACAAGATGCTGAGAACTCACTATGTGGTAGCCACACTCACAAAGGCATTAGATATCATTGATTAGAAAGGGAAAGTTCTTGTCATTCAGAATTTTATAGTATGGGAATGAACAGTGTTCTTATAGAAGACCTGAGTTTGGTTTCCAATATCTGGCTGGGCAGCCACTTATGAGTGAAGCTTTAGGGGAAAGGATACCTCTGGTTACTATGGGCACCTACAATATGGACATACACCAACAAAGGTAAATACACAAATACATATTTAAAAATAAATTAAATCTTTTCTTTAATATATACTAAAACTAATTCACAATATAATGGAACATATAGAAAACCTTAAACTTTTTTTTGGTTTCTGTTCAGTTTGTAGAACTTCAAATTATTTTCATAATCAAAGCAATATTTAAATACATTTGGTGATGTCATTTATCATGAGAGATATCCCAGACAAATGCAAAGTGAAATATTGCTTGTACTTTAAAATGCCAGCATAAGATCAAAACTGACAAATATTGACCAAGACACTGGTAGATAGGGACAAAGGCTCAGAAGCGATACATTAGCTAAGCCATTGTAGAAAATACCATGCTAATTCCAAAAAAGGGAAAAATTTCTATCGTTCAACAATCCATTCAATAAAATCCTATTATTCTGGGTATTTCCATGAAAAAGAAATGGTATCAGCGAGTTGAAGTCTCACCTGCTTATTAGAACAAATAGCCAAATTATGGAGTTATAGAGTCAAATTATGGAGTCAGCCTATTGTTTATTGGTAGATGTACAGGTAAATGAAGCACATGAAATAAACACTAAGGGATAATATCCAGACATGGAAAAGAACAGAAAATTTTGTTTGTGGCAATATGAATATTAGGTTAAGTGGAACATAGAAACAAAGAACACAAAGCTCTTCTTGTCTGCCACAAAAAAACAAAACAAAACAAAACAAAACAAAAAAAAAAAAAACAAAAAACAATAAAAGTCTTAAAAGACTGTGAAATAGTGGTTACCAGAGTCTTGGAAAGTGGTGGCTCATCCTGGAAAGAAGATGGGTAACCTGGGTGTTAAGGAGTAACATTCAGTATTCCACAGCACCATAGAGTGCCAACAGTTGCCATAACTCCCTATGAAATTAGTTAGGAAAGGGAATTTTGAATGTTTAAACAAAATCAAATAATAAATGTCTGAGGTGACAGATACACTACTTATGCTGATCTGATAAATGTTTTATGGTATTTGCACCATATTATAGTTACTCTAATGAAGTCACAGTTTTAATGATCTAAATTTTGATTCTATCTTGTTATAAGTAGTAAATAATTTGATATATGTGATAATGAAGTGATAAATATAAATGTATATTCAAATTCAAAATTCAGATCAATAAACTTAAAATGACTGTATTGTAAATTATTCCCTGTGAGGACAATTTCAACTCTCTTTCTAAGTCAAGATCCACACTGATACCAGTTTCACATACTTGAAAAGAAAGAACACTGATGGTTTTATAATAGAATATTGTCTATATTATACAAATGATATATAATAATAAATGATCTCAAAAGAAAACAATGTGCTTTCAGGTCAATAAGACTCTCTGCTCCTCATGGGACTCCAGAGATAAATTTTATATACAAGAAAGCATTTCCAATTTAATCTCTAGAATCCTGCAAATTAAGATCAAGTAGTTTTGCTTTTATTTGGCTAAAAAATAATGCAAGTGTGAAGGTGAAATAAATGTACATTTAAAAAACTAATTTCTCACCAAAGGAAATGCAATTTTGCAGAAATAAACAATAAGGAAATACATGAATAGAAAAATGATTAGATAAAGAAGCTAAATACAAGGAGGCTGAGAAAAAATATAGAACATCCAAGAAAGTGAATATTTTTCATACATAAATAAATATGTATGTTGGTTCTAGCAATTAAGAAAAGGAAAATTAACACAGAAACTTGGAGTAGTATATGTGTAGGCTGGGATTTAGGGAGACCAAAGTGAAATTGATGGCAGAGCTCAGGTAAGTTTTAGAATGAAGTTTATCAATGTACAAACACAGTGCAGAAAAATAAATGTTCCTCTGCAACTGTTTGAGTCCCTCCCTACAGATTCAGTAAGTTTGAAAAAAGTTTATCAACTAATTGTTCTCAACCTCACTTTCTCATGATCAGATTAGAGAGTATAGCTTTTGCCATTTTAGTATTGACCTTTGCTGATGTTGCTTTTGCTCGGCACTCTTCACATTTATTTCTACACGGTCTGAGGAGAGTTGTTTCCGTGGTACCCTTTGCTAACTTTATGAATTGTTTTCCTTGGTAGAGGAGATCACAGGTCCTACAAACACAATGCCTCATTCCAGCTGCTACATCCCCTACAGTGAAGAACCTGTTTTATCTTCCAGATCAGCAGGATAAAAGTAAAAGAACAAAACACAGCATATGAGCAGTAGTGCCACATATATTTGCTTTGGCCAAATGCTACCTGTGAAAGATGGATCTTGAATCTCTTTGTCATAACATTAATTCCTTAATGTTCCCTACCAAAGTTGAAAATGAAACTGGGAAAAATACTTCATACCAAACAACAAAACATTGCAGATATGAATGTCAATCTAAATAGTCACTGAAAAGTATACAAACAAAAGTGGTTTCTTTTCTAGTTCAGCAGTAGCATGATTTTAAGGCAAATAGACATTTTTCCACAACTTAGTCCCATGTGAACATATTGCCATTACATTAGCAAAACAGAATCTGAAATCACATCCTGTATCTATCTGATTTGCTAGTATATTGCCTATATATTTAATTGATGGATGAATTTATGGACATAACCATAAGAAATATAAATATTTAGATCTGAAGCAAATTCTGTTTTTATTTCCTGCGATACTCAGAATTCTTTTTCAACTAATTTTCAACTTAATGTAAGCAATGAGTTGACTTTAGTTCATTTATTCACGTATCACATTGTATGTTTTTTCGTGCTCATCATCCTCTCCTGGTGTCTTCTACACTTCAAAACATTGTCGAGAAGCAGTTTTGTCAGAGTTGAATAAATTTTTCTAGGAAGGATGGGGATGTTCATGAGACTTAGGAAATAAAACATAAGAAATAAAACTTCCTGGCTCTGGTGTTCCCCTGTATTGGAGTATATAAAGTTTGCAAGAAATGGGAGGAGGTAGGTAGGGGAGCATGATGGGGGGAGGGTATAGGGGACATTCAAGATAGCATTTGAAATGTAAATGAAGAAAATATCTAATAATAAATTAAAAACAATAAAATAAAACTTCCTATGAAGTAAAGACTGAGATAGTTCTTTAGAGAGACAGTGCTGTGCTGGATCCAAATATATCCTAAAATTTTGGACAACACAGGGAAGACTCTTTTTTTTTTTTTTAACATATAAGATTTAAGAAGTTATATCCTTGGACTAAGAGTATGTCATTTCTCACTTCTTTTTTTTATTATTATTAGGTATTTTCTTCATTTACCTTTCACATGTTATCCCGAAAGTCCCCTAAACCATCCCCATCTCCGCCCTGCTCCCCTACCCACCCACTCCCACATATTTGCCCTGGCATTCCCCTGAACTGGGGCATATAAAGTTTGCATAACCAAGAGGCCTCTCTTCCCAATGATGGCCAACTAGGCCATCTTCTTCTATATATGAAGCTAGAGAGGTGAGCTCTGGGGGTACTAGTTAGTTCATATTGTTTTTCCACCTATAGGGGTGGAGACCCCTTCAGCTCTTTGGGTACTTTCTCTACCTCCTTCCTTGGGAATCCTGCGTTCCATCTAATAGCTGACCGTGAGCATCCACTTCTGTGTTTGCCAGGCACTGGTATAGCCTCCCACCAGACAGCTATATCAGCGCCATTTCAGCACTATCTTGCTGGCACATGCAATAGTGTCTATGTTTGGGGGCTGATTATGGAGTGGATCCCCAGCTGCAGCAGTCACTGGTTGGTCCATCCTTTTGATTCAGCTCCACACTTGATCTCTGTAACTCCTTCAATGTGTGCATTGTTCTTAATTCTAGGAAGGGGTGAAGTGTCCATATTCTGGTCTTCATTCTTCTTGAGTTTCATGTGCTTAGTAAATTGTATCTTGGGTAGTCTAGTTTTCTGGGCTAATATCCACTTGTCAGTGAGTCATGTTATGTGAGTTCTTTTGTGATTAGGTTAGCTAACTCAGGATGATACCCTTCAGATCAATCCATTTGCCTAGGAATTTCATATATTCGCTGTTTTTGATAGCTGAGTAGTACTCCATTGTGTAAATGTACCAATTTTTTTGTATCCATTCCTCTGTTGAGGGACATCTGGGTTCTTTACAGCTTCTGGCTATTATTAATATGGCTGCTATGAACATAGTGGAGCATGTGTCCTTATTACCAGATGGAACATCTTCTGGATATATGCCCAGGAGAGGTATTGCAGCATCTTCTGGACACCTATGGTCACCTGATTTTTGACAAGGGAGCTAAAACTATCCAGTGGAAAAAAGACAGCCTTTTCAACAAATGGTGCTGACACAACTGGCGGTTATCATGTAGATGACTGGGAATTGATCCATTCTTATCTCCTTGTACTAAGCTCAAGTCTAAGTGGTTGAAGGACCTCCACATAAAACCAGAGACACTGAAACTTATAGAGGAGAAAGTGGGGAAATGCCTCGAAGATATGGGCACTGGGGAAAAATTCCTGAACAAAGCAGCAAAGGCTTGTGCTGTAAGATCAAGAATTGACAAATGGGACCTCATAAAGTTGCAAAGCTTCTATAAGACAAAAGATACTGTCAACAGGACAAAAGGGCCACCAACGGATTGGGAAAGGATCTTTACCAATCCTAAATCAGATAGGGGACTGATATCCAATATATATAAAGAACTCAAGAAGGTGGACACCAGAAA
>LR755154.1:130825-155329 GCA_902729485.2 Mus minutoides | reverse complement strand
CTCTTGGTGGGACTGCATGCTCGTTCAACCACTCTGGAAATCAGTCTGGGGGCTCCTCAGAAAATTGGACATACTGCTACCGGAAGATCCTGCAATACTTCTACTAGGCATATATCCAGAAGACTCTTATAGACCAAAGTAAGGCATCAGGATAACCCTCAAGCACGTGATTCATCATTTACCCAGATGGGAATGTTAGACAATCTCCGAACTTGATTCTCACACAAGAAGTCATGAAGGCAAGAGGAGTGTACTGTTTAACAATTTTAGTAGTGAATGAAACTTTTATATCCAGAATCAGTCAAGATAAACAGTTTATGTTTCTTACATATTAAGCACCTTTTTTGTGTGATGAGGATTAAGCCATAAAGAGTGATAAATCACCCAGTGAGAGTCAGAGTGTTGCCAAACCGGTACCTCTGAAAAGCAGAGTGTCTTGCTTTCAACTATTGGTCCTGTTATAAAATACATGACCCAATGGATCTTAAGAGAAAAAGATTTATTTGGATCATAATTCCAGGTTTCAAGTCCATCACTATAAGAAAATTAAAATTATGGGACTTGAATATACATTACATGTAAGGCAAATAGCAGAAAGAATGAATACATGCATACTTTTAATTAGTTTACTCTGTCTTATGCAGTTCAGAATCCCCTGGTCAGGGACTGGGGCAATCAACACCATGTATCCCATAATAAATGAAAATTCTTCCTACCATAATCAAGAGGACACAAACCATCATGCTCATAGGACAATCTTCTCCAGACTAGTTGATAATTAAAACTAATCTGCATATAACCTTTGAGGAAAAGAAGTGCATTATACCAATAATCTATGTCATAGCTGAAAACTCAGACAGACGAACCCGGAGGCAGCTAACAAATGGGATGACTGGCTTACAAATGTCAGGAAAAAAAAAAAAAAAACAATTTTCTCTCTGTGAAGCATTTGAGAATATTACCAGTCAGGTACAAATATTATCTAAACTCTTCTACTTCATCAGTTCCAGTACTCATTGCAACAAGAGAAGTTTGGTGAAAATCAGCAAAATGGAAACGTAGCTTGTCATGTCTGTTCCCATACAACAGAATGCCCACATGAAGCCAGACTTATTTAGCATGGACACTTAAATTCAGCCCATAGTTATTAGTACTATGTGCTCTAAAGATGATTCCGGTTGCTGACTGTGTGTTCTGTTTGCAATGTGAAGAATGGAGCAAGCACAGAACTTCTCAAGACTCACCAAATAGTGCTGTAGGGAGTCCCATTTTCTTTTAGAGAATAAAAATCTTTTTTGCTCACTGAAAAATATTGAAGAGAGAAAGGAACAGGTAAAATAGGCAGACATATAAAAGAGCATCACCTAATGTCTCTACAATTCCTAGGTACTGTTTGCATGATGGAATCATTGTTTCATCTTTTAGTTAGAGTTGGATAAATTGTAGTTTAAACTCGAGATCAATAGATTTCCTCTATAAAGACATTGAAATAGAGAGGCAAATACTTATAGAAGTTTGTTTTTGTTTTGTTTTGTGTTTTATTATTTTTTTTGTCTATTCTCAGCATCACCATCTGGCAGCTATCCTGTAACAATTACTGTAGAAATGAGTGGCTCTTATCCCAACAGTCATTGACACACACAATAGATATTTAGAAGAAAGAGAATTTCCAATCATAGTCAACACAGATGTCAGGAATGTAAAATGGGTGGACGGAGCGTTACTTCTTTATCCATCTAAATTTCACAAGGCAAACAACAGATTTGGACCTTGCAGTTTCTGGTTGCAGCATTTAGTCTGAAGTGTAGGGTCTTCACCTTCAGAACATTACTGCTTGGGGCTGAATAACATTTTACCACATCTTGAGTATTGTAAGAGGAGAGCAGCACTGGTCTCAACAATTTATTTTCTTGTGTCAGATACTCAATGTAAAAACTGAAAGTGTCAGCAGATGCTGCCAAGTTTCCTCCTAGCAACAGCATTACCTATTTTATACTTTCCATGAGAATCACCAATCTAGAGGAGTCTCAGATTATATCAAATTCTTTGTTCTCCACCAAAGTGTAGAATATTTAATTTTCATTTTAACATCTTAAAAAAAATCTTTATAATTAGGTACAAAAAAATCACAACTCTCAGTAGGTGATATCTGAATGAGCTGACATATTAGTAAAAGAATATTGAAAATTAGAAACTGCTCCAATAACTCTAAAGATATAAGTTTTAAAGGATATACGAAGAGATGAGTATGAACTCATGTACATACTCAATGAGTTTAGACCATTAATTTGTACAGTACTTTGCATGCCAGTTGTACATGTATAAAGATATTCAAAATTGAAACATGAACTTATACAAGGTGCCATGATGCTTATAAGACAAACAAATTCTTTTTTTTTTCTTGGATATTTTCTTTATTTACATTTCAAATGTTATCCCTTTTCCCAGTTCTCTCCACCCCCAGCAACCCCTATCCCATCCTCACTACCCCTGCTTCAATGAGTGTGTTCCCCTTCCCACCCCTTTCACTCCCACCTCTCCAACGTCGAATTCAAATACACTAGGACATTGATCCTTCACAGGGCCAAGGTCCTCTTCAAACATTGATAACTGACAAGGCCATCCTCTGCTACATATGCTGCTGGAGCCATGGGTCCCTGCATGTGTACTCCTTGGTTGGTGGTTTAGTCCCTGGGAGCTCTCCAGGGTCTGGTTGGTTGATATTTTTTTTTTCCTCCTATGGATTTGCAAATCCCTTTAGCTCCTTAGGTTCTTTCTCTATTTTCTCCATTGGGGATACCATGTTCAGTTCAATAGTTTGCTGTGAACATCTACCTCTATAATTGTCAGGCTCTGGCAGAGCCTCTAGGAGACAGTTATATCAGGTTCCTGTCAGCAAGCACTTCTTGGAATCCACAATAGTGTCCGGTGTTGGTGACTGTATATGGGATGGATACCCAGTTGGGGAAGTCTCTGGAAGGCCTTTCCTTCAGGCTCTGGCCCATACTTTGTCTCCATATTTCTTTCTGTGAGTATTTTGTTCCCCTAAGAAGGACTGAAGCACCCACACTTTGGTCTTCCTTCTTGAGCTTTTTGTGCTATGTAAATTGTATCTTGGGTATCAATTTGCACAGATCTTTGCATGCAAGTTACACATGTGTAAAGCTATCCAAAATTGAACCATAAACTTATACAAAGTGTCGTGATGTTTATAAGAAACAAACCACTTCTATGAAGTCAAGTGTCACTAAAAATGTAAGAAAACTAATTCTCAACCCTATGGCTATAATATATTGTAAAGACTAGGAATTTTTTTCTAACCACAGTACAGAATTAATGTGGTGTAGTAAATATCACTTGTTCTCGGTTGAGAAAGGGTCACTGTGAAGGACACAGTTTCTTCAATTAAGATGTCTTTTGTTCCCTTTTTAATCAGCCAAAAAGTTATAATTTTGTCATTTTCTAAAATTATTTCTATCAAAACTATAATATAGATTCAGGTTATGTTACTAGAAGTGAACATATTTTAAATTGATGGATACGCACAGGAATAATTAATAGAATCTTCTTATAATATTAAGGGCATACATATTTGCGATATTACTAAAATAGTAAGCATAAGTTACTATGTGAATTTTGTTGATTTCTTAAATCAACATTAAAAATAATCAGGAAACTTTATCTAATTAAGATATTCCTTTTGCTAGGGTGAGGAGTAAATGATTAATTTTTCTTACAATTTTTTTGTTCACAGTGTGCCATTCAAGGAAGTAAGGTGGGAATTTCAAGGCAGAGAAGGCAGAGAATTGAAGCAGAGTCCATGGAGGAATGTTGCTTACTTGCTTGATTTTCCTTGGTTGCCTAGTTTGCTTTCTTATGCCATCTAGGACCAAGTTGGCACTACCCAAAATGAACTGGACTCCTCCATGTCAGTCATTAATAAAGATAATATCAGATAGATTTGCTTCCAGGCAAATCTTATAGAGCCATTTTCTCAATTAATACTCCCTCCTTCCAATTAAATTTTACTTAAGTTTTTTTTTTAATCTCTGTTATAATACAAATAAAACATCTATAAATTCTCATTAAAAAGTACTTGTTCATATACGTTGTAAAGTTCTATTCTACACTTCTATGATGTTGATACAATTTCATCCTAAAGGTAGACAGTATAAGATTTTAATAGATTATTTTTTCATGTAGCAAAACATGCTCAAATTAAATGTTTTTTTAAGGATTCTTTTATAGTAGATTCAATGTTTCAAAGAGAATGAAATGAAATGAAATGGTAGCACACAGTTTTTAGTAGCAATAACTTGGGATGCTAAAACTGGAAAGATCTTTGAAAGCGGGAGGTAGAGATCAGCTTTGGCTACATAAGAGCATTCCATCTCAAAGTGAATTAATTGAAATTAAACCGAAGCTCCATCTTAAAATAAAGGAACAAATACATAACCTTTATCTAAACATGAATGTAACTTAAAGGGTATTTTATTCTCCAATCTCTACTATTTCAAGTGAGATTGAGTGTGCCCTTTCTGTGACTATCACAGGTTGGCTTAATGCAATGCTATATAGTCTTTTATTCTAAGTGCTGTGAAGACTGTGAATGAGAGTTTGAAGTTGTATTATGTATGTATATTGTGTGTGAATAGAAGCTAATGTAAATGTTGTACCTCAACATACTTGAAAAAAAAAAAGAAACTTTTTCTGTGGAGAACTTACCACCAAAATGTCCCATAACTTTATATATAAGCATACAACTTGATAGCCCCAACATCAACTGCTCTGCATGAGAAAATGACACAAATAAATTGACTCTGGTAGAGCTCTGTGAATACTCACTTAAAATCCTGACTAAAAACACTTAAGAACAGCTTTTGACTTCTATAAGTTATGTTCCATTGTCATTGTGCTAATTACTATGTTTGAATAGTAAGGGAAAATCTTCACGTTGAAAATGAAATATAATGATGAAATAGTAGAGGAGTTAGTGTGTGATACTCTCCTTGCTTACATCTCCACTCCAGTGATAAAACACTGTTCTAAAGTGACGCAGGAAGATTTAATTCCTCTTGTACCTTATATTGCATCATGCAGAGAAACCATGACAGGATCATAGTGGAAGAATCGAAGCAGAGAACATAGAGGTATATTTGTTACTGCTTGTTTTATGGAGTTTCAGTTTAGAATATTATATAAATGAAAACTTCCTTCCCAGGCATGAAACTGCCCACGGTGGACTAAGGTCCTCCTACATCAATAATTATTCAAGAAAATGTCCCACAAGAAGTTGTATAATTCAATGTCTGACATCTGTCTAGAACTCATGATCTTTTGAGTTCCCAAGGACTGAGGCTTAACTACTTCTCTTGTTCTGCCATCTGCAATACATGGCACATGTTTCAAAAGCTCAGCTCCATCCCACACAACACCAAACAGAACTCTAGTACATAAGAATGTCCTCTGCAACTGAGGTTGTGCATTCACCATCGACCCTTAGATCATATCAGGGAATCTGACCCTCCCAGACAGTTGCAAAGAAAGTTTCAACTCCCCTCCACGACTCCTTCAATCCTGGTGTGTTTGGGGAAACTGAGGTTATACCTTCAACAATAACCTCTACTGGCCTCTTATACCACAAAGTTTCAGCTGCTTCTATGATCCTTTCAACTCTGCTGCACTCGTGCTTCCAAAACTAGTACCACACTTACACATCATCAAGCTTTGCTGCCAGATTGAGATGCATCTAAAGGACCTGTCTGAGCTACAAGAATACATGAAATTCTTATTTTCTACTTTTTTATTTTATTTTATTTTTATGTTTACACTCCATATTTTATCGCCTTGATCCACCCTCTGAACTTTTTTCATCCCATACATCCTCCCACCCCTTGTCTGCATGTGGATGTTCCTACTTCCCAGCCTACCTGACCTCTAAATTCCCTGGGGCCTCCATCCTCTTGAGGGTTAGGTGCATCATCTCTGAATGAACACAGACCCAGAAGTCTTCTTTTGTATGTGTGTTGGGGTCTAGAGCCCTCCTTCAGCAGTAAGACAGGACATCAAGTGAGGGATTAGGTTTTCATTCTATACTCATATCTCTGACCCATAATTGTTCCTGTCTGAAAGAATTACAAGAGTAGAAATGGAGAGAAGCCTGAGGGGGGGGGGGAAAGGTCCAGCGACAGGCCCAAAGTGGGATACAGCTCAAAGGGAGGTCCCAAGGCCTGACACTATCACTGAGTCTATGGAGCACTCACAAAGAGGGAATTATTGTGACTGCCCTCAAAAAGACCCAACAATGAGCTGAAAGAGTCAGATGCACATATTTGCATCCAAGCAATGGACAAAAGATGCTGACCCCTGTTGAATTAGGGAACACCAAAAGAAGCTGAGGAGAAGGGTGATCCTGTATGAGGACCAGCAGTCACAATTAATCTGGACCCCTGAGATCTCTCAAACACGGAACCACCAATCAGATAGCACACACAAGCTCATAAGATGTTCCCTCTGAGACTTCACAAACCCAAAATCCATTATCTTCATTCTTTCAAAATTCTTGTCTTCCATGCTCTCACAGAACAGCCCATTATTCTATGAGTACTCAACAGCCTTTCTAGTCAAATGTTCCAATTGCTTCAACAACCCACCTCACATACAAAATGATCCCTTCCATCACAGCAACACCCCATATTCCTCGTACTAACATTTGTCTTAGTGTACTTCACTGTTGCTATGATAACACTGACCAAAAGTGGCTTAAGTGGATTTGTTTCATAATACACTTTAGAGTCCAGCATCCACAAGGCCAGATCAGTAACTCAATGCAGGAACCTTGGTGTAAGAGCAAAGCAGAGGCCCGCCCTACCTTCCTCTTAGATTCCTGCTTACTGGATTGTTTTACATTGACTTTACTTTCTTGTAGGACACAGAACCATATTCCCAGGCACAGCACCCTCATGGTAAGCCAAGACTTCCCACATAAATAGTAATGAAAAGACATCATTGACAGGCTCACAGATCAATTTGATGGAGGCTTTCCATATATGCCTAGGTTCCTGCCAAAATGGTAAAAATGAGCTCAGAATCCAAATCTTCCAGGGTTTATAATTGTACAATAAACTCTTTCCACACAATTATCTTTTTCTTTTCTTTTTAGCTGCTGGTAGCATCTATACTTTCTGGAAACCTCACCTAAACATTCTATATTGAAAACCAATAAATAACCTTGAATCACATAATAATTTTAAATGGACAAACATTTAGAGATATTTTAAGTATTATATCAGCATAGTTCAGTGTACCATAGATCACTGTGTGTCTCAATGGAGAAGTTACTATATAATGTAGAAAACACAGTGGTATATAGTGAGGTGAAAGAAAAAATAGTTCCATGGAACACTGTCACGACACCATAACAAAGGGAAATTACAGCAAGCTGAACTCACGCTCATTAAGCTGATACAAAATCATGTCACTAGACAAAGGCATTGTTACAGTTAAAAAAAAAAAAAAAACCTCAGGCTTAAATTAGACAATCACCATTCACTCCTGTGACAAGGCTTAAAGCTTATTTAATAAATTCCCAATGAAATATTTATAAATGGATACAAATTCTAATTAACCAAGAGACATTTTACAAAGGAACACTAATAACAAATCTTCTCACTCACACATTTTCCTTTCACCGCTTAAAAAGCAATCATATGGAGCACATTTCTATTTGGGTAAAATATAATAGATGTTTGGTAATACTATAACTGACATAATCTAATGAGGAAAATGAGCCATGGCTTTCTCCTTATACTAGAATAATTTATAAGATTACATTAGGCTTTCTTGTGTCAGATTTAAAAACACTTAATGCCAGTCTTTAAGACACTCTGTATTAGAAGTAAAATAAGGAGGGGTTAGAAACATGGCCGGGAACATACTGTATAGTTTGTCATTACAAAACCACCAATTAACTACGATCAATTAATAAAATTATTTGTATAATAATATAATTACAATGGTATAATGGGATAACAAATATAACAGCATAACATAATTAATATACTAGTTTAAAATAAGTACTGTAATAATATAAATATTGCAGTGCTATCAGTGTGGAATAAACTAAGATTAAATTGGAAAACACTTGACTATGGAGGAAAAATAATGTGATACACAGAGTTGTCCTCATATTGTTAAACTCAGATGGAATCAGAGAAGAGCAGACTGTATCCTCCCATTAGTGGGAAGTTTGCATTAGTTTTTCTGGTATGTTGACTTTCCCTGTCAATGGGAATCTGGGCTTTGTTTCTATATTTTGGCTGCTTGTGGCTCAGACTGGTTGTAAGTGACCCCATTTGGCCAAATGATATGTTCATGTGTTGCCTTGCAAGTAATACACTCACTGTCATCCTATGATAAGTTATGTGTACTTTTTCATGAAACCTCTGGACTCTTGAATTTACATCATGTTTCTCTGTCTGTCCTGTCAGTGAAGCTAACAAAACATCTTGATTTACAGAATAATTTTTACTCTCTGATGTATTGAGTGACATGTGATGCTGCAGTTAGGTTGCCATGGGTGGCCTTTCTTCACAGGGGTCTTGATAAGCAATCTGAAAGAAGGGAAGATATTTGTTACAGTTTTCCTTAAACCTCATCTTAAACATCATATCCGAGAGCAACTTGCAGGAGGGAGGATTTATTCCATATTATTGATGAAGGGAAGGAAGTCTGAGCTCAAGACAGTAACCTTGAAGCAGGAGTTGAAGCAGAATCCATGGAGGTTGCTTCTTCCTGGCTTGCTCATTAGGCTTGTGTTCTTATACCTGGCAGGACCACCTGCCAAGGGATGGTTCCACCCAGAATGGACTGTACCTTTACAATTCAACCTGTAGTAAAGAAAATGTCATACTGATTTGGAGTCCATATAATGGATGAAATTTCTTAATTAAGATTCTTTCTTCCCAAGTTGGTAAAAACAAAGACAATTTCAAAGGGCCACATAAAGCATATAACCCACTCAAGAATCAAAGAAGTATCAGTCTAGAAAAACCAGACAGGTACGTGAAGACCTTAGAGCTTGATATTCTGTTCATGATTTATAGAATGGCAAGAAGACAAGATGATTTCAGCAGAGTAAAAAGTCAAAGAAGATATCAAGGGCTTATCGAGAAAGAACAGTAAAACATTGAAGTAGCAAATCTGACAATGAGAAAAGGTATTGTATGGTGAATAGTCTGTGTACTATTTATTCTGCTTGTCAGAGGAACCCTTGGTGTGAACAAATTATTATTATGTAAAACTGTAACTCCCAACATCTTTATTTATACCCCTGAAACAGATGAAAATTCATTATGCCAGGATAATTAAATTAGATACAAAAAAGTGAACTATTTGTTCATTATATTTGGTAGTCATCGTTATTAGTATTGTTATTATTAGTAATAATACTCGGAGAGTATGTTCCTAAGGGGAAGAGAGAATTGCAGCACTCGTACATCCCCAGTTCTACAAACAGGACCAGTATCACACTATTTTGCTCTGAGGGAATTTCTGGGTTCTGGGTAGAGTAAATGCAATGGAGGAGACAAACTTAAATCTGAAAGTCAGTGTAAGGTTTTCAGTGTGCTATGTAAAGATATTGGTGACTTGAGCTCCTGGAAAAGTTTATACTATGTGGTAGGAATTTCTCAAGCTAGAGACAAGATTTAGGATTGGGGGGGGGGTCACATCATTTGATACAAGTACACTAATAATAATTTGACAAGAAAACACATGAGTAGCTAAGATGTTTCTAGATAATATATTTTCTTTTACTTTCTTCTTTGTTCTTTTCATTATTCTATGGCTTTAAACTCAAGATTTTCTTCATAATGACATAGCAGTAGTCACAAGGCAGATTTCTAACTATTCCAGTTCTATTGAATCATATCTTTTGGAAAGGTCATCAGAAAATCATGGTTTCAGACACTCAGCTGTGTCTGCAAGCTATTTCCCAAAGCATGAAGCACTATGAACAATGAATATGAATCTAGGTACAGCTGTAAAGCCAAAGAATAATGAGTCACTGTGTTTGGGATCCATGCAGAGAATATGTATGTCAGGGAATATTTCACAAAAAGAAAATGTAAATAGTCCTGAAGCATAAACAGTAATTCTTTAATGAAAAAAATAGATTTGTAGGATCACAGAAGTAGATCTCACACAAATAGTTTATAAAAAAATAATGTTATATTCTCAAAAGGTCCATTTTCAAATTTTGTCATCTCAAAGGAAAGAAAAAATGTACCTAAAAACAGTTTTTCTGGTAGGGGAAGATATTCCAAGCTTAGCTCTGCTAGCTTCAGTCATCTCTGCAACACAGAAAACATATGAATTTGCATGTTATAAAAGGATATTATGATGGGTATTTAGGCATGAGATTTGAGGTCAACTAAAAGGTTTGTTGTCATTTTTCTTTTTACCAGAAAAGATAATACTTTGAAGTAAAAAGGAAGGAACAGTGCACAAGTAAAATATCTGAGAAAAAAAACTACAGTGTCCATTATGAATAATAAATCCTGCAGTGCTGTGCTTCTGTTTTACCCTGAAAGCTGTAGTGAGAAACAAGAAATAGTACTGAGGGTTGAGCCATGTTTGAGCATTTGTTAGGTTTGGAAGTGACAGCTAGATGAATTTAAACCAAAAATATTCAATATTTTAATTTATATTAAAATAATTAATATATGATAAACATATATTTTCATAAACACAAGTTTAGAACTGAACCTTTTCTTAGATCTTTAAGTAAACTCTTGAATATTCAGGGCATGGTCTAGAGACATTTCTAAAATCTCATGTTAAAATAACAGATTCATCTTTTTCTATAAAAGATAGAAAATACATTGATGTTGTTTTAAACTCTATGCTGTCATTGAAATCTATTTTTAGTAACAACAATATTTTACCTGGATTTAAAATCACTTTTAAAAGTAATATGACACTTTTGAAACAGGCAATATATTTTCTTGAAAGTGATTATGTATTGTAAACTATTACAAAAGAATAACTTAAGTTTTTTTCAGCAGATTTCTGGGGTTTTGTTTTGTTTTGTTTGTTTTGTTTCATTTTTTAACACTGAGTTTTGATTCATCTTTGTAACTTAAACAAGTATATTAAATAAAAAAATGACTTAAAATATTTACACAAATATTTACATTTGTGTTCCTCAAGGTATCTTTTTCAGGATGCTTAAAAGTCAGCATAGTCAAAGCTAGCTTTTTTATAAGTAAAAAATGTCATTAACTATTAACATCCTTTGTCTGCCAGAGGCAGGCTATTCAGCTGTCCTTATTGACTAATGCCTAGCTGAAATTACATGTGAATTTCTTTTCAATTGTAATTTCTTGGTTCATCCTGAACAAAGAAAATCTGATTGATAGCAATCATTTGACTGAGCTACACAGAAGAATAATAAGAACAGAAATTTCCGATGTATCAATTTTGGTTTCGGTTTCTATGTACTATACTAGGACAAGTAACTAAGCCAGGAAGCTCCACACTGCTTCCAACTGCACACACCACCTGTGGATTCAGATCCACACTTGATCTTTCATTTTGATGTGTGTTCCTTTGAAACCCAGAATAATTTCCAAAAGAATTGTTTCAGGGGTAAGACAAATTCAAATATTGTTCTGTAGAGATTTTTTTAAAGTACAATGTCCATGGTATTTGTCTGTGAATTGGTGACCCTTCAAACAAAATACAGAGACATCAGTCCTATAAAACTTGTCACGTTATTGTTTAGGAACTATTTAAACTTTAACATAAATCTCTTTTATTTATCTCATAGGGATTTAAAGCATCTCATTCCATTATCTTGTATTTCTTTTTGTTTGCCCATTTTCCTTCATTTTGCCTACTGAAATGTGCTCTTTGGTAAAATGTATAGCAAGAAAAGAATCAAGAACATAATTACAAGGCTAAACAAACTGAAGAAAAATGGGAAATCAATTCTTTGAGTAGATTTATTTTAATGTAAATGAAGCTTAAGTCCGTACCAACAAAAGATTTTCTCAAAATTAGAAATAGATTGATTTTATTTTCTTGTTGATGAGTTCTGCCAGATAAGCTGCAGCGCAAATAATAACAAATAGACAATAAGAAAAATAAACATGAGAGCCGTAAGATTTATTCTGGCATTTGTTTTTTTCTTTTTACTGTTGTAGAATCATTCTATTTGAACTACTCATGGGCACATCACTGGCAGCCTATAAAAAGAAGGAAACTTAAAGGTCTAAGTTATTTTTGAAAACAGACAAAGAGGTGACTTGATGAAAATTTCATTTCATAAATGATCTGTATCAGTAACAAATTTAAAGACTGTGGTTGTATGTTGTTAAAGATTGCTAAATAATTCTGTGAGTAGGTTTGTATATGGTTCACTGGGACCACATCTTTTCTTTTCACTCTGGCTCATAATGTCAGCAAGAAACACAAAGAATGAAGTGTTGGAGGCTGACAGGGAAATGACGTCTCTACTTGCTAACTGCATTACGTCATCACTTTGATTCCAAATGCCATGACATTTTGTGTTTCTATGCTATAGATAAGTGTGAATACCGTTTGACTCTAAGTGGATCCTTATAGATATCTGACAAATGGCTATTTTATTCTAGAATAAGAGAAGCGAGCAAGACCATAAATGGAATAGTAAGTCATTATGTTGTGTTTGTCACGATTGCATTCCATGATATATTTTTTTAAACAAGCTAGGTCTTTGTGCAGAGTAAGAAATATTTTTTTTTTCTGATACAAATAAAGATTGGAAATAATTACATTTTTTCAAACTATCTTTGCAATGTTAGAGGATTTTATCTAAAGCTCACTAATTACACCTAGGAAGCAGGTTGGTATAGGATGAAAAGAATTAGCAATTATATATTTAAGGATGGCTGTACAGAAAGTCATTTAAGTAAACTATTAATACTTTAATTAATTTCATATTAAGTTGTGCTATGTGCATTCAAAACAAAAGTGAATATTAAACAATTTCTGCATGCTAATATATAATATCATATCATTAAAATAATAGTAACAAGTAAATTATTATATCTTCATATCCCTCTCTTTTGGTTATACAATACATTTGAGAGCTCTGGAAGAAGGAGATTTCTTCTTATCGTAGAAGCCATTAAAAAGTGGCCATGTAGGACCTTGCTGTAAACCCTCTTACCCATTGGCATGGCCATTATATTTGATGAATTCTCAAATCTCACTTTTAACTTCACTTGCCAGGATTCCACTGTATACACACCTACACTCAATATTCTCATATTTCACATTCCCACAGAAAGTCTCTTTACACTCATAGAAACCCATGGTTTTTCCAACTCAAGTTTCTAAAGAATTCCAGTCTTTCTTCAGAACAACATGGTCAACTCTACACAAAAGTAACATACTCTTGGTGCCAATTCTGGTCTTAGATTTATTACTATTGTTTTGATGAGTATGATACCCAAAAATCAGCTCAAGGAGGACCAGAAGCAGGACATACAAGGTTTGTATCAGAAGTATTGTTTAGATGTAATGCTTTGCCTGAAAATCTAGACAATCTAAAATTGTAACATATAAAGTTCAGAGGTGGACTGTGAGACAAATCTACCCTCCTCCTTGTCATGGTAATGCATACCTTTAATTCCAGTGTTCCTGGAAACAGACATAAATGGTTCTCTGAGTTTCAGGTTATCCTTGTCTACAGAATGAATTTTAGCCCACCCAAGGCTACAAATGAAACCTACTTCAAAAAATGTTTTCAAAAAAGTACTTTAGTATTCTAGCATTACTCCTATAGCTCTTCTCATAGGTAGAATTCCTAATTCTTACTTTGAGCTAGTCAAACTACATTATGGAATATCTAAAACTTATTTTGAGCTATTCATATTATTGAAAAATTGAAGCCATTTGAAAAAAAATTACAATTCTAAAGTCACCTATTTCATATTTTAGCTCTGGGCTTTATATCAGACATAGAACTTATATAATACTTAGAGACCTAGAAGGCTTTTTTTTTTCTGTAACAGTATGGAATATAAGCAAATCATGTGTTATAGCAACTACTTTTGGGATCTTATAAAATATTTACAGTGAACTATAACAAACTACTGTTGATTTCATCTTTCTTAAGACATAAGGTTTATATTGACTATAGTTAATATAAATTCAGTATATTTAACATTTCAAAGGATCTGGTATTGACGTTATTATACATAATCCAGCTTGTAAAATATTCAATGGATAATAGTTGAAGCCAGAAAACAAACTAATGTGGCTAGTTTCCTCTCTGTCTAAGTAATGATTCTGTGTTAGACTCTTGAAGGAATTTATGATAAAGCATAGACTATGTTAGTGAAAATATTGTAGCATTGCAAACCTTTCCAAATAGTGCTGAATAATCACTCTTAACCTAACTTTATCTCACCATTTATGACACATTATCACTATTAACCTTGGTAATGTTAAGCTAAACCTTTCCAAAATGATCACTACATGCACACACACAATCCTCATATTCTGTTTTATACACAATACCCTGACTTATTCTTTTTGACAAAAGGCACATCTGAAAGCTCCTTGTCATATTGCCATTCCACTAATGATGTAGCACAGACATCTCTATCAACAGCAGTTGAAAATACGCTAGGCCAGTTCCTCAGTGAAATTTTCAATTTTCTGAGAAATATTTTCTGAGTCGACCTTATATAAAACATTCCTGGTTTTCTGTACAAATTTTTCTTCACTTAATAAGATCTCCTTAAATTACAATTTCAAATGTGGACCAATGTATGAGAAGGCTTTTCCTAGAAGAGCATTTTTTTTCAAAACAGCAGCATTGTTATTTGCTTGAATCTGAATATAAATAATCTCATAACTATTCTTTGTCTTTGTTCAATATGTTTTTCAAAATAGTCTTATTCTTACTATATAGTTCATCTTTATTACTATGTTACTTCAGAACTTTGATTTGCTTTATGTATATATGCTTTGTTTAATATTAAATGTATAATCATAGTTTCAGTTCTGTTTAATACTATGGCCTTTCAGTTTTCCTCAAAAGTTCTTCCCACATCTATCTTGGTTTAACTTCAATACATTTATTTCTTTATAACCATTGGACTGAGCACAGGGTAGCCAATGGAGGAGTTAGAGGAAGGA
This sequence comes from Mus minutoides, assembly GCA_902729485.2. Lineage (NCBI taxonomy): Eukaryota > Metazoa > Chordata > Mammalia > Rodentia > Muridae > Mus > Mus minutoides. Next base: position 140,137 of record LR755154.1, on the reverse strand, counting down.
CTGAAGGAAAAGAAGAGATTTCCAATCCTATATTAATAACACCAATAACAACTAACTGGACCCTCCCTCACCAGAGATCCCTGGGACTAAGCCACCAACCAAAAAGTACACATGGCTCCAGTTACATATGTAGAAGTGAATGGCCTTGTAGAGAGGGCATCAATGGGAGCAGAGGCCCTTGGTCTTGTGAAAGGCTGGATGCCCCAGTATAAGGGAATGCGAGGGAGGGCAGGAGTGGGTGGGTGAGTGGGGGAACACCATCATAAGAGCAGTGGGAAAGATGGTATAGGTGGTTTTCTGGGGTGGAGGGAATCATCAAGAAAGGGCATAACATTTGAAATGTAAATTAAGAAAATATCCAATGGGGGGGAAGGAAAAAGAATCATCAGGAAAGCATTAATTATGACCTCCTGGTCTGGGCTCCATGAGAGAAGATTCATCTAATCTTTGAGAAAGTGGAAGCCCCAGGGAATGGAGAGGCCTGACTGGATGTGTGGGATATGTGACTACATTCTCTTGGAAATTGGGGAAGAGGAATGGGTTGCTGAATTGCCAGTGGGCAGAACTGGAAGACAATACTGACTGGACTGTAAAAAAAAAAAAAAAAAAACTTTAAAGGCAATAAATAAAATAAAATTTATAAGCAAAATCACCAATTGTACTCTTCTTTGGTTTCACTGTTGAATGGAAAAGGCCATAAGTTATCATAATAGCAATATCCTAAAAAGCAACTAGTGATTAGTTCTATACAATTACTGACATAAATTATTGGCTTGCAGTTTGCATCTCTACCATTTTTTTATAAATATGATAATTATAATTTAATTTTCATCATTTTTTACTGTTGTCTCAAAATTGTTTGATTCTCTCTATAAAAATAAATATATTTGAATTTGAAGTGAAACACAACACTCATGATTGACCTCAAGTTTTCTTAATTAATCTCCTTCAGTCTATGAACAATACAATATAGATTATGAAGCATGATTCTTTGATGATAGGTGAAATCTACAGTGCTCTGTGAATGTAAGGAATTATCTTTAAAGAAAATGCAGATCATTACAGAGAACCACAAGTAGACACACTATAGAGTCAAATGGGCTATGGGAAAACAAACCTCAATTGATGCATCTACAGCAGAACTACTGCCCCTAAGGCAAAGAGAGCTGGAATACTGTGAGAGTCAGGGGACCAGGAAATCTTCTGTTAGACCATGTCTCCTAGAAAGGAGGATCTAACCAAGATCTCAAAGGTTGCAATACCAATAAAGATGCTAAGGAGAAAAAAGGAAAAATGAAGTTCAAGCAGCTAATGTCTGCTAAGAAAGAAAACATTAGCATCTTCAAAGGATGACAGTCTTATCTGATTATCCTTTACAAAGTGGTCAGCCGTGAAATCATATACTCACAAACAGAAATCAGAGATATAGTACATTGTGTGTGTGTGTGTGTGTGTGTGTGTGTGTGTGTGTGTGAATAATTATCAAAGGAAAGAGAATAGGCTGTCAATTTTATAGAGCTTTGGAGATCTGCAAGGACACATGAGAAGGGGTGGAGGAAGGGAAGCAAACAGATAAGTGATATAACTGTATTTTAATAAAAATCCTTAAAAAAGAAAATTGGAGCAAGTTAGCCAAACAGAAGGCAAAATCACAAATTTAAAATATAATAATTGATGGTAGGAGATAATAGAATCTATCTCACTTAAAATACACCTTCCATTAGTAACTTTATTGTGATTTAATTTCAAAGTAACTGACCAAAGTAATTTGAAAATTATTGGAAGATAAAACTATGAATATTTCTAAAATAACAACACCTACACTCTGTTTTGGATTATATAATATCTGACATTAAACTAGATTACATTAGATTTCAGCATTATTATTAATTAATACTAAAGGCAAAATCCTCAATTTTATTTGAAATAATGTAAACATTTTAAAGAGCTTTGTAAACAAATAAAACAACAACAACATGATCATCTCATTAGATGCTAAATAACATTTGACAAAATAAAATACCACTTCATATTAAAAGTATTAGAAAGATCAAGAATTCAAGGTTCATACCTAAACAAAATAAAAGCAATACACAGGAAACTAATAGCCAACATCAAACTAAATGGAGAGAAATTTGAAGCAATCCCACTAAAATCAGGGACAAGTCAAGGCTGACAACTCTCCCCTTACCTCTTCAATATAGTCCTTGAAGTTCTAGTCAGACCAATTAGGCAACAAAAGGAGATCAAGTGAATATAAATTAGAAAGGAGAAAGTAAAGATATTACTATTTGCAGATGGTATGGTAGTCTAAATACGTGACCCAAAAACATCCACAAGAGAATTTCTGCAGCTGATAAAAAAACTTCAGTAAAGTGGCTGGATATAAAATTAATCAAACAAATCAGTAGTTTCCTCTATTCAAGGGATAAATGGGTAGAGAAAGAAATTGGGGAAAACAACACTCTTCAAAACAGTGGCAAATAATTAAAATTATCTTGGTGAGACTCTAACCAAGCAAGTGAAATATCTGTATTACAAGAACTTCACATTTCTGGAGATAGAAATCAAAGAGGACCTCGGAAGATAGAAAGATCTTCCATGCACATTGATCAGCAGGATTAACATAGAAAAACTGGCCATTTTATCAAAAGCAATCTACAGATTTAATGCAATCACCATCAAAATTCCAACTCAGTTCTTCACAGAGATAGAAAGAGTAATTCTCACATTTATCTGAAATAACAAAAAACTCAGGATAGCAAAAAACATTCTCAACAATAAAAGAACTTCTGAGGGAATCATCATCCTTGACCTCAAGCTGTACTACAGACTTTGATTAAAACTGCATGGTATTGGTACAGAGACGGGCGGGTAGATCAATGGAATAGAATTGACGACCCAGAAATGAACCTACACACCTCTGGTCACTTGATCTTTGACAAAGGAGCAAAGACAACCAGTGGAAAAAAGACAGTGTTTTTAACAAATTGTGCTAGTTCAACTGACTATCAGCATGTAGAAGAATGCAAATTGATCCACTCTTATCTCCTTGTAAAAACCTCAAGTCCAAGTGGATCAAGGACCTCCACATAAAACCAAATCCACTGAATCTAATAAAAGAGAAAGTGGGAAAGGACCACGGACACATTGGTACAGGGGAAATTTTCTGAACAGAACCCTAATATCTCAGTGTCTAAGATCAAAAATTGAAGAATGGGACCTCATAAAATTGCAAAGCTTCTCTAAGGCAAAGGACACTGTCAACAGGATACAATGGCAACCAATAGATTGGGAAAAGATCTTTACCACCCATACATTCGATAGAGGGATAATATTCAATATATAATATATATTATATGTGAATATATATGTATATACAGAGATAGATCTGAAGAAGTTAGACTCCAAGCCAGGTGTGGTGGTGCACGTCTTTAATCCCAGCACTTGGGAGGCAGAGATAGGCAGATTTCTGATTTGGAGGCCAGCCTGGTTTAGAAAGTGAGGTCCAGGACAGCCAGGGCTATACAGAGAAACCCTATCTCGAAAAACAAAACAAAACACACACACACACACACACACACACACACACACAAAAAAAAAAAAAAAAAAAAAAAAAAAAAAAAAAAAAAAAAAAAAAAAAAAAAAAAAAAAAAAAAAAAAAAAAAAAAAAAAAAAAAAAAAAAAAAAAAAAAAAAAAAAAAAAAAAAAAAAAAAAAAAAAAAAAAAAAAAAAAAAAAAAAAGAAGAAGAAGAAGTTAGACTCCAGAAAACCAAATAATCTTATTAAAAAACAGGGTACAGGGCTAAAAGATGAATTTTCAACTGAAGAATGTTGAATGGCCAAGAAGCACCAAATAAATGTTCAGCATCCTTAGTCACCAGGAAAATGCAAATCAAAACAACCTTGTGATTTCACCTCACATCACTCAGAATGGCTAAGATCAAAAACTCAGGTGACAACAGATGCTGGCAAGAATATGGAGAAAAAGGAACACTCCTCTATTGCTGGTGGGATTGTAAGCTGATAAAAACACTATGGAAATCAGTTTGGTGGTTCCTCAGGAAACTGAATATAGTACTACCAGAAGATCCAGCAATACCACTCTGGGCATATACCCAGAAGATGCTCCAACTTGTAATAAGGACACATGCTCCACTATGTTAATAGCAGCAATATTTATAATAGCTACTACCTGGAAAGAACCCAGATGTCCCTCAACAGAGGAATAGATACAGAAAATGTGGTACATTTACACAATGGAGTACTAATCAGCTATTAAAAACAATGACTTCATGAAAATGACAGGCAAATGAATGCAACTTGAAAATATCCTGAGTGAGGTAACCCAGTAACAAAATAACATGCCTGATATGTACTCACTGATAAGTGGATATTTTACAAAACAAAAAACAAAAAACAACAGAAAAAAAATTGAATACCCATGACACAAGTCATAGACCATATGAAACCCAAGAAGAAGGAACACTACACCAAAGTGCAGTTGCTAAAGTCCTACTAGAATTGGGAATAGGGAGAGGGAGAGAGGAATCTGGGAGGGAAAGGGAAAAAGGAGGGCAGGTTCAGATACAGGAGAGCTGGTTCAGGTACAGGAGGAGGGCCAGGAATTTGAAAGGAGATGCATAGCAGTGGGGGATGGGGAATATGGGGGGTAGCCACTATAAAGTTCCAGATGGCAGGGACTCAACAGTTTCCCAGGACCAAACAGAGGTAACAAAGGAGATAGAACCTGTAAAGACCATATCCAATGGATAGGCATGTACACTGGTTGAGGGATGGGGCCACCCATCCACCTAAAAAAAGAAACATTAAAAAAAAAATCCAGAATTCCTCCTTTCAAATGAAATGCAGGGAAAAAGAGTGGAGCAAAGTCTGAAGGAAAAAAAGGCCATCCAGAGACTGCTCTACCTAGGGATCCATCTCATCTACAGACACCAAACCCAGACACTTTTGCTGGTGCTAAGAAGTGCTTGCTTTCAGGACCCTGGTATAGCTATTCCCTGAATGGCTCTGTTGGAGCCTGACCAATACAGATGTGGATGCACATAGCCAGATATTCGACTGAGCACAGGGACCTCAATGGAGGAGATAGGACAAGGAATGAAGGAGCTGAAGGGGTTTGTAACCCCATAAGAACAACAGTATCAACCAACTAGACCCTACAAAGCCCCCAGGGACTAAACCACCAACCCCAGAGTACACATAGGGGAGCCCATGGCTCCAGCTGCGTATGTAGCAGAGGATTGCCTTATCTGGCATCAATGGAAGGAGAGCCCCTAGGTCCTGTGGAAGCTCAAATAACTGGCATAGTGGAATACTAGGTAAACCGAGGCAGGAGTGACGGGGCCACACTCTCATTGAGGCCTGGGGTGGGAGGAGGGGATGAGTGTTTGTAGAGTGGAAAATGGGAAAGAGGATAGCACCTGAGGAAAAAAAAAAAAAAAAAAAAAAAAAAAAAAAAAAAAAAAAAAAAAAAAAAAAAAAAAAAAAAAAAAAAAAAAAAAAAAACATTATCCCCATAATTTCAAATAGGTTTTAACAAATAATTTAGGCCAAAAATTCTGTACAACTAAGATATTCTAACTGGCTTCTTAGACAGTGAAGAAGGTAATAAAAAACATTACAAAGCCTCTTAATATGAAAATCAAAAGAATCCACGTGAGAAATGAAATACACTTGGTAAACATTCAGTATAACCAGTGCAAATTGTAAAATAAATGTCTTCTCATATTTTCTGATAGAGTTGTATGGCTATCTGAACAATTAGTTTTAAATATACAGCTTTTTCCTATAAAAAGCAACCAAGTAGTACTTTGATATAAATATTTTTTTCTGTACATTCAAAGAACAATAAATTAGTGTAGCCTTTAGGTTAATTAGTTTTTATTTTTTAATATACTAACCATTAAGACCTTTTCAATATTGTCTTTTTCTTGGCTTGTAAAATATGATTAAGATGTCCTAAAAAATAAGTTTAAGTGTTGTGAAAAAAATCTATTTTTGAAATTTCCTCATATTATACCTGAACTTATAAAAACTCTTGCTAATTCATTCTGAAATTATACATCTTTCAATTAGAGTATCATCTTTCTACATTATTCTTTACTCATAAAACACTCTTAACCTTTTTTTTTTTTACAATTAATTTGGTATAAGATGACACCCAATAGCATCAATACTACAGTTTTATCACTGCCTCTTTCTTAACTTTACAGATATATATTTTAAAAACATTGGATTCTCTTTAAGTCAATTTGTACAGTAAACAGACAGGTGAGCATATGAGAAACAGAGACAAGCAAAAGAGGCATTGAAGTTCAACCTGTGAACCACAGAAAATGTGCTAGTAAGACATGACTTGTCTAATGGTCTAATGGTATTGCACCTTTCTCTTTTTAAAAAATGTCTATTTTTTGCTTTTCTTTGTTTTGTTTTTTTGAGACAGGGTTTCTCTGTATAGCTTTGGCTTTCCTGGAACTACTTTGTAGACCAGGCTGGCCTCAAACTCAGAAATCCACCTGCTTCTGCCTCTGAGTGCTGGGATTAAAAGCGTGCGCCATATAAACATGCTTTGAATGAACCATTCATTTCAAGTATCTAAGCAAGATGACACATGAGAATCGGTAAAATTCTGTCCCAATGTCCTCCATTCACAATTCATTTCTTCCAGTGTCTTCTGGATGAATTTTATTTTTAGCTCACCAGATATGTTCTGGGTGCCTTCAAAGTGCATGTATTCTTTGAATGGCTATATAATACCACTGAATGAAACCTACCTAGTTCCTGCCTTTGTGTGCTAGAATTCTGAAGGAAAAGAGAAATAATTAAGTAAACTGGCAGAGTCAACAGAATATGTTCAACAGTGAATATTTTGTAAAATATCATACTGGGTTAAAATAATTGCGTACTCTGACATATTTTTGTAAATAACACACGAAATACTTATTTTTTCAAACATTATAACATGAATCAACAATGAATTGGAAATAGTTATATATTCATATTTTCTACTTCTGTATTCCATTCATTTCAGAAATATGTCTTAAATTACATGTTATGATGATATAACATTAAGAACTCAGATGTCCTACAACAGAGGAATGGATACAGAAAATGTGGTACATTTACATAATGGAGTACCACTCTGTTATTAAAAACAATGAATTTATGAAATTCTCATGCAAATGGATGGAACTAGTGAGGTAACCCAGTCACAAAAGAACATACAAGTTATGCACTCACTGATAAGTTGATAATTTCTAAAATGCTTGGAGTACCCAAGATATAATTCACAGACCACATGAAGCTCAGGAAGAAGGAAAACCAAAGTATGGATGCTTCAGTCCTTCTTAAAAGGGGGAAAAAAATACTCACAAGAGGAAATACGTAAACAAAGTGGAACAAAGACTGAAGGAAAGGCCATCCAGAGACTGTTCGACATGGGTTTCCATCCCATATATAGTCACCACACCCAGACACTATTGTGGATGCCAAGAAGTGCTTGCTGACAGGAGCCTGAAATAATGTCTCTTGAGAGGCTCTACTAGAGCCTGACATGCACAGAGGCAGACACTTGCAATCACCCATTGGACTGAACATGGGGTCCCCAATGGAGGAGTTAGAGAAAGGACTGAAGGAGCTGAAAGGTTTTGTAATCCCATAGGAAGAATAACAATATTAACCAACCAGACATCCCAGAGCTCCCAGGGACTAAACCATCATCCAAGGAGTACACATGGAGGGATCCATGGCTCCAGTATGATATGTAGCAGAGGATGGCCTTGTGGGGCATCAGTGGGTGGAGAGGCACTTGGTCCTCTGAAGGCTCAATGCCCCAGTGTAGGGGAATGACAGGGCAGGGAGGCTGGGGGGGGGTGGATGAGTGGGGGGGCATCCTCCTAGAAGTAGAGGGAGGGATAAGATAAGGGGTTGGGGGGAAACAGTAAAGGGCATAATATTTGAAATTTAAATAAAGAAAATGTCCAATAACAAATAGAAGGAATTTTTTTTGAAAAAATTAAAAGAATAAAATTCCAAGCAGCTCTAGTTTTAGTCCTTGCATAAAGATGTTCTCTTTTACTGGGTAGTCATGATAGAAAGTGTCTAGCATAGCCTGAATGTAATCTTTCTTTGTATAGTTTCATCCTAATAAAACATTTATTTTCATACAGTATACACATTATGATGGGGAAGGTGTTTGCATTTTTATTCTTTTGCTGCTAAATAGTAAATTGCTCTATCAGTCATCCTGCTGGTAAAGATGTGTGTTTGAAGCTAGGGTTGGAGCTGGGTCTATTAGTCAAGTGGTAAGAATCCCCTGGAGTGAAATTATCCTCATCTCCAGTACTAAACAGACTAGACAAAAGTGATTTGTCAGATGCAGGATGCAGCTGGGACCTTTGAAGACTAATAGCACACAAGACACAGTAAGTGAAGAGCTGAGCAATATTCCTCGTGAGATACAGTGTGGAGAAAGTTAATTGAGTGTGCATGCACCACCAATAAAGTCAGTTGCTTTAATAATATATACAGCAATGTGAGTACCTAGAACTTCAGAACAAAGCCTGCATTTGTATTACAACAGTTATCTCTGAATACAAGCTAAATGTCATGCTTCCAATCACTGGTTAGGTTTTTGGGTCATTCTATATTAATTGCTTTATAGTATCTTTAAGTTCATATGGGACATATTTCAGAATATTACTAATTTATAGCTTCATCAGAAAAAAATTTTAAAGTTAAATTTTAACTAAAACTAAGGTTGAGAAGATTCTAATCTAAAATTTGCATATTTCTCATTTATGAAAGAGTAAGAAAATTTATGGACATCCATGTTTATATGAAATCATCCTAGATTCTAATTTGAGACAATTTATGCTCAGAAGTTTTTTTTTCTCTTTATTAGATATTTTCTTCATTTACATTTCACATGCCATCCAGAAATTTTCCCTTACCCTCCCGCGTCCCCGCCCTGCTCCCCTACCCACCCCCTCCCACGTAATGGCCCCGGCATTCCCTGTTCTGGGGCATATAGAGTCTGCATGACCAAGGGGCCTCTCCTCCCAATGATGGCCAACCAGGCCATCTTTTTTCATATATGCAGCTAGAGACATGAGCGCAGGGGGAACTAGTTAGTTCATGTTATTCTTCCACCTAGAGGGTTGAAGACCCCTTCCGCTCCTTGGGTACTTTCTCTAGCTCCTACCTTGGGAGTCCTGTGTTCCAACTAATAGCTAACTGTGAGCATCCACTTCTGTGTTTACCAGGCACTGGTATAGCCTCCCACAAGAC
>LR755154.1:98200-130725 GCA_902729485.2 Mus minutoides | reverse complement strand
TTTTAAAAATCAAAATGTCCAAAACTGAACTCAGTCCACCTACCTGCAAAGTAAACCATCAAATGTAGAAGTATGTATGCTTAAGGCATGTTCAGTATGTGAATATGTATTGTTTATGAGATTGAGATTTATGAGTTAGGCCTGTATGTATGGAATATATATGTGAGATGTGTTTTAGACATGAGTGTAGAGCATCTGTGTAGATGTGTGCATAAAGTGTGTGTGTACGATCTGCAAGATGCTTGGTAGTGATGTTGAATATATGAGGGTCTTTTTCTATTGAGTGTGGAGGGAGGAGTAGTGTCTTTGTAATATATTCAAAAGAGTATTGGACAAATAAAACAAAAGCAATACTAAACCTTTTATTATGGATGAAATAACTATTGATATTGTAGAAATATAGAAAACAGAAGAATTTTTATTAAAGATTATTGACACTAATTTGTGCTGACTTTTATTTTTATTTATATATTTTCTTTAATTTCATTTCAAATGTTATTCTGAAAGTTCCCTTTACCCTCTCCCTGTCCTGCTCCCCCACCCACCCACTCCCACTTCCTGAACCTGGCATTCCCCTGTACTGGGGCATATAAAGTTTGTAAGACAAAGGGGCCTCTCTTCCCAGAGATGGCCAACTAGTCCATCTTCTGCTACATATGCATCTAGAGACACGAGCTCTGGGGGTACTGTTTAGTTCATATTGTTGTTCCACGTAAAGGGTTGTAGACCCCTTCAACTCCTTGGATAGTTTCTCTAGCTTCTCCATTGGGGGCCCTGTGTTCCATCCTATATATGAATGCGAGCATCTCTGTCTATATTTGCCAGGCACTGGTATAGCCTCACTTGAGATAGTTATATCAGGGTCCTTTCAGCAAAATCTTGCTGGCATATGCAATAGTGTCTGGATTCGGTGGCTGATTATGTGATGGATCCTCGGGTAGGGTAGTCTCTGGATGGTCCATCTTTTCGCCTTAGCTCCAATCTTTGTCTCTGTAACCCTTTTATTGGGAGTTTTGTTCTCTATTCTAAGAAGGAATAAAGTATGCATACTTTGGTTTCATTCTTCTTGATTTTCTTGTGTTTTGCAAGTTGTATCTTGAGTATTCTAAGTTTCTAGGCTGATAGCCACTTATCAGTGAGTGCATATCAAGTGACTTCTTTTGTGATTGGGTTACCTCACTAAGGATGATTTCCTCCAGATATATCCATTTCCCCAAGAATTTCAAAAATTCATTGTTTTTAATATCTGAGTAGTACTCCATTGTGTAAATGTACCACATTTTCTGTATCCATTCCTCTGTTGACAGCCATCTCCCCATGAAAATACCAACTCAATTCTTCACTAAGATAGAAAGGGCAATTGGCAAATTCATCTGGAATAACAAAAAACCTAGGATATCAAAAACTATTCTCAACAATAAAAGAACCTCTGGTGGAATCACCATGCCTGATCTCAACTTGTACTACAAAGCAATTGTTATAAAAACTGCATGGTACTGGTACAGCAAGACAGATAGATCAGTGGAATAGAATTGAAGTCCCAGAAATGAACCCACACACCTATCATCATTTGATCCTTGACAAAGGAGCTAAAACTATCTAGTGGAGAAAAGACAGCATTTTAAACAAATGGTGCTGGCACAACTGGCAGTTGTCATGCAGAAGAATGCAAATTGATCCATTCTTATCTCCTTGTACAAAACTCAGGTCTAAGTGGATCAAAGCCCTCCACATAAAACCAGAGACACTGAAATTTATAAAAGAGAAATTGGGGAAAACCTTCGAAGATATGGGCACAGGGGAAAGATTCCTAAACAGAACAGCAATGGCTTGTGCTGCAAGATCAAGAATTGACAAATGGAACCTTATAAAATTGCAAAGCATCTGTAAGGCAAAAGTCACCGTCAGCAAGACAAAAAGGCCACCAACGGATTGGGAAAGGATTTTTACCAATCCTAAATCTGATAGGGGATTAATATCCAACATCTACACAGAGCTAAAGAAGCTGGACTCCAGAAAAATGAATAACCCCATTAAAAAATGGGGTATAGAGCTAAACAAAGAATTCCCACTTGAGGAATTCCAAATAGCTGAGAAACATCTGAAAAAAGTGTTTAATATCCTTAATCATCAGGGAAATGCAAATCAAAACAACCTCGAGATTCCACCTCACTCCAGTCAGAATGGCTAAGATCAAAGACTCAGATGACAGCAGATGCTGGAGAAGATGTGGAGAAAGAGGAACACTCCTCCATTGCTGGTGGAATTGCAAGCTGGTACAACCACTCTGGAAATCAATCTGGAGGTTCCTCAGACAATTGGACATAGTACTACTGAAAGATCCAGCAATGTCTCTACTGGGCATATACACAGAAGATGTCCCAACTGGTAATAAGAACACATGCTCTACTATGTTCAAAGCAGCCTTATTTATATGCTGACTTTTAAATTATCAGAAAAAAATGGAGTAGTTGTATCTATAAGTTAACATGTTATCTTAATTGAAATGGCATGCATATTTATTTGGAACATGACAAAGAAAAATAAAGAGAAAGGAAATCAAGGAATACAAATTTTTTAGCAATTTACAACAAATACATTAATTGTGGAGTTGTTTTAAAACCTTGCCATCTCATACTACAGACTCACCTTTCATATTCTTGGTCACATACAGATGCAAACTGGGGGAAAATTGATAATGCTTATTTTTATTTTGTTTTCATTCTGGGTAAGTGTATGTTCACTAGTAAAAACTCAGGAAAACACTACAGCAAATCTAAACTCAAGAAGAAGAGATAAAATTTAGTCAGTTATAATGAGGTGTGATGAAAGCTGGAGTTGCTAAGGAAAAGATTTATTTAGTAGCTAATTACTAGAAAGGCAAGAGATATGATAGGAGCAAAAAACAATCCCCTGGCATTGTTCAAAAAGAACTTGTAGTCAATGATTTTTCAAGGGACTCAGTATTTTAGTAATTATATTACAGAACAAAATTGCAAAAAGTAAACCTTTCTGGTATTCACCCAGTCCATAACAAACCAAGGGATTAATTTCATGCTGACACAGGGAGAATTGATATATTAATTAGACAGAATTGTTTCCTGGAGCACACCTACTCAGTAAATTTTAAAAAAATCAGCAAACTGGCTAGGGCTAGCCTTTAAAGTACTCTAATTGAGAGTCCTGCAAGGACTAGTTGTGTGTCCTGTGGCTGCTGCTTTCTGAGTAGATTCACTGACTTCTCATTCACTTGGAGGCAAAAAGGTAAAGTTGTTCAATTACTGCCTCCTTTATGCATTCATACTGCAAACAGGGATTAGCCCAAGCAGTGGTCAATCTGCTTGGTCAAGCACATAGCACACTGTAAAATAAAACTGCTCAATTGAGTGGGAAAAACAAACAATAAACTTAGAGATACCTCTCCCCTGCCCTCTCATTCAAATTGTTGAGGATTAATCTTCCTGAGAAGTTTTGAGAAGACAAAACAAAACAAACACTTGGACAGCTGAGAAAACTCTCAAAAAGAAAATTTGTGAGGGAACCAAAGGAATAACTAGTGAAAGAAAGGACTGGAGAAGGGTTGGGAAGAGGAGTAGAAACGGGAAGAGAAAGGGATGAAGAGGTGAAATAAGTTAATGGAAGATACTGAACTGGAAATACCTCAGGCAAAGGAATATTGGCAGTCTTCTTTATTATTATTTTCATTATCATTATTATTGTTATTGTTATTGTTATTTTCTTATATACATTTCAAATATTATCCCCTTTCCTACATTCCCCTCTGAAAACCCCCTATCCCCTTCCTGCTCCCCCTGCTCAGCAACCCAGGAACTCCCATATCCTGACACTGGCAGTCCCCTTTACTGGGGCATAGAGTCTTCACAGGACCACAGGCCTCTCCTCCCATTGATGACCAACTAGGCCATCCTCTGCTACATATGCAGCTAGAGTCATAATCCCCACCATGCATTTCTTCCCTTGGTGGTTTAGTCTCAGGGAGCTCTGAAGATACAGGTTAGTTAAAATTGTTGTTCCTCTTATGGGGCTGCAAACCTCTTCAGCAACTTGGTACTTTCTCTAGCTTCTTCATTGTGGACCTTGTGCTCCGTCCAATAGATGTCCGTGAGCATCCTCTTACATATTTGTCAGGCACTGGCAGAGCCTCTCAGGAGACAGCTTTATTAGGTTTCTGTTAGCAAGCTCTTGTTGGCATCTGTCATAGTGTCTGGGTTTGTCGGTTGTTTATGGGATGGATCCCCAACTGGGACAGTCTCTGTACGGTCATTTCTTCAGCCTGTGCTCCACACTTTGTCTCTGTAACTCCTTCCATGGGTATTTTGTTCTCCCTTCTAAGAAGTATGGAATTATCTACACTTTGGAGCATGTGTTCTTATTACCAGTTGGAATATCTTTTGGGTATATGCCCAGTAGAGGTATTGCTGGATCTTCCGGTAGTACTATGTTCAACTTCCTGAGGAACCACCAAACTGATTTCCAAAGTGTACAAGCCTACAATCCCTCTAGCAATGGAGGAGTGTTCCTCTTTCTCCACATTCTTGCCAGCATCTGCTGTCACCTGAGTTTTTGATCTTAGCCATTCTGAGTGACTTGAAGTGAAATCACAGGTTGTTTTGATTTCCATTTTCCTGATGACTAAGGATGCTGAATATTTATTTGATGCTTCTTGGCCATTTGACATTCTTCAGTTGAACATTCTTTGTTTAGCTCTGTACCCTGTTTTTTAATAGGGTTATTTGGTATTCCGGAGTCTAACTTCTTGAGTTCTTTATTTATATACCGGATATTATCCCTCTATCAGATTTAGGATTTGTAAAGATCTTGTCCCAATCTGTTGTCTGCCTTTTTGTCTTATTAACAGTGTCCTTTTTTGGCAGTCTTCTTAATGACTATTTGCTTTTTTCCTATTTAGAATTAAATATTATATTGCTCAAGGCATTTGGTAACATTTTAGAATATATCACCATTCATATTTCTAGAAATTGTGAGTGTATAAAAATTTAAGAATTGTTGGGGTCCACTGCCCGCAGTGGACTGGGTTCCTGGAGGATTGGCCCGAAGCTGAAATGAAACTAAGGGAGTGGGGGAGAGAAAGAAGAACTCCGAGGCTACATGGTTGCTTCTACTTAGAACGACTCTTTAATGGTGGACAAGCATTTGGGGATAAAGGAAGGGAAGCCCTGCCCCCAGTCTTCTGCGCAGGCGTTCTGGAGTTTGGCGGGAACCCTGAAGCCTCGTGACATCTCAGGTTGCGCAGGTGGGCTGGTCGTAGGTGGGCCTCTGGTAAGCTGGACGGAGCCGGGTGACCTAGGAGACGTGCAGAACCTGCTGCAGGGGTACCGGGCTCTCTTAGCCTAGTTAACAACACAATGGATGCCATTGGGTGCGGCACGGCTCTGGTCAATTGCACCAACTGTGTTGGTGGGGAAGGACACCACAAAGAATAAACTCATAATTAGAAATGTTCATGTGGAAATAATGTTTGGAGGAAAAATGTCAATTCAGGTTTACTTTCAGGTTTTTAATGCAAAAGTGTTCAGTGGTATCTGAAGTACTCAAAAGTGGCAAATCTCTTAAATTAGATAAGCCTATCTAGAAAAGAGCTTAACAGTAATTTGACAAATGAGCAAATGCATGTAGAATGTTTTACAGAGAGTGTTCACAAACATAGTTGTATGTCCAAAGATCTTTATCTTCGATGGTATTTCTGTATCAGTATCAGTACTTTACATTGAAATGACCTTTATGGCCTTGTTGGACATCAGTGTTAGGAGAGGCCCTTGGTCCTGAGCAAGACTTGATGCCCCAGTGTTGGGGAATACCAGAACAGGGAAGTGGGAGTAGGTGGGTTGGTGAGCAGGGTGTGGGGAGATGAGATAGGTGGGTTTTGGAAGGGAAACCACAAAAAGGGATAACATTTGAGATGTAAATAAAGAAAATATCTAATAAAAAAGATACCTGAAAATATTAACTTATTTTTTATTAACATATAAACCAGATCTCACTCCTCTATCCATATGCTAATAATTTTAGTAAGCACTTGTTCACTAATATAGTTATTAAGTCAGTTCTTTTATAATGATGTGACCCCATTTTAAAATAAATGAAAACATACTGTGTATCTGATATTCAACTTCGAAATCCCATGCATCCATTATGATCTTCAGCTACACAACTGGGAAATTTACAGTACCCTTAAATATAACTGGCAATACTTCTCATGGTTTTCTTGGGAATCATGGGAACCTAATCAATTTTCCTTTGAGAAGGTGACTCAGGAGTTTGAGTTGATAGATATCAGAAGAAGCACCCGTTTGGCACTTACCAAACCTTAGCTAGATTGAACACCAGCAGCTGATGGTTATAAAGCTATAAAGCTTAGCATGTTGGATATACTACTTCTGCACACCATACCTAAACTTAAATACATTATTGTATTTTAAAATAGAACTAGTGAATCAGTACAATGTAAAAAGTTAAAACTTTTTGTTTTATTTTCCTTCTAAAATATTGAGTTCTTGTTAGATATAACTTTATCAAATGCCATAATGGGAAGATTAATATGTCTATCATCCTGAATCATGAATGCTACTACTTGAATCTTAATTTTAAACTTTGGGATTGTATTAAAATATTTTAAATAAAGCATTAACAACTGTTCTCAAGTATGCTGTTAAATTGCTCTCATCATTTCAATTTCTGTGAACTTTAAAAAGGAAAATGCATTCCAGTTGTATGAGTAGATCTTTTATCCAACAGGCAAATTATTTCAAACTGTGGTGTGGTTGATGTGAGTTTTAGCTTTTGTTCCCAATACTACTTGTGGTAGGAAAGAAATTCAATGTGTGGACATTTCGATACATTTACCAAAGGAGTGACTGTTGCTCATTTCACAAAGTATTCAAAGACAGAGTGATTAAATTTCAAATTCAAAAGTGGAAGAATTATTTGGATTTTTTCATCTTCTCCCTATATCAACAGAATTCACAATGAGATACTAATGTCTAATAAAAACAAGCTAGATTTCCCAATGTGTGTAGACAGATATTTCATAGAATTAGTTGATAGTGTTATCTTGACAGTTCTTAGTTTTGTGATGTAGAAACAGAGTTTTGGAGTGCCATTTAGGGTTTCGTGTGTGTGTGTGTGTGTGTGTGTGTGTGTGTGTGTGTGTGTGTGTGTATTTAATATCTGGGGTGAAAAGTGCTGTAGCTAATTTATAAAGAATATCTATTATCACAAGAGAATACATCTTATTGCTTATAGCAAAGATGGAGGGCAACTTCATTTGCCTCCCACTGCTTAGTCTGGACACGGATGAAACCTTGTTGACAAAACAAAAATGGGTTTAGAAATGCCATCATAAAGGATTGCTTAAATAATTTCAGCCCTATAAAGCGGAAGTTCTGCAAAAGCAGAAAAAGCCCTGTGAATGCAGAAGGCCCTGTGAATGCAGAAGCATGGTGAGACTAGCTCTCACGGTGATTGTGAGGGTTCTATTGGACAGTGGCTTCAAGCATTGTGTGGCTTTAAACCAAGTAGTTGTTCCCATTAGTTAATAAAGGCAGATCAAAGCAGCTTTCACATTTTCATTAGTATTTATTTATTTATCTCTCTACTTATTTATTTCACATTTTCTTTAGGTACTATGGAATTAGAGGATGATATACTTTACTTCACACTTCATACTGAGCTGTAACATTATTATAGAAAGGGCGTTCATGACAAGTCACATACAAGTTTTTAGAGAACTTGACATCTAAATCTGGGTTTGAAATCTAGGTTGATCTATGTTTATGTATAAAAGAACAATTTTAAAATGAATTTAATGGCATCTAATATAAAGTTCAAGATTTATTCCTAACTATTTTGGAAGGAATCATAATAAATGCAGAGGAGAGAAAATTCCTTTTACCTGATATAATTAACAAATTGTTTCTTGTTTAACAATTACAGTACTGACTTCCTTAGTAGGATGTGTGTGTGTGTGTGTGTTTTTCTGTTTCATGTTAATTACATCATCACATAAGTATCTGTACAAAAGAGATTTTTAAATCATTATTGTACCAAGTTGCTGATATTCTATAAATTTGTGATCAAAGACAAATAAGTAAAATAGCATTATGTTTATATGTGTATTAGTTAGGGTTCTCTAGAGTCACAGAACTTATGGAGTAAAGGAATTTATTGATGACTTACAGTCTGCAGCCCAATTCCCAACAATGGTTCAGTAGTAGCTGTGAATGAAAGTCCAAGGATCTAGCAATTACTCAGTCCCACACGGTGAACAGGCAAAGGAGCGAGTGCTAGTCTCCCTTCTTCCAGTGTCCTTATATAGTCTCCAGCAGAAGGTGTAACCCAGATTAAAGGTGTGGCCATCACACCTTTAATCCCAGGTGATCTTGAGCTCAGAGATCTCTCTGTCTTAATCTTCTAGAATCCATACCCGATATGCTATCAAGACCTCCATACCAAGATCCAGATCAGAGACTTCTATATCCAAGCCTCCAGGTTAGGGTCACTGGTGAGCCTTCCAAATCTGGATTGTAGCTCATTCCAAATATAGTCAAGTTGACAACCAGAGATAGCCACTACAATCCACCCCTTGTCAACTTGACACAAATAATATACAATAACAAGGTTGTNGTGAATACGCCTAACATAATATAACTATCCCTCGTACAATCGCAAACGCATTTATAAATTTACAATGGAGCAATGTCCCTTGGGAACATCCTTTTAGTGTCTTAACTTAAATACAAATTGATGTTAAGGAAATTGAGAGAAAGACAAATGTATTCATTAGCAAAATAAGACAGGAGCATTCATATTACTTTATAATCCTCGCTTCTGCAACTGGTTATGTGGCCTTAATTGGTATTTATAACTACCTTCCTCTACTATCCATTCTGTATTTCCTTCACCTTCGGCAAGCACCTCAGCAGGTCTTGGCTGTTTTCCTGGAGGATTGACCCATACTTTCATTCCTGATGGGTTTGTGTCCTTTGTCATCCTGCTTGGATTAGGCTGTTGTAGTTTCCCATTGACTTTAATCACAGGACATGGTAGTACTAAGAGACGCCCTAAGGGATCTCCTGCACTCCAGACATAATCCTGCTTTCCTCCATTGTGGAGAGGTAATCCAATTTCCTCATGGTAATCTGGATCTATCACCCCTCCTAACACTGTTATTCCTTTCTTAGCCTGTTGGTTTAGGGGCATTAGAAGCCCAAAATGACCAGGGGGAAGTCTGAGCTTCCAGTTCAATAAAATGTTTGTTGTAGCTCCAGATAAGAGCACTCCCCCCTCAGGAGCCAAAACTTCTAGGCCAGCAGAACCTAGAGTTATGGGGACAGGAAGCAGAAATTTTCCTAGAGGGTCACTAGGAGTGATAGTGAGTGGAACTATTCCCTTTTCCACCCCTTGATTCCTGGGCCCAAGGATCCTGGCTATGGGAGAAACTGTACCATATTTCGAACGCTGATTCAAAGCATATACTGCCTTCTGAAGAACTCTGCCCCAGCCTTCCATGCTGTTACCACCTAATTGGCTCTGTAACTGTGTCTTCAAAAGGCCATTCCATCTTTCTATCAGACCAGCTGCTTCAGGATGATGGGGAACATGGTAAGACCAGTGAATTCCATGATCGTGGGCCCACTGTCGCACTTCTCTGGCTGTGAAATGAGTCCCTTGGTCAGAAGCAATACTGTGTGGAATACCATGACGATAGGTAAGGCATTCTGTCAGTCCGTGGATGGTTGTTTTAGCAGAGGCATTACGTGCAGGGAAGGCAAATCCATAACCAGAATAAGTATCTACTCCAGTAAGAACAAAACGCTGTCCTTTCCATGGAGGAAGTGGTCCTATATAGTCGACCTGCCACCAGGTTGCTGGCTGGTCACCTCGAGGAATGGTGCCATATCTGGGGCTCAATGTTGGTTTCTGCTGTTGGCAGATCTGGCATTCAGCAGCAGCTGTAGCCAGGTCAGCCTTGGTGAGTGGAAGTCCGTGTTGCTGAGCCCAAGCATAACCTCCATCTTGACCACCATGGCCACTTTGTTCATGTGCCCATTGAGCAATGACAGGGATGGCTGGGGAAAGAGGCTGACTGTCCACAGAACGGGTCATCTTATCCACTTGATTATTGAACTCCTCCTCAGTTGAAGTCACCTTTTGGTGAGCATTTACATGGGACACAAATATCTTCACATCCTTTGCCCATTTGGAGAGATCTATCCACATTCTTCTCCCCCAGATGTCTTTCTCACCAATTTTCCAATTGTGATCTTTCCAGGTCCCTGACCATCCAGCCAATCCATTGGCTACAGCCCATGAGTCAGTGAATAATCATACATCTGGCCATTTCTTCTTACAAACAAACTGTAATACCATGTGTACTGCCCGAAGTTCTGCCCACTGTGAAGATTTCCCTTCACCTGTGTCTTTCAGGGTTGTCCCAGAAAGGGGTTGTAATGCTGCAGTGGTCCACTTCTGGGTGGTGCCTGCATAACGTGCAGAGCCATCAGTAAACCAGGCCCTAGTCTTCTCCTCTTCAGTCAGATGATCATAGGGAACACCCCATGAGGCTATAGGTACATGCTTGGCAGCAGATGGCATTCTAACAGGAGTAGAAACCATAGGCATTTGAGCAACTTCTTCATGTAACTTGCTTGTGCCTTCAGGACCTGCTCTGGCCCGATCACGTATATACCACTTCCATTTGATAATAGATTGCTGCTGTGCATGTCCTACTTTATGACTTGCAGGGTCTGATAGTACCCAGCTCATGATGGGTAGTTCAGGTCGCATAGTAACTTGGTGTCCTATTGTCAAACGTTCAGTTTCCACTAAGGCCCAANCCAGGAGAAGCAAGCCAGTAAGGAACATCCCTCCATGGCTTCTGCATCAGCTCCTGCTTCCTGACCTGTTTGAGTTCCAGTCCTGACTTCCTTGGTGATGAACAGCAATATGGAAGTGTAAGCCAAATAAACCCTTTCCTCCCCAACTTGCTTCTTGGTCATGATGTTTGTGCAGGAATAGAAACCCTGACTAAGACAATATGTAAATAAATTAAATTATCTACCTGTTATTCAGTAAGGTATTTTATTGTGTTAAACAGCAAATAATTTTAAAATTGTACAACATATAGCAAGAATACAAAATAAATTATCATTGTAACATAACAAGATGAAGCCTTGCATTTATTTATGAAGCCTATGGATGGGATTAATTATTAAACTGAAAAATATATAAAAATACTAAATACAAAAATTGTTAAATATTCCTCTGAAAGGAGATAATAGGTCAGTGTAGGAAACAGGTGAGCTTTATAATGAAGAAGGTATACAAAGTTACTGGTTGCTAAGGGTGTCTAAGTCTAAACCTTGACTTCATAGCTTATGTAAAATTACTGAACAACACATAATACTCTTTACATCTGATTGTTTGTGATGAAATTATTAAAATACTGCACTACCCAAAGTATTACATATTATTCATCAGGAAGGAAAACATACGAAAACTATTAAAGAACAGTAACAAATACATGCTTGTTATAAACTGTGATAAACCCATTTTTATTGAAAAATTTAGAGTAAAACACTTGCCTGTGTTTAGAGTGTAAGCCAGATGCCAGTGTATCTCCCTCTCCTTATTTTATTTAGTAGTTCTTAAGATCAATGATTAGGTCATATATTTTGATTCTTCTGATAATGGTTCTAAGCATCAAAATTGGTCAAGAAGACTATTAAATGAATGCAATGGAGTGTAATTATAGATTTCTAAAAAATGACTTGAATAGGGTTTGGAAAAACAAGTGACTCCTTGTCCTGGTTCTATACTCCTCTACAGGCATGAAATACAAGTTAGAGTTGTTTTTTAAGTCTTGAAGGACAGTTCCTAGTATAGAGCATTAAACAGTTAAACAACACTTGCATGTAGTAGTTTAGGGTCTGGAGTATACTGGTCCATATCCTACCATTCATGAAATGAATTTGTCATTATAAAACATGAACTTAAGGGTGAGGGGGGAAATGCAGTGGCTTTTAAGAAAATGTATGTTGGATGGTCATTCCTTCAGTCTCTGCTTCATACTTTGTCTCTGTAACTTCTTTGATGGTTATTTTGTTCCTGCCCCACCTGGGGATCCACCCCATAAACAACCAACAGCCAGACACTATTGCAAATGCCAACAAGTGCTTGCTGACATGAGTCTGATATAGCTGTCTCCTGAGAGGCTCTGCCATTGCCTGACTAATACGGAGGTGGATGCTCACAGTCATCCATTGGACTGAGCACAGGGTCCCCAATGAAGGAGCTAGAGAAAGTACCCAAGGAGTTGAATGGATTTATAGCCCCATAAGAGGAACAACAATATGAACTAACCAGTAGCCCCAAAGCTCTCTGGGACTAACACACCAATCAAAGAAAACGCATGGTGGGACTTATGGTTCCAGCTGCATATGTAGCAGAAGATGGCCTAGTTGGTCATCAATGGGAGGAGAGGCCCTTGGTCCTGTGAATGCCAGTATAGGTGAATGCCAGGGCCAGAAAGCAGGAATGGGTGGGTTGGTGAGCAGGGTGAGGAGGTTTTCGGGGGGAAACTAGGAAAGAGAATAACATTTGAAATGTAAATAAAGAAAATATATAATAAAAATGATAATGAAAAAAGAAAAAAAAAGAAAATGTATTTTATGTGAACAAGCAAGAAATAGCACTATTTGTTTTATTGTTAATAAATAATTTAACTTCCATTATAAAAATCAAGTATTTTCAAGAAATTTCTTGATGTGAAATTTTAGCTTTTAAATACCAAAGTATGTTAAATAATGTTATACATAATTCGGGAATCTGTATTCTGTTTTAAAATTTCATATTAAAATTTACAGAGTATAAAAAAAATTCTCATATATATCTTAGAAGTGAATAGTATTAATCTTTTCAAGAAAATGTTTCCTTCATTAAAACAAACTGGGACTAAATGAAAGCTTTGAATATTTTTATATCTCTCAATGGAATCTCTGAATGACAGCAAGGGAAATTACATTTTGGAATTTTGGTAAAATTCATAGAAGACATCCAAAATAATACAGGCAATTGTAACTGCTCTTCGTTGGCCCCCAGAATTTCAAGGCAAGGCTCTATTGGCAAATATAACATATCTTCCATAAACAAGGCCTAAGGAATCCAACAGATACAGATATGAAAACCTCTTCCCTGAGGACTAGTTCACATAATAACCGAAGTTTCTATGCAAGCTACCAAGGGAGAAAGTACATGGGAATCCTACCAAGTTGTAAAGCTTGTAAATTATAAAAAACAAATTAAGATATCAAACACCCATCATGTTCTTTCTTATAATTTCAAGGCACAGAATGCATGCTTCAATGAAGATAGGCTCAGTAGTAATGAAGATAGGCTCAGTAGTCTCTCACCACTTCTCATGTTCTTGATAGGATAATATTGGCATGGTCAGTATGCTGGCAGTGCCTAATGTCAGTAGCAATTTCAGAAACTGATACTTATCTTTGGGAAATATGGCCATGGTTAAAGTTTATGTGATTTTACACAACTAATGTACACTCATGCCTCTATCATTCAGTAGACTTTACGGGACAGCATATCAATTTATGTTATTCACTCTTCTATTTACACCTGTCACAGCACTTGGTATGAATGAATAATTTGAGAAAGGCTTGTGAGTGAGACAAGAGGAATTCAAACGCAAACAAAGTTGACAAAAAACGACATTTGGAGGTCTTTTTTTCATAAGTGATCTCCACTTTTATATGGGTTTTATTCACTAGAGGCAAACAATGAGTTTGGTATATTCTTTTGTTCAGCAACAAAATAAAACAATTTTAAAATTTTATCATCGTCCAGTAATAATTTTCCATTGAGAAATTTTAATCAAATTGATAATTTATAAGTAATAAATTATCAAGTCTTCTCCCAATCAACTGCTAAGTTTTAACATGAAAATTTACTAATATTTTAAACTGTAACAATAATTCACTTTTAGAGCATCATCCCACTTACAAAACTCTAAAAAGTTCCTCTATGGTCAGTTCTGAATAAACTTAACTTTGTTTAAATCAAATAGACTGAAAATAGAGACTTGGAGGAGGAACTAGAGGTGATTAATAATAGTTGTAGCCACCTCTTGTGGCCCGAGATGCACCTATTCTCTTCTCCCTGTGGTTTTTCATTAATATTGTACTAGATTCAGCAAGACTCTGACTTGCCGGTAACAGGTTAACAGTCTCCCACAGAGAAAAAGCATCCATTCAGCTGTCAGGTCTACAGCAGCAGGTTGCAAGTTAAGTTATTGCAATCTTCCCTAACATACTTTTTCTTCCTACCAAGCCATGCACAGGCAGCTTATAAGTCTGAAAGAGAATCATTTCTGTATAGTGAGAAACATCACCTAAGTTCTTTCTTGAAGTGTCCAATTACACCAGCAGCATTCAAAATAGCTTACTCATACCATATCCCATGTAGGAGATGCTGGGATGAATTTCATGTGATACCACAATATTCTTAGACACATAGATGTGCATTTTAATGTGCAACATTGCTACTATACTGGAAACTGTATTTGTGTGTAAATTGAAATATATAATCATCATCTGATTGCTGACTGGAATATGAGAATTTTAAACACCCTCTTGTTTGGTAAAGCCTTCCTTGAGAATGCATTATTTGAGTTGACAAGATCATTTTACTTACACATTTACAAAGGAATAAAATCTTTCAACTCTTTCATTCCATTTACATAGTAACTATCTTATTATTGTTATCGAAATTCAAGCCTCTGGTTTTCATAAGTAGTGAGAAATAGGGAAGTTTTCACATTAGTCATATAATCCCATATCTAACTGTGATGATTCTTGATAGGTGAATTCTGATCTACCGATTTCAGTCCTGTGAATTTGATTTTGCATGGTCTTCAACTAATTCTACTGCACAATCTAGCTCTTATTTTTCTTCCAAACATAATTTATTTTATAAATTTTGTACTTTCCAAAAACTGATTCTATTTCTCATTTTCACTTCTGAAATGAAATAATTTGTATCAGAAAGCAGGAACTTATCAGAAAATTAAGCATTGAGCCGAATCAAATTAACACTTGGTGCTTGCATTACTTCCAGACTATGAAGAGATTTTTCTGAACTCTTTTTTCCTCCACATCCAGGGACTAACTGTCTTAACTGTGAATAAATTCTTTGTATCTAAAACAAGGGAAAAAAGTTTAGCAGTGTGCTGAGTAAACAATCGTTTGATATAATACTAGCATAAATACTTTTAAATTAAATTACCTAAACTGCCTTAATCTTTCCATTCTTAGTCCCCAGACTATCTTTGTGAAAAGCACTTTGAGTATAACAGTGCTCATAATATGCTTGTTATTACCAGTGCTAAAAATCCTTACAAGTAATGAAAGCTCACAGTGCTTCTGTTTGCTAAGAAATAATAGCACAAATTGAATATGTTATGTTTACGTAAATATAAACTGCCTATTGTTAGAACCAATTCCAATAAGAAAACAATTATAATAACTTCTTAAAAGGATTGCAAACCTTTATAATGTCTATGAAAGAATTCATTTTAACATAGTATTGCTAAGACTGTTGTTACAATTTATTGCATAGGAAACATTGTTTTATATAATCTTGGAACAATTGCAACTACCTTACACAAAAAATTTTAAATGAAACAGAAATTGATAATGAAGATCCTAAAACATTAAAAAAAATGTAAGTCGTTTCTGTTAAAAATCTGAATGGTGATATATGCAATGATGTTACCACCCACACCAGGATACAATCCACAGAACTCAAGAAGGTTAATAAGCCCAAGGGCCCAAGTGAGGATGCCTTAGTCCCACTTGGAAGAGAAAATAAATCAATAACAGGGACAGAGGAAGGAAGGACCTGGATGGAAGAGGGATCAAGGAGGGAAAGGGGGAACATGATCAGATATTGTGGGTAGGGGAGAGAACAAAACTAAAGACCTGGGGGCCAGCAGAGAGAATAGAAACATACAACCTCTGGAGAAAGGGGTACTCTTGAATGTACCAGAGATCTGGAAGGTGAGACACTCTCAGGACTCAAAGGGAGGGACGTTAGATGAAATACCCAACAGTAGAAGAGGGAACTTTTAAAGTCCACCTCCAGTAGAAAGTTAGACATCAAGAAGAGAGATGGGGTTGCCCATTCTGCTGTCAAACATGCTGATCCAGAATTGTTCCTGTCTAAAAGAACTGCAGGGACAAAAGTGGTGAACAGACTGAAGGAAAGTGATCCAGTGACAGACCTAAATTGGTATCCAGTACAAGGGGAGACTCTTAAGGCCTGGCACTATTACTGATGCTATGGTGTGATTGCATACACATGGAGTCCCTCTAGAGGCCCAACAAGGAGCTGAAAACATCAAATGCAGATACTTACACCCAACCAATGGACAGAAGCAGGGGGCCCTTCGGGTTGAATAGGGAAAAGCTAGAAGAAGCTGAGGAGGCAACCCCATAGGAAGAATATCAGTTTCAACTCACCTGGACCCCCAAGATCCCTCAGTCATTGAGCCACCAGCCAGGCAGCTGATATGAGGCCTTGACTTTTATACATCAGAGCACTGCCTGTTGTGGGCTCAGTGAGAGGAGATGCACCTAACCCTCCAGAGACTTGAGGCCCCAGGGAATTGGGTGGTCTAGTGTGATGGGAGTGAGGGGCAGTGGCATACCTGTGGAAACAGGTGGGGGTGAGGAGTTGAGGGGAATGGAGAGGTGGTATGAAATAAGAGACAGCCAGAGGACAGAATAGGAGTGGATAATGAATGGACTGTAAAAATGATTTAAAAATAAAATAAAATACAATAATAAAATAAAATGAAATGAAAAAAAAAAAAAAAGAATGAACTCAACTGCACTGGGATGATTGTGCCACCTGAACTACTCACCAAGTGACTGAGCCTTGCTCCCTGTGCTGCTCTTAAACGCCATCGCTTTCCTCTGCTATTGTCATGATAGTTTCACATATCCTATCTCTGACTTATTCTGTCTTGTCTTTATCTGATTACTCACTTTGTCCTAGAAGGTCTTTGTATGCAACCACTTGCCAGAACAAGCATGTTTTTGAATTAAAATTTCTTTACATATGAATGTACACATATGCACACATACCATGAAATGCATGACCACAAACATACACATTTATACCTGCAACTATTTTTCTATTGACTAAGTGACATCTATAAAAGCCAGATCTTATTTTTACTATATTTATGGATACATAGTATATAAAATATTTTATTAATACAAATAATTCAATGAAGGGAGACGATAGAGTTGACTAGAAGAATAAATCCATAGGATATTAAATCTTTAGCTTTAGGTTAGAGATTACTGGTAAGTAAGGATTTAATTAGAATCTACAGGCTAGCCACTAACTAAACAAGTAAGAAATTAATAAAGGAAATAATAAGGAAATTAAAGCTGTATACTTAAAATATTCAGTTATCACAAAACAAGAAAGTGAGGGCAAAGAAACTAAGTGACAAAAACAACATAATGACAAAAACAACAAAATGGAGGTTAGAATTTTTACTATATTAATTAAATTAAAAATGAAAGGATCCAGTACTTGAATCAGACAACAAAGCTTTAAAGACGGAAGAGCTTAACATAATGCTTTAAGTTATAAAATTATATGTTATCCATTATAAACACAAAGAGTAACAGCAATAATTTATAAAATATTTTTAAATGACAAAAATATTTTATACAAGTTAATATAAAGTACACCTTAGAATTAAATCATTAAAGGAGACAAAGGAGAATATTTTATATTTTTACAAGAATGAAATAACCCAGTAGTAACTGTAGGGCTCAATAAACCATTCTCAAAAATGAGTAATTTAGCTAAATAGGGAATCTAAAAAGATACAACAAACTTAATGAATGATTCCCAATACATAAATGAAAATCCTTCTTTAAAAACAATGAAATATATGTGTTCTAAAACTACAAATGATGTAACAATCTACAAAGATTATAGAATATAAGGTCAATAAGCAAAAAGACACTCTGTTTTTGTATACAAGAAATGAGCAAGTCCCAAAGATGAATTTACTTGAAGTATAAAAACAAATTGATTCATAAAATCCCATAAAGAACTTAGAAAACATTAATCAAAAGAAGTATAAATCTTCAGATGATCAAAGAAAGTACTTTAGAAAGGCATCAAAGATATCTTAAACAAATAAGAGTAAATTCTACATTGAAGGATAAAAAGTCTTTATATATTAAAAGGTTTGATTCAATGATGAACTCCTCTGTCTTGATAACCCAGAGAAATCAACAAGTAGATCCTGAGATTTATATGTAAATGAAAGAGATACAGCTAACTAAATATATCTCAAAGGAGGATACCAAACTGGATAGTTTCAGTGTGCCCAATTTAAAACACAGCTGGAATCATTGTGCCAGTGTAGCACGGCCATAATAATAGAAAATCCACGAATTAACTAGAATTAAGAGTCAAGTAAATCCTCCCATTAAATAGTAAACTGAATTTCAAGAAGATTTCAAAGTGAGTGACTGCATTTCCTTACATAATAGGATGGTATGACTATAGTGCACTCACACCCAACAACCAGAACTCTTCCTAGAATATTTTCAAGATGTCCTCAGAAATTTGACTATAGTTTTAAATTGGACACTATAAAAAGTAAAAATAGTGTGTTTTAAATAGCCCCATTCAATGAAGTGAAACAACAGTACACAGAATAGCACCCAATTAAATAGACTCAATTAGAGAGTAATTAACAAGAACCAATTAAAATTGGACAAAACAATTTGCATAGATATTTTCTAAAAATGTTCAGATGGGTGACAAACATTGTCAAACTATTGAAAATTGCTAGTAAATGGAGAAGTTCAAAAAAAAAAAAAAAAAGCACAGAAACACATTAATTCATAGTAGGATGAAAATAGTCAAAGGGGTTTTGCTGGTTGGGTTTTGTCAATGTGGAAATTAGAATCACATGAACACCACATGTCATGCTCTCTGTTAGGAGGTTTCTGTTTCTGGTCAGCATCCAGCTGATGTAAGCTGGGATCCATTTTCTGTGAGCGTCTATCAGCTGCTGACACATGCCACTATCCAGTTAAACCCTAAAGAGTTAGACTTTTCAGGAAGAGTCTTCCCATCTTCCCCTCTAGTTGAGGTTCTCAAATAAAATTGAGTTATTTTGTTTCAGCATTTACTCTTTTACTTTAATTGACCTGCCATGGAGTAAGTAGTTAGATTAAATATTAAAACAAACAAACAAACAAACAAAATATTAAATATTAAATATTAAAACAAACAAACAAAAACCCTCAGTTGTCTTCTAATCAATGAAAGAACAAAATGTAGTGTAAAGTAGTATAAAATGTAAAGGAACTCTCACTAAAACCAGAGTGGCCCTGGCTTTGAATACATGTTAAGTGAGAAAATTAACCTAGATTTGGAAAGTACATAGTAGATTATTATATTTAAAAGCTGGAAATTAAAGCCACAAAAATAAGTTGATTTTAGGATCTAAATTTCAGGAAAAAAAAGAATAAATATGCCAGTGTCTGTGAAGCAGCATCATAGATTTGATGAGCATAGTTTTTCATTAGATAGTAGTAACTTGTATAAATCTATAAATATATCAAGGTGTTTACATTGTAAGTACTAGCAACAAGAATCTTATGGTATCTAAATTATACATCCTTAACATTAATATTAATTTTTAAATTAATTAGAATTTTATTCTCTCCGTTTTGTTCTATTTAATTCCCACTAAACCCTCCGAGTTCCCCCAGATCCGCCTCTGTACGTTTTGCTTTTATTTCAGCAAATTAAGGGGTGAAATGAGAGCTACACATAAGCTGTGTGCCTAGATAGCTTGACTGAACTCAGCATTTCTTTCTCTGTTCTAACTATCCCTAGGAAGCTTCCAGCCTCATACCATTTAATCTTCTAACATAACTAACTCAATCCAGCTTTTCTTGGCTTCTCAGTGAACTGCTCTGCTTAGCCTCATAAGAACTCTGGCAATGTGTTCTAATCTTTTGTCTGTTTCTCACTCTTCAGCTCACTCTGTCTTTACCTGTGTTTAGCCTGTTCTCTTAGCCAGCTGCTGTCTTTGTAAAACTGTCCCACTCCAAATACCATACACACCCTCTCTTCCTGTGCTGCTCTAATGTAACTTCTCTTTCCTGTGCTTTTCTAATGAGTATTGAACATACCCTACCTTTGACTCATTCTGTCAAACCTTTCTCTGATTCATCACTTTTTCTGTCCCTCGATTAGACATCTGCTACTTCTAATCCAGTAGTGACTCATGTGACAGGCCTAGAAACCTGGAAGCACTCCTGAGGCAAAGAGTTTCATGGAAACTTAGCCTCCTGGATCTTTGGCATTCCAAAAGCAGGTATACTCAAAACCTGTCCCCATGTCAGTCTGGTGTATGGATCTGTGTGCTCTCTTTCAGTATTGTTTTACTTTAAGTACCTTTAAGGATTGATTTTGACATACAGCTAAGCCTCCCTGGTTCCAATGTCCTAGAAAGTCCTTGAGCCTACCCTGTTCTTGGAATTCAGTAAGAATGTTACCTTTTCAGTTACATTCAAATTTAGCTCTAGTAGAGACAGTGAAAATAATCATGCATTACAATTACAATAGCCGAGTCACACCCATACACAGGAATACACAATGTCCTAGGAAATAGGTGGGTTGGGGTAGTATTAGTCATGAAAAGGTTAGTAGAATGTAATTCCCCTAGTGCATGTTTTTCACTAGGCCCAGAGGAATAGCATAATCAGGTATTTACTAAAGGACCCCTGGTGGTGGGTTTAACAGTAGACTAGCATTGCATCAGAGCATTCTGTGTTTAGCTCTGGCTCCTGTGTTTAGCTGATCTTAATTAAGAATTGTTCCTATTCTTAAGTGTAAATACTGCCTGGCTCCTGCCATATTCTTATGTTTGCATTTTATTTGTTTCATGTTGATGTACCCTGGTGGATGTATTCACCTAGCTTTCTTGTTTTTTTTTTTTTTTGGTTTTGTTTGTTTGTTTGTTTGTTTTTGTTGTTGTTGTTGTTTCTGTATTAAATGTCTGGTGTTTGCTTGGAAAAAATACATTCAGATACACACTCTCTGTGTCCATGTATGTTTGTCACCCTTTTAGTTGCCAACTCCTTGCCCACCTGTCTGGAACCCTGATTGAGGGAGGCCAACTGAGGCCAGTCTGTGACAGACAACACTTTCAAACATGGCTGCTTCCCTCTACAAACTAGCCTTACCTTTATTGTAAGGGATTAAAGGTGTGTAGTAATGGTGTGTCTATAGTCTAGCCAGATCATACTCTATTCAAGGAGGACCATATAGACCTACAAGGTCGTTCAATGTGATCTCTTGACAGACCAGCCATGTTGCTGGTTTAAAATTCCTTTGCACACCCCACCCCCAAATCCCACAAAATATCACGACTTTTTTTTTTTTCTCTCCTTAATATCCCACAGGAACATGCCATTCATTGAAGCATGGTCCACTGACTGGGGCTACCCTGGGAAAACATATTCTGCTTCCTCTGGAAGCCATTACCTGTTCAAAATCCCTCAGTTAGAGTGTATTCTCATGAACTTCTACTTTGCCATTCATGCTACAATGTTTGTTGCTGTCGAGGAATCACCCCACAAGCCACAGGGACACCAATCTCAATCAAGCAGGGATAGTTTATAGAACACACACCTTGTTACTGATAAATTAGGGATACATGTAAGACTCAGGAGCTGAGATTATGACTACAAGCCAGGATGCTAAAGCACCTTTAAGCCTGAAATTCATAAACAATACAGATCTAGGGAGAGGGAACTTCCTTAGGAACATGTTTTCTTGGAAAACTTATATAGTTGGGCTATTCAAATATGATGGTGTGTTGGGAGGGTTGCTACTTGTCTAGCATTCATGTCTCAACTTGCCAACCAGGATGGCAGTTACCAAGGAAAGTCTTGGGAACTTAAAACTTATTTGAGCTCTATTGAAAAAGGGAAGTTTTATTCAAAGTGGCTATGGTAATATCAGAAACCCAATTCTTGTTTTGGTCTTATCTATTGTGATTAGACTTACTTGTTTTGGTCTTATCTATTTGATTAGACTTATCTATTGTGAGCAAATACAACTGCTATAAGTTTATGAGTACAGTAGTTCTGTCATGTCTAGAAGACACTGTTTCCTTTCTCAGCTCCTAGCCACCTGCTTCTTTCAATCCTTCTCTGCCCTGTTTTCTGATGATCCTTGAATCTTAGGTGGAGAATGGTACAAATATGACAATTGTGGCTTCTGGTAACTTCACTAACACTTATTCTCTGCTCTTTGATCAGCTGTGAGTTTTTCCATTTACCATCATATGCTGTATACAGAAAAAACTCTCAAGTCTAAGAGCCAAACTACTCTACACATAGAGAAGTTAGTGAGCAGTTTGGTGACACACCCTTTAAGCAGGATAATAGTAATAGCTTCTCTCCAGAGGCTTATTAGCTTTCCAATAATGGGTTCTCTGGCAGCATTTAGAGTACCAAGTTTGTATTTCCTTTTTCATAGTGGGACTTCAATTCAATAGGAAGTGGTTGGTTACAACATAACAAAAATACCATGATTGCACTCAAAGACATATCACTGAAATAGTCAATTAAGACTATGTTATACTAGAAATTTCTGGTCATTAACTTATAAATGATTATTTACTGATTCTCTATTGACCAAAGATACAGAACGTGAAATATAACACTTTATACATGGCTCAATTCTTACTGCAGTATAGCAAAATATATCATCATCAGACAAGGTCAATTATTCTACATAAAGGGATCTAATTTCTTTGCCCTCTCTTCTGGTTATGATAGACTTTGTCTTAGAGAAAATGGTGAAAGAAAAACCCCAGCCTCCCTGCTTTCCTTCAGTGAAACTTGCTTTCATTGGAAGCAGGTTAAAGCAATCTGTAGTCAAGCCTTCTTGGGATCTCCTGGGGCTGGAACAAAAGCTTGGGTTTCTATCAGAATTTCACTCATGTAATCAGTGAGATTTAGATAACGTTTAATCTAGTTCTGGGTTTTTGGTCTTTTGTTTGTTTGTTTGTTTGTTTTAGTTATTTTGTTTTGTTTTGCATGTGTGTGTGTGTGTGTGTGTATATGTGTGTGCGCTAATAACAGTTACCTAACACATATATCTTTTATTGACCCTAGATTTTCTTTGAAAAGTTGCACTATTGTAACCTGTAACTACTTTGTCTTCTGGCTTTAATTAGACCTTTGTGCTACTCTGATTATTGTTCTTTTTCTTCTCTGTCCTATTTAAGAAGATCTATGGCCAAGAGCAGAGCAGTACTGGTTTAATTCTTCTTTCATGTATTTATCAAATTGAGCCACATTCATTCTGACTTTTAAAACTAATGGAAAATAAGAGTGAAAAATTCTCAAATTATGTACAAATAGTTTTCAAATAATATACCTATGATATTAAAGATAAAAGATGTCTGCATTATATAATTCTAAAGCTACAAAAGAGGATTAATGCTATAAGTGAGAAGATAAAGTTTGGTTCAAGACCCTACAGCTATCATCCAGCAGTCAAACGGATGTGACAGGAGGACCAGGAGTTCAACAGAGAGAGAGAGAGAGAGAGAGAGAGAGAGAGAGAGAGAGAGAGAGAGAGAGAGAGAGATAATAATTTTTTTAGTCTAATAATTTTTTTTTCTGAGTGCTCACTACTTATGTAAAACACAAATTTTTTGTCCTTAAATTCTTCACAATTTTAAAAATAGCTTAAGCCTTGAGTTAATTCATCTGGTTTTACAGAGAAAATGTATCTTATTTTTATATATAAATTGGTCATACATATTAAAACACAAAAATGTGATTTTTGTTTACTTTCTATTATTTTAATTACTAAAAATAGGTATTGTTATACATAGTATTCAAAATACATATGTTCATACAGCATTAATCAAATTATCAAAATGTGTAGAGATGTTCACATTTAAATATTATTTTAGGCATAAAATCTAGCTAGAAAATCCAATACTAATCAGAAATAATAATTTAAACAATTTATATATCCTTATCTCGCAACTGATAATTTGAGGAAAACAGTCTATCCATGTCAAAAATATTTGTTTTATTTTAAGTATGTAGGTTCTATAAACCTTCACACTGTAGGTGTGAAACATGAGGCTTTAGTGAAACAAAGACACATTACAATTTGATGGTTAATTCAACCAAAACCTCAGAGACAGGAGGAAAGATAAAATAAGTGATGGATAGTAAAGGCTTCACTGTGTCCTCCATGAGAAACCTCTGCCTGACAGTTGTAATCAGGTCATTCCT
This sequence comes from Mus minutoides, assembly GCA_902729485.2. Lineage (NCBI taxonomy): Eukaryota > Metazoa > Chordata > Mammalia > Rodentia > Muridae > Mus > Mus minutoides. The sequence goes on along the minus strand of LR755154.1, from coordinate 106,294 downwards.
ATATTTTGTTTTCATGGCACCCTTCCCTTCATATTTAGACAAATTCAACACAACTCTGAAAGTTCCAACAGTCTGAAACAATTCCATAGAAAAATAAGACCACAGATGAAAAATATTGCGTATGAAAATCTGCAGTTATAACAAAGTCAACTTGGAAAGAGTATTTGAAATAACCATTAGGCTGAGTATATAATTTATATATAAAGTAGAAAAAAATTTCATTATGTCCCCCAAATAAATCTACATTTACATGAAGATATTCCAATCCCCACAAATTCCATGCTATAAAATTTTCCTTGTTCAAACACTTTTGACAGATGAAGTGAAAAAAAATCTCAGTTTTTAAAAACACAAAATGATATTAAGTAATACTGCAATCACCTCTGAGCTTTCAGCAATAATTACATCTATAAAACTTACTGGGTTCCAAGCATTGAAAGTTTAGTTTTATCTTTACTTATGTAATTTGTCTTAGGTAGGGCAATTACTCTTTTAAGTAAAATGACACTTAAATAAGAATCTAAGAAATAATAGCTAATAGTTAAAATAATTTATCTATTCTTATTGAATTATAATTTATATTAAGAAAAAATAACAAAAGTGCTAGATTATATATTAGAAAATTATATACATATAGTTTATCATAATTAATATTTTGTTTGTAATTTAAGTGCATAGTTAGGCATTCACTGGCTTGCCTTACACTCATGATCTTTTTGCCTCTGTTTTCCTATGATTTGGGAATAAAATGTATGACCCCACACCTAACCAGTGAAGAATGTTTGAAGTTTATTGTATATTACTTCCTTTAAAGCAAGCAACTCCATGCATCTGAAAACCAGTGTGCCTTTTCTACTTAATATCTGTAGCTACAATTGTCTGACAAAATTAATGTAAACAATCCATTACGTCTAGCATTTGTTACTTAGAACTTGTTGTCCTTGACTTCCAGTAAGAGCTTGCTCTTGTTTTCTTTAGGATGTGAATGTTACATCTTATATTTTACTTGGATCTCTTTCCTGACTTACAAGTCAATCTGTGTGAACAAGATGCATTATCTTTTTCCCAATCAATATCACCTTCAGAGTCTCCTTTTCTATCTCTCTGTGAACTTTTGTCTCTCTCTGGCCACACAAAGAAAATCAATCCATGAGAAAGATTCATTCCTCTTTGGGAGAGGCAATCTGTTTGCTCCATACTGCACATTTTATTTGGCATATAGAGTATTTTTAATTAATACATTTGTTCACAGCTATCATTTTTATTGGCTCATCACTAACATGATATTCTTAATATTTCTTGTCTTAGTTTTTTGGTTTAATTTTATTTATTTTATTTAAGAAAAATGCTTGTTATGAGAGAATTTAGCAGGACTATATAAATAAATATGAATTTTTTGTAGAAATTAGTAAAAATCTTGCCTAGAATAATCTCTGGTCATTCTTTAAGATCCTTTATTGTTTGAGGCTTTTCTTTTTCCTTTCTTTCAATTTTTTTGTAATAAAACATTTTTCTTTTATGGAAAAGAGATTCTTTTCACATACAATGTATCCTAATTATAATTTCCTCTCCATCTACTCTTCCCAGTTCCTTCCTACCTCTCTTTCCTTGGAAATCCACCACCCCCTTTCTGTCTCTTATTAGAAAACAACTGGCTTCTAAGTGATTACATCCAAACACAATGACAAAATAAAATATAAGATGAAGCAAATACTATCACATCAAAGTTTACCAAGGAACCCCAACAGAAAAAGAGTTCCAAGACCACACACAAGCATATTAATGCTTCTTGGATCAAATCTGATTCTTTATTTTACAAAATGTTTTAAGTATACTTACTTAATTTGAGGCCAGACAAGACTAACAAAGTGAGATGATAACTTTAAAAAAAAAAAAGGAAAATAACTTACTTGGAAATTGTCAACACTATATAAATAGAGTAAGGAAAGTAGATTGATTTTCAATGGTCATTTAATGTATAAGCATGGAGGAAAGAAAGAACAACCATTGACAGTATGGAGAAGCATTCTGTGTTGGGGAAGTAAGGTTTAGGCTAGAATGAACTCTAAGCATGAGCTGGTACTAGCAAATATTGTCTTAGTGCTGTCTTGATGCCTCAAGGAGACAAAAATATTCATATTGTGACTGTAGGCTCATCTCACACTGACATTGATTATTCTGATTGTTGCTGTTAATATTAATGAATTTAAAGCTGCCTTTCCCAAGAATTAGATGAGTATTGAGCGTGTGCCTTCTAGTTTCTAAACAAGATGTGAAACAACTAATTCTTAATTTGATAAAAGTTATTCTATTGCATGACCTATAGTTAGAAGTGAAATGTAGAAATTCCTCAGGAAGTTAGTATCTACATTAACAGCTCCCCACAAGGCTCAGGGAACATTCTGGAAGAGGGCACAGAAAACTTATGAAAGGCAGGATGAAATCTTTGCTGCTGTATAGTATCTAATGGATATCAAAGAGTGTTTGTACTCATAGACTTCTAATAGCTTTGGCTACATGCACAAGACCTATACAAGAGTAAGTTAAACAACATTCCAGTACGGATGTGAGAAAGATTCAAGATTTCCTATCTGTTGAAGCTAGCATCAGTTGATGTCTTCAGGGGAAAAGAGAGTCAATTTTCTTAAACACAGTGCCCCTGATAGACTGTGCATATGCTGGTAGATGGCCCTAGGCTGTGCACATATAGACACCACTAATTGGACTGGGTGAGTCATAAAGACAACAAAATGTTTATAGTATGGAAGTGGAAAGTTCTGTGAAAGGTAGAATAGGAATGTATATAATCAAAATATGTTCTACATATATAAGGAGCTCACAAAGGATAGATAAACAAAGAGCACAAAAAGGTTTTAAAAGTTAAAAAAAAAATTTGAGAGAAGGAATGAGTGGGTCTCTGCTTCTTGAGCTTTCTCTTGGGTTCTCTGCCTTCTCTTTATTTATTTTGCCCAATTACAGTGTGTTAGTTTTTATTACTGTGTTGTTTGTTTTGTTGTTTTTACATTATATTATATTGTTATATTATTATTCTATAAAACCTGTTTGGTTTCTAATGAGAGATAGAAAAAGGGTGGATACGGATGGTATAAAATTTTAGAAGGAGAGAAGTGAAAAGAAACTCTAATCAAGATATGTTTTGCAAGATAAAAAAGTTAGAATGGGAAAGAGCCTTAAACTCATTGGCACAGGGGAAAATTTCCTAAACAGAACTCTAATGGCTCATGCTTTAAAATCAAGAATTGATAAATGGGACCTTATGAACCTGGAAAGCTTCTGTAAGGCAAAAAACATAGTCAATAAGACATATTGGCAAATTAGAGATTAGGAAAAAATCTTCACCAACCCCACATCCAATAGAGCTCTAATATCCCAAATATATAACGAACACAAGAAGCTTCAGCAAACAACACAATTTAAAAAATGGGGCATATACTAAACCAAGTATTCATAACAGAGGATTCTCAAAAGGCTGAGAAACATCTAAACAAATGTTCAAATCCTTAGAGATCAGAGAAATGCAAAATAAAATGACCCCTGAGATAACACCTTAAATCAATCAGAATGGCTAAGATCAAATATCTATTTTTAATACAAGACAAAAGAAAATTTGCTATACACCTCTCCATTTGGATGAAATTATGTTTAATAACCCTGGCTCTCTCATTTTGCCCAATCTATAAATCCTTGGTATTGTTACTGTACTGTGGACCTGACACTTTTTCTCAGACTCCCAATCTATAAATCCTTTGTATTGTTACTATACTATGGAACTGACATTTCACTCTCAAACTAGAAATACTGGTCATCTTTGCTCCAGCCCCAAAAGTCTTTCAGTAAAGTTTTATTTCGGTGACAGTGTAAGATTTAGTGTTCAGAAATTATGCAGTTTTGATGGTGGGAACAGAAGTGACTCATCTATAGAAACATCAGGCTTCAACAATTCAGATGATTAGCTTTACCACCCATGCCAAATTAGTGCTGACTAAAACTTTGTATCTGATTGTCACACAACTCATGCTATTTCAAGATTGCTAAGTTGAAAGAAAGAGTGATCACTATACTAGTAAAATGAGAAACTATAAACCATGCCTTGAAAACTTGGTGACGCTGCCATTGTTGATTCGGTTTCAAATAAGACCACAGATGTGGACAGCTTCTATGTCTATTCTCTTCTGGAAGGTGTTTGCAACTTGTTGTAAGAAGAAGATATAACTACTATGTGATCTCTCTTAGGCGCTTTCTGAACAGAGGAAAGCTGTGTCTGAAAAGTTCCTCAGCAAGTAAGTTTGTTTGTGCTCTTCCAGAAGACCTTAGTCCTGTTCCCAGTTCTCATGCCCTGTAGCACATGACTGCTGTACTGGCTAGTTTTGTGTCAACTTGACACAGCTGGGTTATCACAGAGAAAGGAGCTTCAGTTAGGGAAATGCCTCCATAAGATTTGGCTGTGAGGCATTTTCTCAATTAGTGATCATGGGCACCTTGTGGGTGGGACCATCTCTGGGTTGGCAGTCTTGGGTTCTATAAGAGAGCAGGCTGAGCAAGCCAGGGGAAGCAAGCCGGTAAAGAACATCTCTCCATGGCCTCTGCATCAGCTCCTGCTTCCTGAACTGCTTGAGTTCCAGTCCTGACTTCTTTCAGTGATGAACAGAAGTATGGAAGTGTAAGCCGAATAAACCCTTTCCTCACCAACTTGCTACTTGGTCATGATGTTTGTGCAGGAATAGAAATCCTGACTAAGACAACTGCCTATAACTACCTCTGGGATATTAGATGCCCATCTTCTTGACCTTGATGGGCATCAACACATAAAATGCACACACACACACACACACACACACACACACACACACACACACACAAGTATAAGTACATATGCATCTTTTTTTGCAATTTTTATTAGATATTTTCTTTAATTACATTTCAAATGCTATCCTGAAAGTCCCCTATACCCTCCCCTATTCCCCACCCAGCTCCCCTACCCTCCCACTCCCACATCTTGGTCCTGGCATTCCCCTGTACTGGGGCATCTTAAACTTGTGAAATTCAAATGTATAATAACAGGATACTAGTTAGTCACAAGAAAATATAAACAATTTAAAAATGAGTGTATGTAGAGTCTAATGATGATCTTATTATTCTTAAAAGTAAAAAAAAAAAATCACAGCAGTAATAGTAGAAATGAAGAATAAATGAGGTATAAGGCACACACACACACACACACACACACACACACACCCCAAATGGCAATAGTAATTGTTACAATATCAGTATGTGTTAAGTATATATGTTTTCACCTTTCCTGTCAATAAAACATGTCAAAATAAAATGACCACATAAACAAGAATTGACTACATGCTTTTTTGTGTTTGTAAGACATGCTTTGGTGGAAAGTAACAGGATGGATCAACATTCTACACAAGTCATACACAAGAGAGAGAAAAATCAGCTATACCTTCATCAAAGAAAAAATATTTGATATCAAAAACTAATATGAGAGAGAGGGATTTTTATAATTATAAAAGAATTAAGTCTTCAAGGAAACTACTGTAATTAGAAGCATATGTCAAGCAGACACCAGGAGTACAAAAAGAAGTAAAAACTTAAGGGAGAATCAGAGAGCTATAACACAGTATTAAAATTTTATATTCTAATTTAAGTAACAGTTTTGACTAATAAGTAAGTGAATGTCATCCATGAACAAAAGTGAGCAGTAGAAATTTAGGACCTAGAAGATAAGTATGGAACATGAATTCCAAGCAATAACAAAAGACATATACTGCTCAAGTTTTCTTTTATTGACAATGCAATAAATCTCAATAAATTTAAAGACTGAAATAATGTAAATTCTATTTTCCAGGCAGAGTGGAATGTTATAATAAATATTAAAAAAAAAATCCTGGCGCTGGGTTCCCAGATGAAAGACACACACACACACACACACACACACACACACACACACACACACACCCTTTATATTTAAATAGGCCTTAAGCAAAACAATAGCTGGACCACTGCTTACCTTCCATGCTGTTAGAATCTACTTTCCTACTGAAAACCACTTTATCACTTTCTATTTAATATGTTCCATCTTGGCTGCTCTTAACTCAACTAGACAGCCCTCTGAATTGTGTTCTCTTGGCCTAGAGGCCATGGTGGCTTTTCTTTCTTTTCTATCACATGCCCCATCTCTCCCTTCCTTGTGGTCTCTCTGCCTGGACATTCAAAGCCTACCTATTTCTCTTCTCCCCAGCTAGTGGCTACTGGGCTCTTTATTTATCAACCAGAATTAATTGGGGGTTGGGTCCAAAAGGCTATGTGCTAACTCCAAATCTTGGAACTCCTAATCGTGGTGGCTAACACTTAGCATTACTATAAGCAGTAAAATAAATAAATAAATAGATAAATAAATAATAAATAAATAAATAGACCTTAACAGTTCCCCCTTTTAGTCTAATAAAAGATTCTTTTTTTCTCAGAGAAATTTAATGCAATTATAACAATTATGTAAATTATAAGCTAAGATATATACTTATAACAGTCATTCCATTATATTTGTCAATTTAGATAAAGTATTTTATTATCAGTCTTAACTTAAAGAGTTTGTAAGTTTGTACATTAATCATGTTTTATTTTAACTTGTATTACCATCTGGTAGGAAGTTGTATTGTTATTGTTTTGCTTAAGATCCCTTAAATATAAAGGCTGTGTGTGTGTGTGTGTGTGTGTGTGTGTGTGTGTGTGTGTGTGTTATATGGGAACAAAAATAGTCAAAAGCAGGAAGGAACCCCAGGCTGGGTTGTTTTGTTTTGTTTTTTTTTTGTTTGTTTGTTTGTTTGTTTTTAATATTTATTATCACGGTGGAATGACACTATAATATCACAAAAATTAGGAAATTCAAAAATATATGTAGAAATTAAACACCACCTTGAGAAAAAAAATAGGTCAAGGAAGAAATCACACAGAAATTAGAATGGAACTTAAATTCTAGGGGAATTTAAAATATGAATTCTGAAAACTGAGATTCATCCAAAGTAAAGTTTAGTAAATGATAAGTTTATAACTGCAAATCTCTATTTAAGAGGAGGAGGACTAGGAAGAGGCAGAGGAAAGACTTCAGTGCAAAAACAGAATTATACCTCAGTGAAATAGCAAAAGATGCACAGAGTACAGAGGTAGCCTTAGGTAACATTGATTAACAAAATAAGAAGTCTCAAATCACTAAAATCAGAAATTAGAAATGTACATACTCCTGATTTAGAGATACTTGAAAGAATTATAATCATCTGAACATCTAAGTATCAAGTTACATCACTAGTACCAGAAAAAGGCAAACTGAAGCCATACAGAGGAGCTGCTTTGCATATATTATTAAGAAGTCTTAAAAACATTTTTTTTCCCTGCAGTTCTCTCAGACAGGAACAAATCTGGTTCAGAGTTGTTTTTTTTTCTTTGTTTGTTTGTTTGTTTGTTTGTTTGTTTGTTTTGTAATTATGACTTCTTTTTTTTAATTCTATTTTTCTTTTTTTTTCTCTTTATTAGATATTTTCTTCATTTACATTTCAAGTGTTATCCAGAAATTTCCCCTTACTCTCCCCCATCCCCGCCATGCTCCCCTACCCACCCCCTCCCACATAACGGCCCTGGCGTTCCCCTGTACTGGGGCATATAAAGTCTGTATGACCAAGGGGCTTCTCCTCCCAATGATGGCCAACTAGGCCATCTTCTTCCATATATGTAGCTAGAGACATGAGCGCAGGGGGAACTAGTTAGTTCATGTTATTCTTCCACCTATAGGGTTGAAGACCCCTTCAGCTCCTTGGGTATTTTCTCTAGCTCCTTCCTTGGGAGTCCTGTGTTCCAACTAATAGCTGACTGTGAGCAAACACTTCCGTGTTTGCCAGGCACTGGTATAGCCTCCCACAAGACAGCTATATCAGGCCCCTTTCAGCATTATCTTGCTGGCATATGCAATAGTGTTTATTTTGGTGGCTGATTATGGGAAGGATCCCTGGCAGCCGCCGTCACTGGTTGGTCCAATCCTTTTGATTCAGCTTCACACAGGATCTCTGTAGT
>LR755154.1:0-98100 GCA_902729485.2 Mus minutoides | reverse complement strand
ATTCTAGGAAGGGGCACAGAGACCACATTTTGAACTTCATTCTTCTTGAGATTCATGTGTTTAGTAAGTTGTATCTTGGGTAGTCTAGGCTTCTGGGCTAGTATCCACATATCAGTGAGTACATGTTATGTGAGTTCTTTTGTGATTGGGTTACCTCACTCAGGATGACACCCTCCAGATCCATCCATTTGCCTAGGAAATTCATATATTCATTGTTTCTAATAGCTGAGAAGAGCCTGAGGGAAAGGAGGTCCAGGGACAGGCCCAAATTGGGATCAAGCTCAAGGAGATACCCCAAGGCCTGACACTATTACTGATGCTATGGTGTGTTTACAAACAGGAACCTAGCATGACTGCCCTCTGAAAGGCCCAACAAGCAGCCAAAAGAGTTAGATGCAGATATTTATACCCAACCAGTGGACTGAAGTTAGGGACAGCTGAGGTTGAAATAGGGAAAAGCTTTAAGAAGCTGAAGAGGAGGTTGACCCTGTAGGAGGAGCAGCAGTCTCAACTAACCTGGACCCCTGAGATCTCTCAGAAACTGGGCCACCAACCACACAGGATATATCATATCATACCAACTGTGATGGTTTGTATATTCTTGGACCAGGGAGTGGCACAATTTGGAGGTATGGCCTTGTTGGAATAGGTGTGACCTGGTTGGAGTAGGTGTGTCACTGTGGGTGTGGGCTTAAAACTCTCACCTGAGTTGCCTGGAAGTCAGTCTTCCACTAGCAGCCTTTTGATGAAGACATAGAACTCTCAGCTTTGCCTGCACCATGCCAGCCTGGATGCTGCCATGATGATAATGCATCCACCTTGATGATAATGGACTGAACCTCTGAACCTGTAAGCTAGCCCCAATTAAATGTTTTTTTTATAAGAAAAAAAAAAGAAGTCTTAAAAACAAAGAAAGCTTAGTGTTGGGAAGAATGCAGAAACAGAATTCTGTGTACCACTGTTACTGTGTGGCCATTGTGGGAGATCACATGATGCTTCCTTAACAAACTGAAAGCATAATTATTATACCATCTATAATTCTACTTTTGCTTATTGAACCACATATCTGTGCAGACATATATCTGCCATTATTGACCATAACCAAAAGATGGAAAGATGCCAAGAGATGACTATGTGAAGTGTTAGCATGCAGGTAAAGAGGAACATTACTCAACATTAAGAAGGAAGGTAATTATACTAAATTGTTGATTGTGGATAAATCATGGCATAACCTTAAATGACAGAAAGAAAAGACAAATATGAGAGAACACCCCATATTTTTACCAAAGGTAACCAAATCCTTGCAAGCATATGAAAAATACTACTCTTCAGAGCCTGAGAAAGAGAACAGGAAACTATTATCTGAAGAAAGACTAAAGGTTTCTCTAAACATTACTGGTGGTTCCCAACAAAATGGAATGTATTTGTGCACTGAGGTAGACACTCAAAGAAATGTAAAATGCTGTGAATTTCCATAATATTTAACCACAAAAGGACAAACTTATACACCAAAGAGCAGAATATGTAATTTAACTTTAATTTTACTTGCCTTTGCTTTTATTAGACACATTCTTGAATTATTAATACTACATAAAAATAAAAAGGACATGTTGAAAATGGAGATACCTCTAGCAGGAACTTAATCCCAATGATTACTCGTTCAATAACTCTGAGGCATTTTCATTATCATAATAAATTATATAATCATTATATAATTATCTATAATTATAATATCATATAACTATAATTATAACTAAATGAACATCTCCTAAGCAACTACAATGTGCTAGGGGCTAGGTATAACGAAAAGATATTTTATTTTATTGGCTTTGTCCCATTCCAATTTTGGCAGGGCTTCCTGCTTTCTTATATTTTGATGCCAAAAATTTTTCTTCTATGAATATAAGCTTTCTCTAATATTTTTATTTCCTTTACCTAATTTATAAACCTTGTAAAATTTCCAAATCAATTTGAAGCAGCCTGTTTTTTTTTAAATTAAGAAGTCCATCATACTAATTTTTATTTCATTAAAAATATCTTTGTTTTTGTTTTGGTGATGGAGAAAAGATGTTCTATTAAATAGCTATAAGCAGTGAAAAAAATACAGTAACTTGGCTATGAATAGATGGACTTTCAAAACATGCAAATATGCTTTATGTGCAGAGCGGGATGGACAGACAAAATCATCTCTAACACCTAAAGTCTGATCACAGGAACTCAAGTCAAAGGCTGAGAAACCAATTCTTATATCTAAATGTAACTGAGTTGAAGCTCAGTTTTCAAGTCTTACCAAATCTTCATGGAACCACAGTTATTTCAGCAACCTCCCTTGTTTACTCCCTTCATTAAAACTCATCATAAATAGAAAACAAACCTAAAAAGTCACAAAAGAAAAAAATTCTCCATGAATCTTCAGAGGGAGGACTTCTGTTCTAATAAAATCACAATCAGGCAAAATATATATGTATTTAATAAGCTGGCTAGGTAATGTAAAAGCATAGCATATCACTGGTAAATAGAGCCCATGAGGACACCTAAGGAATTAAAAAGTGTTTTACACCATATATATATATATATATATATATATATATATATATATATATATATATATATATATATATATATATGCGTGTGTGTGTGTGTGTGTGTGTGTTCTTGTTCCAAATATAGGCAACTGAGAAAATACCATTAAATATAAAACTCTAGGAAAACCCAGAATTAAATCTTGGAATGTGTGCAACAAAGGCAAAGACTATGTGGGTGTTTTGTTTAATAACAGAGAATAAATTATGTAGTAGAAGTATTTACATTTATGTCAACAATGTCTGCATTACTAAATGCTGAGCTATTTATCATACATAAAGCATAAAATAAACTAACAGTGAAATTGGGAAAATACACTGTCTTTTTGCTATGAAGCAACAGTGGCTTAGTCTTTTGACAGAGGTCAAGTGCAGAGGTTGCATAGGTCCATGTTTAACTCTTCTTTTAATTCAATTATGTAGACAATAAAGTTCCTAGCTCATTTTTATCTTTTATACTATGGAGGACATATCGGCTACCTAAATAATTTCCTACACACCCAGGGTAACTAATGAGTACTTGTTCAGTAAATATGTTTCTGAACACCATAGGGTCATCATCAAAATGGAAAGTTAGTTACACCATTTTTGTCAGTCCTTGAACTGAAATTACTTTATTCTGACATGTACAGCCTCCAAAAATTTTTCAGGAGTTAGAAGTACTTCAAAATATCTTTGTAGAAATAGTTGCCAGCAGTTTCTTGCTATAAAATGCCTATGCTTCACTCTAAGCTTCAGGTGGAGAGAAGGATGGGGGTGATGGAGAGAGGGAGAGAGGGAGGGAGGAAGAGAGAGAGAAAGACAGAGAGAGGAGAGAGAGAGAGAGAGAGAGAGAGAGAGAGAGAGAGAGCGCAATAGTGTTTCATAGTAGAATTTTGGTAGATGCCAAACAACCCATGGAAATGAATCTTGGTGAGACACCCAGGTTATTTCTAAAACTCCCCAAGTTTAAATGCAAGTTCTGGGCCCTCAGAACGCACAAGAATTCATTTCAGAAAAAGTTCTTTAACTGAGTATTTTAAGGTTTGTTTAAGAAAATATGAGAAGATAAAATAAAGCTCAAATGCATGCATCATAAGTTTTGCTAGCATTTAGATATTTATTGATTGCTCAATATCTGTTCAAGTTCTTGGTTTAAAGTCTTTTGACCGGTGCATTTTGCACATTTTTTCCAGCTTACATACTTTGAAATGATTCTAGGCTTCTTTTTTTTTTGTGTGTGTGGATTTGTGACTAGCTTGGAAATAAGTGTCTGGGATTTGAGTCCACTCCATGGAAGAACCAGGAGATACTGAGCTAAACTCTTTAAGACACAGTTTGAATTAGTAAATACACATAGATTGCCAGCTGTAAGAAGCAGCATAATGGACGATAAAAAGAAATGCACATCAAGATGTCTTGTGTGTCTGATGCCTCCAGTGTATTTTTTATGCTGATAGTATATTGTGATTGATTGTTTCTTCAAACTTTATTGTACGTCATGAGTTTCTGAATTTGTTCAAAGACAATGGAAAATAATCCTTCAAAGAATCTCACTTTGATTTTTACATAAATGTATCACATTTATTCTCTTTTTACCTTTCATTAAACAGAGTTCTAATATTTAATTTGGTCCCTTTTATAGCTTTTCTGTAAGTCAACTTCTTCAACCGTACAATATAAGGGGCATGCTAAAAAATTTTTCGCTGGATGTATTTCTAATGTGAGGTGTGCTTTATTGAATGCTCCAGTGCTTGGCATATAGTGTTTCATACATCTTAGAAATTACTAGCTTGGTTTCTTTTTCTCATGCCTTGGATCTGCTAGCTTAATAATAACACAGACAGAAGAAATGAAACAGTTCTCAAAGAGAAAATAAGCAAACAGCAGGGGATCCCTTGAGAAAAGGACATCATTAACGATTGCAAAATCACTTTTATTTTCTCTCTGAAGCGTTTCCTGCAGGTCCTAGCCCAGGGCTGGAGACCTTTAGGACAGTGATACTAGTTTCCATTATGAGGATGAACTAGGTTCTGTGATATGTGTTAGAACCGTGGCACTGTCTCACAGACTTCCTCTGAAGACAGCTTTAGGCCTCTGATTGGAGGGAATGGTTCCTGTAGCTCTGATATCAGCAGCTCTGATAATTTTGATAATTTAAGGTTAATATTATTTGGGTGAGCAATTACCCATGAGTAGACAGAGCAGCAGAATAGGAAAATTTTGAAAAGCTTCACAATACATGATATAAATCTGGGCACCACATAATGAGAAACAGTGCCTTGAAAAAATCATAATAGCTCTGTAATACAGGTATCATTGACTTAAATACTGTGACATGATGACTTTGGGAAATGTGTCTGAGATCTTTCATGTAAAAACATATTTTCAAACTATGTCTATGGTTAGGAATAAATAAAGAAATAATGTCAAGAAAATGAGAGGCAACAGAATAGAAAACATAAATGTATTTCTCTTCCAAATAGAAAACAAGTTAGTAGATAAAGTAAGGGGTGGGGAAGAGGGACAACATTAGTGAAGCACAAAGATGAATAAGGACCTTCACATTTTCATGTTTTTAACTTTAGCTGAGATAAACAGGAGAGGATCCTGAGATAAAAATTATGGGTAATTCTCTCCAGTAAAGTCCTGAAATAACGAAAAGAGACACATAACTTCGTGAGATAATATAGGATAAAGAACAAGTCAGTCATTATGATGCAAGAATCAAATAACGCCCTACACTTTTGTCCTGAGTAAACTAAGCATTGCAGGAAAAGCACTGCTCCTCCATTTGCAGGCTGTCTAGCTTAATGCACTAATTACACACGATTGCATGTCCTCCACAGAATTGACATGAAACCCAAAGCCTGAAATAGTTATTGTCAGACTTGGTACAAAGGTTTACTGGAGTAGGGGTTGAAATATAAATAAAACAGAAGAAGTGTTATGGGACAAGTTGGATTTTAAATATATATTTAAAATAAACAATTTGATAACTGAGACTGATGCAGTACTGAACAAAATATCACTAAGTTAGGTACCATGTTGATGTTACGAAATAAGAAGCTGATATTCAGAAAAGTTTAATCTACAAGATTGCAGTCTAAATTTGCTCATTACTTGTGGAACCATTAAAGGGAACCTGGTTTCTTGTTGAGCTAGATTTAAAACCCTGGTGACCCAGCAGGTGACAACAAGGCACAGTAAGTGTTTTGCCATGCTCCTAGATAGGAGGCCACAGTTCTCCACTAGATAGGTCTGTGACCATCAGTCATGTAAGGGCAATGCCAGAAGCCCCTCCACAGGATGTGACCACAGATCATGTAGCCCCAAGACAGATCTCCATTTTAATGAGGTACCTAAAGACCTGAAAAGTGTTTAATTAATTAGCCAATTAAGCTTTCCTTCCCAGACACTCCTCCATGCAAAAGATATTGAACCTGGGCCCACCCTGAGAAAGTGGGGTACAATTTCACTCATCACAACTCTCCTCCATGACAATAAATGCTTTTAAACCATGGAGTGCATCTTCTCTTCGGAATCCACCAGGGGGAACAATGAGGCAGGTCTTCTTCTAAAGAGCTGCATCTAATCTCCCACAGGAGGCCTCTCTGCACTCCCAGTTATGGATTCCACCAAACCAAGCTGCCCTCAGAACAAGCCTAGGACTCTCTCCTCCCCAGGGGATCCAGCCAGAGCTCTCTTCTCCACTTTCCTCTTCTGCCTTGGGCTAGATCCAGCTCTTGCAGCATCCAGTGCATTGGGGATACCCAAGAGTCTGAGAACCTGATATCCTTGGCCTCTGTGCAGGTCCAGGGACCTCCAAGCCAACTCTGGCAGTTCACAGGACCTCAGACTGAGCTCCTCACACCTGTCTTACAGCTGGGGTGCATGCACATCCTGCCTTGCCCAGTGGCCCAATCCCTGAGCTGAAGCAGGCCACCATTTAAGTCACAGTTACTGTCATGGACACCACATCTCCATGGAAAGCTTTCCTCCAGGTAGATATAACACATTGTTATATTATTCACAATAAATATCTGATAACAATGAAACATGTATAGCTATGACATCAACCTTCCGACACCTAGTTAAAAGATACTAAGAACACAGACATTTCAATCACACATCAAGGTGATTTCTGGATCTTAATGGATTAGTAGAGTAGATTGTACAAAAGATATGAAAACAGAAGAGAAAATGGATATAATGAAGAGACTAAAGGATTGGGGGATGTAAAGGAGAGGAAGGTATGGTACAGATATAAATAGAGTCAAATATGTTATATACCAGACATGGTCTTTCTGAAGCTCAGCATTTTGTGCAATGAATATTTGTCAGCTAAACCTGAATACACTTTAAGACTTGAAAGATGGCTCAGCAGATAAAGACAATTGCTCTGAAGCCCGGAGAAAGGAGTTTGATAACCAGGAAACACAAGATGGAAGAGAACAAACTTCCTCAAGTTGTCTTCTTGTGTCCACATGTGCAGTGTAGTGCCTACATGCTCCATGCTCACACAAATACAGGTGAAAACACACACACAAACCAAATACGTGAAATACATTCCTTCATTTTGGTCCTTTATGTTGGTCCCAATATTTATTATTTTAAATTAAAATATAGTTACATCTGTATTTCTATCCCTTTCTTCCTCCCAAGCCTTTGCATGTATCCCTTGCTGGTTTTCAAACCTATGCCTCTATTTTATTTATTATTGTTAATACATACATGCACACAGTCATAAATATATAAATATCCCCTGCACAGTCCAGTTAAAGTTTCTTTTGTTCAGAGCTGACCACTTCCTGTTGAATACCCAATTTGGGGGCTCTTCCCTAAGGAAGCCTATTTCTCCCACTCTCATCAATTTTTAATTGCCTATAGTTGTTTGTGTAAGATTAAAGAACCAGAGATTTACCTCCTTTATGTTACTATGTCTATTTGTATATGATAGGCTCATTTTTAAAGTTTATATAAATATATATGCACATAATATAAAGCTTTACACAATGGAATACTACTCAGATATTAATAAGGACATCCTCAGTTTTGCAGGCAAATGGATGGAACTAGAAAATATCATCCTGAGCGAGGTAACTTAGAAGCAAAAAGACATGCATGGTATATACTCATTAATAAGTGAATATTAGCCAAAAAATAGTACAGAATACCCAAGATACAGTCTATAGAACTCAAAAAGGTTAACAAACTGAAGGGCCCAAGTGAGGAGGCCTCAATTCCACTTGCATGGAAGAAGAAAGCAACCACAGGAGGGGAAAAAGGGGAAGGTAGGGACTGAGGCAGGAAAGGGGACAAGAAGGGGAAGAGGGAAACAAGATCGGGTATTGAATGGGGCAAAAGGACTGAAGCCCTGAGGTTCAGAAGAAAGAATGGAAACAGGCAACCTTGGGAGGTAGGATCTGGGGGACCCTCCAGAATGCACCAGAGACCTGGGAGGTAAAAGGCCCTCAGGACTCAAAGGGAGGGATCTCAAATGAAATACCCTACAGTGGGGAGAAAGAAGATGTAGAGTCTACCTCCAGCAGAAAGACAGACATCAAGTGAGAGAAGGGGTTGTAATCCCACAGTCAAAACTCTGACCCATAATTGTTCCTGTATGAAAGAACTTCAGGGACAAAAATGGAGTGGAGCCTGAGGAAAAGAAGTTCCAGAGACAGGCCCGAAGTGGGGTCCAGCTCAAGGGGAGGCCCTAAGACCTGACACTACTACTGAGGCTATGGAGTGCTCACAAAAGGGACCTATCCTGTCATGACTACCTTCTGCAAGACCCATTAAGCAACTGAAAGAGTCAGATGCAGATATTTACATCCAACTAATGGGCAGAAGCTTCTGACCCTGTGGTTGAATTAGAAACAAACAAACAAACAAACAAACAACAACAAAAAAAAAAAACTAAAAACCTGGCATAAGCTGAGGAGGAGGGCAACCTAGTAGGAGAACCAGCAGTCTCAGTTAACCTAAGCCCCTGAGATCTCTCAGACAATGGATCACCAACCAGGTAGCATACACCCTGGATTATTAGGACCCCCAAGTGCATATACAGCAGAGGTCTGCCAGGTTGGGATTAGGTCAGAGAAGATGCACCTAACCCTTAAGAGACTGGAGGCCCTGAGAGTGGAGAGGACTGGTGGGGTGGAGGGTGGAGGGTTGGGGACATCCTCATGGAGAGAAGTGGAGGAGGAGATACAAGATGTAGAACAGCCATAGTGTGAGCCAGGAGAAGAAAAAAATCCGGAGTGTAAAAACAACAACAACCACAACAGCAACAAAAAGATTAAATTTAAAAGTAAATAAATGAAAATTTATATAAATAAATATGCACATAATTTAAATCTTTAGCTATGTGTTCACTAGTTTTACAATTACAGAATGCTTTTGTTCCTTCTGTAAATTTGAAAAATGTGCTGTAGTGATATAAACTTTTTTATTAACAAAAAAATTGGTGGTATTCAAGAACTGGTATAAAATCTCATTACCTGAGAGATTATTCACAGTGAAAAAATTAACAGTATGGTTGGTAGCCTTCATGATGTCTAGAAAACAGGTAGATTGTCAACTGACATAGTCACAAAAAGCAAGTACAGTGGACATAAAATGCCTGGGAAGCAAACCACAGAGACATTCTAGCTGGCTGTAGATTAGACAACAGAATCCTAGAGAAGGAGGCCCAAAGATAGACACTGAGAGCGTTTCCTGAAAAGAAACAATACAAACCTACCTGGCAGAAGAAAGACTACTTAGAGCCACTGTAGTATGCAAATAAATGTAGAATGTTTGAGAATCTCTGTGTGGCCAAGCAAGAGAAAGTAAAGAGGACAGCACTGGCAGCATGAAGAGCTGTGAGAACATTCTGAGAGAAGATGGCAGACTTTCAAAGAATTGTTGAGCGTGCTCAATGTTCATAGGAAGCAGTTTGTATGTGTGTGTGTGTGTGTGTGTGTGTGTGTGAGAGAGAGAGAGAGAGAGAGAGAGAGAGAGAGAGAGAGAGAGAGAGAGAGAGATTGAGAGAGATCTAAGAGAAAAAAATGCAACCATATTCATTAAACTATTTCCACCAATAATAAGATGCCCGACATTTGTAGAGGGGGCTCTTCTTCACAAACCTCTCCATTAGGATAGCCCTGACATGGCTTCCAAGACATTTTTAATTCATCTCAGCAATCCCACTCTCTTTGAAACTTCTCATGTCTAGGAAAAAAAAAAAAAAAGAACAAATCGTCCTCATGAGCAGACACACCAGTAGACTGGAAGAGATCATCAAAATCAGGGCTGAAATAACTGAAAAGAAGCCACCAAACCCAGGCAGTATTGCTGATGCCAAGAAGTGTTTGCTGGGCCGGGCATGGTGGTGCACGCCTTTAATCCCAGCACTCAGGAGGCAGAGGAAGGTGGATTTCTGAGTTCGAGGCCAGCCTGGTCTACAGAGTGAGTTCCAGGACAGCCAGGGCTATACAGAGAAACCCTGTCTCAAAAAACCAAAAAAAAAAAAAAAAAAAAAAGTGTTTGCTGACAGGAGCCTGGTATAGCAGTCACCTGAGAGACTCTGCCAGAGCCTGACCGATACTAATGTGGATGCTCATAGCCAACCATCAGATTGAGCATGGGGTCCTCAATAGAGGAGTTAGGGGAAGAAATGAAGGAGCTGAAGGGATTTGCAACACCATAAGATGAACAATATCAACCAACCAAACTCCTCACAGCTCACATGGACTAAACCACCAACCAAGGAGTACAAATGAAGGGACCCATGGCTCCAGCTCCATATATAGCAGAGGATGGCCTTGTCTAGCAAAAATGGGATCAGAGCCCCTTGGTCCTGTTAAGGCCCGATGCCCCAATGTGGGGGAATGCCAGGGCTGCGAGGTAGGGGGGCACCCTGATACAAACAGTGGGGAGAGTGATGGGACAGGATGTTTGTGGAGGGGAAACTGGGAAGGGGGATAATATTTGAAATGTAAATATATAAAAATAACCAATAAAAAATAAAATAAAATGATTTAGAAATAATACATGGAAGTGATGAAATGAGTTGGTTTTTAAAATATGAACAAGACTGAAAACTTTGTGAAATTAAGGAAAAGAATGAACAGAATAAAAATAGTAAAATTGGAGATTAAAAGGAGGAATACAAATATACACAGAAAATTCAGAAAAAAAAGCTAATACCAATATTCCTTAAATTATTCCACAAAATAGGAAATAAAAGGACATGTGTAAATTACTTTTATGAAGCTATTATTACCCTGACATTAAAATCTAATAAATACCCGACAAAAAGCAAAGAAAATTACACCCCAATATCTCTAATGGAAATGATCAAATAAAAATAAAAAAGTAAACTAAGTCAATGAACACATCAACATCACCCATGATGTCTTTGCCACTTTTGCATTAGTAGGCATGACCTGCCAGGACTGTCATTGTTGAATCCCACATTGTTTACACCCTGGTAAGACTGATGACTGCCTTACTCATCCATTGGAATGCATACTATCTTCCAGCACTGTGAAATATTATATGTAAAGCTGAAGTTTCCAAGTGACTATTATCCTGGTATCTTTGTGTTCTCTGACTCAAACATCTGCGGTCTTCAGGAACAGGCAGTCACAATCATGTTCTTGAGCATAAACAGGAGCAATGACTGTGCCCATTTAGCCTTTCATGTTCTTTTATTCCCATTTAACCCTTTATAACACTGCAATTTCCCTTTCTTACACCAGTAACCTGACTAGTGTCCTAAACCCTATGGTATTCCAAATAAAGCACCAACTATTCAAAATATCCAAATATTCAAAGCTATCACCCACATAGGAGGAAAAGCTCGCAATTTTATCTTTTTATATCTGAATTACCTTTTTTTATTTTTTATTTTTTTATTTTTGTACCTAACTCAAAATGAGTGTTTCCAATTACTCAAACTACCTTTGAATTTTATAACTTCTCTTTTCTTTGAAAACTGCACAAAAGGCATTGTATAAATAGAATGTACTTTTATTAGTCATTCATCACTTGAGAGAAATTAAAGATTTTTTTCATTGCAATGATATTGTGAAGAAAGGCAATAAACATATATAAGTGGGTACTTCTATAGTAAAATATAGAGTCCTTAGAGTATGTGTCCAAATGTAATACAGCTGAATTGTGTGATATATCTATTTCTAGCTGTTTTGAGAAGCCTCTAAGCTGATTTCCATAGTTGATATACCACACTGAACATTAGTGAATAACTATTACCCTTCTTAACATCTACTCCAGCATTTGATATTTGCTTGCTTGTTTGCTTTTGGCCATTCTGATTGTGGTAAAGTGAAATCTCAAATTAGTCTCAAATTACATTTTTATGATCTAATGTTGCTTTAAATATTTCTGTTTATATTTTTTTGTATTTCATCTGCCTAAATCTCTTTAATTTTGTGCCCACTTTAAATTGAGACATTTGTTTTCATAATGTTTAAAGCTTTGTTGTTTAGTTCTCTATATTTTTAAATATTAAACTCTTCCTCCTCATGATGTATATTGCCTCAGCATTCAAATGAAAGGGTTCTTTGCTTTGTTTGTTTGCTTTCAATTTTTTTTTGAAGCCTTATTCCTGTGTTACATGGGTGGTTCAACACAAGAGAGACAATAAATGAAATAAGACACACAAATGGACTTAAAGACGAATATTAATTAAGTGATCATCTCAATAGATGTATTTTTTTCTTTAAAAAAAGCCCTTTTTTAAAAATCAAATATATCTTCATGATAAAATGTGTTAGAATTGTAGAATGAGAGGCAATATATCTCAACACAATAAAAGTTATTTATAAGAAACTAAAGCCATCATCATCATTGTAAGGAGGAAAAAAAAATCTTAAAGCAACCACAAAGAAGGTAGAAACAGAACACCACTGGGCACTAACTCTATTTTTTAAATTTTGTTCTTGAAACATTGGCTGAAAAAATAAGGTAAAATAAAAAAAATGTAATACAAGTAGAGAAAGAAGTCAAATATCCCTATTCATAGATAACATATTATTATAATAGATATTAAAAATTCTATGAAGAAAGTTCTAGAAATAAATTATCTGCAATGCTGTAGGATACATGTAAAAAGCTTATTCTTTACACCATCAATATACATACACAGAATGTGATCAGGGACATTTTCCCATTCACCATAGCTTCAAATTCTGCCTAGCTTTTCGATAAAGGTAATTTGTATTCTAAATCCCAGTTTAAAAAAAAAAAAAATCCTGGAGCTTTTCCAAATTAAAGACCCCTATAGTACCTTGGGCAGTGGAATAGCATCATGATTTATTTTTCATGAGAACATACTGATTTTATGACACATTTTAACTATTTCCACAAATATTCTATTGTTGTATAGACGGCATCATGGTTATTTAGCTGTTATGAAATTCCACCTATTTTTCTGGAATTTTTGTGAGGAGATTATTTTTTTAACAGGTTTTAGTAAGCCTTCACTTCTGAGACCTACAAACTCATGATTAGGGTTCCATCATTTCTTATATATTTCACACAACAGATTCTCAGTTTGTTAGTTTCTGCCCTGGCATTTGGTAAAACACTTGTAACAGTGTGCTAGATGAAGAAAACAAATAAAGAAAATATATCTATATTTTTCATTAATCATTCCATTTGTTTACATCTCAAATGATATCTCACTTCCCGATTACCCCTCCACACAAACGCCCCATCACATATCTGCCCTCTCCTCCCTCCCCTTTGCCTCTATTAGAGTGCTCCCCCACCCACCCACCCTCTCCTGCCCCACCACTCCAGCATCACCCTATGCTGGGGCATCAAAACTCCACAGGACCCAGGTCCTCCCCACCCACTGATGTCAGACAAGGCCATCCTCTGCTACATATGTATGTGGAGCCATGGATTACTCCTTGGTGGTGGGATAGTCTCTGGGAGCACTGGATGGTCCTACCAGATGATGTTTTTCTTATTGGGTTGTAATGCCTCTCTGCTCCTCCAGTCTTTCTGCCAGTTCCCTCAGTTGGGTCTCTGAACTGAGTCTGATGACTGGCTCTAAGCATCCACATCTACATTGGTCAGTTGCTGCCTGAACCTTCCAAGAAATAGCCATGCCAGGTCCCTCTCAGCAAGCACCTCTTGTCAACATCAACAGTGTCACAGTTTGTTGTCTGCAGACAAGCTGGATCCCCAAGTAGAGCAGTCCCCAGATGGATCTGTCTTCAGTCTCTGTTCCATTTTTTGTGCCTGTTCTTCCTTTGGACAAGTATATTTCTGGGTTAAAAACTTTGAGGTGGGTGGGTGGCCCCACTCCTCGACTGGGAGCTGGACCTATCTAGTGGATGTGGTCTCTAAATTTTCTATCTCCCCTTCTCTGAACATTTGTGTTAAAGCCGTCCCTATTGGGTCCTGGAAGTCTCTGGCCTATGGGAACCTCCGGGGGCTATCCCCAGTTCCACATTCACCATTGCTACATGTCTTTATTTGATTTCCTGACCCTCTGTACCTCTCTCCCATCCACTCCATTACCTGATAGTGACACACCTTATTTCCTCCCTCTCCTTTCTCCCTCCCAGGTCCCACATGGTCCTTGTGTTTCCCCCTCGATGCAGGAATAAAGCATCCACACCCTGATCTTCCTTCCTTCTAAGTCTTATATGGTCTGTGGGTTGTATCATGGGCATTGTGAGCTTTTGAGCCAATATCCACTTATCAGTAGCACATAACATGTGTGTTCTTTTGTGTCTGTGTTACCTCATTTAGGATGGTATTTTCTAATTCCATCCATTAAAGCCACAATGGAAATAAAACAGGCCGTTCCTGAGAAAATTGGAAGTAGTTATACCTTAAGACCTGCTTTACCACTACTGGGCATATGCCCAGAAGATGCTCTAACATATAACAAGGACACATGTTCTACTGTTTATAGCAGCCTCATTTATAATATCCAGAAGCTGGAAACAACACAGCTGTCCCTTAACAGAAGAATGGGTACAGAAAATGTGTACATTTATTCAGAGGAGTACTACTCAGCTATAAAAAACAATGACTTCATAAACTTTTCAGGCAAATGGATGGAATTATCTATGTTTTTGATTACTTGGAAAAAATCATCTTTTCCATCAAAGAGGGAAAACTAAGCATACCACTACATTGCATTATATACTTGTCCTCCTGTTTAAGGGACATGTTTCCAAATAGGCAACCCGTGTTTGTCAAGTTGTAATATTAGGTATCCTTCTGTTTCATCATTGAATGTCTCCTTAAGTTGGATAGATATGACAACAAAACCCAATAGTGACAGAATAGGATGTATGATAAAATAAGATGGTGTGTGAAAACTACTGAGCAAATATTTAAGTACATTTTAGAGATAGGCCAAACCAAAAATCCAATAGAAATATATTTTCATATATTCTACTTTCATTTTATGATTCACTAGGGCCCATCAATGAACAGAGTGAGTGGTATATTTATGCCCATTGAATAAAGCATGGAGCCTAATTTTGGCACTTAGAATTATTGTGAAAATTTATAGCTGTATGTCTTACTGCATATTTTCAGTCATATCTATGATTTATTTGAAAGTTTGTCTACCATATAACATCAAATTATATCATTGTTCCTGTGAAGAAATATAAATTTTTATAACAATCTGCTCTGCATTAAGGTTACTGAAATGCAGTGTGGAGACAAGAGGGACTGACTCATAGTTGTTTTATGCACACTTCTTAGTTGGGATTTAAGACTACAGTATAAAATGCACCTTGTGAATATGTTATAAATTATGTAAACCAGATTTGAAAATGGCAATATATTTTTTTCTTAATTGCTATTTTTATAATCCTGTTTCAGTATGACCTCTAGGAATTAAATTCCAGTCTGTGTTGTCTTCTTATTGGTGCCTTTTTATGTATAGATAATATCGGCTTTAATTCCTGGGCTTGGTGTATTCTTCCTGTATCATTTGATTATACTACCCTTCTGTGAGCATTAAGGAATGAATGTGTATCACATTGTTTCTATTAAATGCACTGCCTCCACATTGCCATACACAGAATATAAATAATACTTTGTTAATAAAAAGTATGTTTATAGGTGGGATTTCTGACTTCTGAGCACCAACACTCAATATACAGTAAATCAATGAATGAGACAAAGGAGGTATTTTGCTTTGCATTCTATTACTCTGATAAACTGATTAAAAAAAAAAAAAGCAACAAAGAGAACGAATAGAAAAATTCAGCTTCTATGGGTGTGGGGAACCTCTAGAAAGTCCTACAACCTGGGATGCAGGAGGCTCCCAAGACTCAATGTGGATGACCTTAGCCAAACAATGAGGATGTGGAAACTGAAGGGACTATCTGCAGTACTCATAAAGGACTTCCAATGGAGGGATAAAGACATCAACCCACTTGCAAAACTTTAAGCCCCAAATTGCTCCTTTCTAAAAGAGATGCAGGAACAAAAATGGACCAGAGACTGAATGGATGGATGACCAGTGACTGGCCCAACTTGGGATATATCCCATGGGCTGGCAACAAAACCTTATACTATTACTAGTGCCATGTTATGCTTTCAAACAGGAGTCTAACTTTGCTGGCCTCTGAAGGGCTCTAGCAGCTGCTAGCTTAGTCATATGCATATACTCACTGGATGGAAGTCAGGGAACCCAGTGGAAGAATTAGAATAAAGATTAAAGGAACTGATGGCTATCCCACAGGAAGACCAACAATGTCAATTAACCTGGACCTCAGAGAGTTCCCAGATTCAGAACCACCGATTAAAGAGCATACACAGGCTGGTATGAGGCCTCTGGTATGTAGCAAAGGACTGCCTTGTCTGACCTCAGTAGGAGAAGACATCCCTAATCCTATAGAGACATGATTCCCCGGGGTGGGATAATACTAAGGAGCATCGCCTCTAAAAAGTAAAGGGTGAATGGGAGAAGGCATTTTCAAGGAGTGACATGGCAATATCTGGTATGCAAATAAGTAAATTAATTAATTAATTAATTAATAAGAAAATGACATAAGAAAACCGCACACATAAACGCACACACATACACACACACACACATACACACAACTAACATTGGAGATGAAACAATTTATTTTGTTAAACATCCACGTCCCATTTCAACACTGAAGAAAACAAGAGCAAGAACTCAGGGTAGGAGCCTGAAATGAAGAATAAAACATGGAGGAATGTTGTTATTTTATTTTATCCCAATGACTTGCTCACCCTTGTGTTTGTTTGTTTGTTTGTTTGTTTGTTTTTTAATTTTGTTTTCGTTGCTGTTGTTTCTACTGTTGTATGGTTTTTGTTTTATTTTATTGTAGTTTTTGAAAAAAGGCAGATCACAGGTAACTTTAACAACAGTGGGATAGACTCTCCCACCTAAGTTATTAATCAAAAAAATGTCTTCACAGGCACGCCTACAGATTATTTTGTGAGAGGCTATAGAAGTAAAGATGAACAAAAGTGCATTTGTTAGCGTTAACCCTAGGGATGGTTCGTGTGGTAGACATATTTTGATCTCTCAAAGGTTGACCTGTGTCTAAAATTCAATGATTTTCAACTCTAAAAACAAAGTCACATATGAATGAAACAGGTTATATTTAGGAATATATATGTATATACATATAATAAAAGTTAGTGGAAAAAAGGAGGGTATGAACTTAAAGTGGAGTTGGGAGGCCTATATTGGAGGGTTTGGAAGATGCAAACAGAAGAGAGAAATGTAGTAATTCGATACTAATCCCAAAATTTTAAAATAGAGAAACTTTAATTGGTTTGTCCTTGATCTAAAACACACACACACACACACACACACACACACACACACACACACACACACAGTAATCTTGCAAAAGTCAGGTAATGAGAATATGAACAGAGTTCAGCAGTTTTAATATGACAATTGTATTTGGGAATCTTAAAGATAGACCTTGGTTTCAGACTCAATACATCAAAATCTATTCTATAATCTCTAGGTTAAGATGTAGAAGAAAATTCTTTTGGAATTTAATTTAATTTATTTAATTCTTTCTTGTTCACTGTCCCCCTCCCAGCTGCATCTTTCTACAATCCTTCCCCATCCTATCTTCCTCATCTCTGCTGAGCATATGCCCACCCTTCAGGTGCTCAGATTATCTGTCTGTGCCTTTTTTTTTTTTTTCACTCTGGCTACATAACTTTTTTTTTTTATTAGATATTTTCTTCATTTACATGCCTTTTTATCGTCTTCATGCTCTGCCCCTCCCACAATCCTTCGCGCATCCTATCTTCCTCATCTCCTCTGAGTGTACTAATACTTCAGGTTCTGGGACTACCTGTCAGTGACTTTTTATCAGTTCCATGATGTGATTTACTTTCATTCACTCCCTTTGGTATCATTGTCTTATTCTACTTTTGGTTTGTTCTCTATTTTTCTCTGTTGTGTTCAAATAAATTGCTTGTCTTATTTTACACATTTGTTTTCAAATTTCATGCTCAGTAATTAATATGTAACAAATTACCATTTTATTTATTTATTTATTTATTTATTTATTTATTTATTTTTGGTTTTTCGAGACAGGGTTTCTCTGTGTAGCCCTGGCTGTCCTGGAACTCACTCTGTAGACCAGGCTGGCCTCGAACTCAGAAATCTGCCTGCCTCTGCCTCCCGAATGCTGGGATTAAAGGAGTGGACCACCACCGCCTGGCATCAAATTACCATTTTATAATTACAGTCTTCTTCCCACCAAACTTTTGGACTTGAAGTGATGGTTGTTAGTTGATTATTACTGTGTTTGCGAAATGGTCATATATATGTATTGAGTATGGATGTTTCTATGGATACTATTGTGCTCTTGTGGTATTGCTGGAGATCAAATCTGGTCCCTCTAACAAGTGAGCTGTACCTCAAGTCCAAAGTGTAGAAACAACTTCAGAATCACATTGGAATTTAATTCTACTTGAACACTGGAAATTCTTCAAATATAATAGTCGACTATTTAGATAAAAGTAAAAGCTACTGTCCTGAAGACATGGAATAATGTACTTCAAGCTCTTGAGAGCAATAACTAACAACTGTTAATTCATATCCAGCAAAAGGATTCTTCATAATTGATAATGTATTTATGATAAACCCAATCTAAAAGAGTTCATAAGCCAACAATAGCTGATAACTGAAGAGCCTCTACATAGATAAAAGGATAAACACATCCACAAAAACCACATGAAAACTATATTTAAAATCAAAAGTCTATCCTAAATTTTAACATGAGTGTTAGCAGATATGAACTGACCAAGTTTAGTTTTCCCAAAGTACAAGTTTCTGAGCAAAATAAAAGACTGGTGACTATTTAAAGCCACTGTGTGATACTTTGAGATGTGCCTTGTGTGGCAGACATGATTAGACCAGGTTTTACAATAATAAGATGTGTCTGAAATCCATGACACTGCTGTTGAAACGACAAGCATCTCTCCTGAGAATATTGTTAGTAAGATACAAAGGAAAATGAAATTTTAATTAGTGAAGGTTTAAAGAAAGTCAAAGGTTGTTAGAAGGGAAGGCTAAGAGGATACCTGGTATGTACGAACATGGTCCCTGCCAGCAACTGTCATCTGCAAAACTAGAAAATGAAAAAGGTGGTCACTGAACTTGTTGACATTACTGAGAAGGTTTTTAAGTAGAATATTCAAAGTGCCATCTGGTATCTTCTCATCACCAAAAATAAAATGTTAAAGAAAAGCTGTGGCATAAACTTGCATTTAAACTGTAAAATGCCCCCAGTGCTTTGGTTATAAAATAATCTGTTCTTCCTTTCTAGTCTATCCTCAAGGCAGCAAACAATTCAATTACTAAATAATAAGTTTGGGGATTACAACAGCCCAAGATTAGATCATAAAAAAATTTAAGGGAATTAATCATAAAATATTTAAGAAAGATTGAAGTCCTAAATATGGCTTCAGGAAACACCTTTCATTTCAGCTTCATAAAATAGTCAGACTATGAACACTTAAGGCTGTTTTTCCACAATAGTTTGTATGTGCATGAACATAAAGATATGCTTATAGATAAATTTTTATTAGATAGCCTATATTTTGTAAGTATATATTATGCAAATGTTATTATGTATAACATATATGCATAAATTTTATGCATTTATAATTTTTACTTGTACTACAGGAAACAAGAACACTGTTATATTCATATATGATGATGGAAATGCAAATTTTCTATAAACATGAGTGAAAACATACACTTGAATTGAGTCAAATTAGACAAATAATATCAAAATTAAAAGAACTTCTCCAAAATCCTCTCTGATGTTGGCTATGGCCAGTTTATGTTCTATAATGACCATGGTAGAAGGAAAAAGACTCCATTTTATTAAATTCTGGGAGAAGCCTAGAATTCCTTTGTTATTGGACTCAAACCAATTTTCCTGTAATGTAAACTGGTGGCTTTTGTTGCTTCACACTTCCACTTTTCTCTTCCATAAATTGGTGAGAGTAATAGTATTCATATTATAGAGTTGCGATAAGATTTTTTAAAAGTTCTTTAAAAACTGCCCGGTACCTAACAATGATGGGCATCTCTACATATATTTCGATAAGTCATCTTTTTATAAACGAATGTCATCAGTTTTGCTAGTAGTGATGATAACTTTAAAAAAGCCCTATATGTGACTAGAAATGGTTATCAAGGATATTTTATTTTTCTGTTTTTTTTTTTTTAATTTTAGCATTCACAACTCTGTCTTGTAGACTCTTATTAATTCTGGAATTATGCAGTAGCAGAAATAATAATATTGGGTTACATTTTCTTTTCCTTCAGTATTTTGAACATTGTGATCTATTGTCTAAGACTGACTATTAGGATAGAAAATTGAGACTTCAACCTAAATTTAACTGCTTTTAAAATAAATGCATTGTTTTATATTGTCAAAGATATTCAAAATTTGTCCTGAATTCAACAACTTAATTTTATAACATGTACAGTTATCATTTAAAAATAGTGATCTTATAAAATGTCTATTAACAGGCTGCATTTCAATTAATTTAATGGTATATTTCCTATTTACCTACAAGTGTACCATTGTTTTTCAAATTTCCAATATAACCATAAGATTATAGTCTTCAATTAGACAGAGAAAATCAGCCCTGCTCATTGAACTATTCTTGTTATTTTTATTTCTAGCAAGATGTGTGTGTGTGTGTGTGTGTGTGTGTGTGTGTGTGTGTGTGTGTTTGCTCACATATATCAAAAGACATATTGCTCAGTGATCAAACTCAGGTGTCACTACTCAAGAGCCATCTACCTTGTTTACTGGGATCTTAGACTCACAAACTATGAAGGGCTCATTTAGCAGAAAATGTCACAAATCACCTTATCTCTGTCTTCCCAACAAACCCATAGGCTTTTTACATAGGTGCTAGAAATTGAACTTAGATTTTTATCCTTTTGTGGTAAACAACAACCTACTGATTTATTGTTCAAATTCCAGATAATTTGATAATTGTATTAACTGTATATAGAACAGAATTTTAATCGAGATTGTACATATATAGTGGATGAGCACAGATGTTTTCAAAACTGAAATTAATAACTTCAATGAAGCAAGCTTACTTTGGTCTTCCTTCTTCTTGAACTTCATATGGTCTGTATGTTGGTTATTCTGAGCTTTATTTATAATATCTTCTTATCAGTTAGTATATACAATGTGTGTTCTTTTGTGACTGAGTTACCTCACTAAGCATGGCATGTTCTAAGTCCATCCATTTGCCTGCAAATCTCAAAAAATCATTTTTTTTCAATAGCTGAGTAGTACTCCATTGTGGAAATGTACCACGTTTTCTGTATCCATACCTCTGTTGAGGGTCATCTAGGTTGTTCCCATCTTCTGGTTATTATAAATAAGTCTGCTATGAACATAGTAGAGCATGTGTTTTTATAGTTGGAACATCTTCTGGGTATAGGCCCAGCAGTGGTATAGCTGGGTCTTCAGGTAGTACTATGCCCAATTTTCTGAGGAACTGCCACCTGCACTATTTCCATAGTGTTTGTACCAGCTTGTAATGCCACCTGCAATGGAGGATTGTTTCCCACCTGAACTTTTGATCTTAGCCACTCTGACTAGTTTAAGGTGGAATCGCAGTGCTGTTTTGATTTGCATTTGCCAGATGACAAAGGATGTTGAACATTTCTTTAGTTGCTTCTCTGCCATTCAAGATTCATCAGTTAAGAATTCTTTGTTTAGCTCTGTACCACATTTTTATAGGGTTATTTGGCTCTCTGGACTATTTGAGTTCTTTGTATATATTGTATATCAGCCCTCTATAGGCTATAGGATTGGTAAAGATCTTTTCCTAAAATGTAGGTTGCAGTTTTGTCCCGTAATACAACTCTCAGACCATGTGAGGCTCAAGAAGAAGGAATACCAATGGGTGGATGCTTCAGTCCTAATTAGAAGGGGGAACAAAGTAATCACAGGAAGTAGAATGAGAGAGGGACTTGGAGAGAGTGCGAGGCAAGGGGAAAAGAGAAGGTAGGATCATGTGTAGAAGACAGGAAGATGTACAGAGGGTCAGGAAATTGAATGAAGTTGTGTAACAAGGGGGGATGGGGAACTGGGGGTAGCACCAGAAAGTCCCAGATTTCAGGAAAGCAAGAGGCTCTCAGGTTCCACCAGGGATGACAGTAACTAAAATGCCCAACAAAGGGGAGAGAGAACCTGTAGAGACCTTGTCCAGAGGTTAGGCACAGCCCTGGTTGAGGGAGTGGAGCTCTGCACCCATATCAAATTCTTAATCCAGAATTGATCTTGTCTAAAGGAAATACAGGGACTAAAGCAGAGACTGGAAAAAAAAAAGCCATCCAGAGACTATCCCACCATCTGGGCATCCATCCCATATGCACCCAGGCACTACTGCTGATGCCAAGAAGTGCTTGCTGACAGGAGCCAGATATAGCTGTCTCCTGAGAGGCTCTGCCAGATTCTGACCAATATAGATGTAGATGCTTGCAGCCAACCATCTGACTGAGCATGGGGGCTGCAATGAAGGAGTTAGGGGAAGGACTGAAGGAGCTGAAGGGATTTGCAACAATAGGAAAAACAACAATATCAACCAACCAGGCCCCCTAGAGCTACCAAGGACTAGACCACCAAGCAAAGAGTACAAATGGAGCGATCCATGGCTCCAGATGCATATGTACCAGAAGGTGGCCTTATCTGGCAATAATGGGAGCAAAGGCCTTTGCTCCTGTGCAGGCTCGATACCCAAGCATTTATGGGAATGATAGAGCAGTGAAGCTGGAGTGGGTGGTCAGTTGGGGGAGCACCCCCATAGGAGCAGCAGGAGAGGGATGGGATCAGGGGTTGCAGAGGGAAAACCTGGAAGGGGGATTAGAAATGTAAATAAATAAAATAAACAAAATTTTAAAACTAAAGAAAAATAAACAAAGCAAAGGGGAGTGCCTGGGCCAGAAAGCAGGAGTGGGTGGGTTATGGAGCAGGTCAGGGAGAAAGTATTGGGGACTTTCAATGTGGAAACTAGGAAAGAGGGTAGCATTTGAAATGTAAATGAAGAGGATATCTAATAAAAATTTTTGAAAAATAAGTTCAATGAAATATATTGGCATCTTGCAGTATTTTCAGAAAGTAGGATTGAAATATTAAATAATATTACAAATAACATTTACACACAAACACAAAAATGAAAATGTAAAGAAAAAAGGAAGAAATCATGTTACAAGTCAAATGTAAAGGTGTAGTTTGCAAAAGTTTCTGGAGCTTTTCAAAGATCTACCTGTACATCTGAAAGTTACCATAGAGATTACATACTAAAAATCCCTCATTGTTCAGACAGGAAGACTCTGACATATATTAAAGACTGATCCATTCGCTTGTATGTACAACTGTCATGTTGCAATTCCCTCCAATATAAACATTCCATCTTAGACGGATGCTAGTAAAAACTACTAGGGATTTTTTTTTAGGGAGGTTAAACAATCATAGAATAATTTTCTTTAAATTTTACTAGTCTTGCTTTCTGTCTCCATGAACATCTTTGTGAGGGTGTCAGATCTACTGGAACTGGAATGACAGATAATTGTGAATTGCCATGTGATGCTGGGATGTGAGCCCTGGTCCTTTGGAAGAGTGACCAGTGCTCAATCCTAAAATATTTATGCTCAGGAAGTAAACAGCTCAAAAGCTTCAGGAAATCCCTGAAACTGATTAGGTTTGAAGGTTTCTTTCCTCCCTAAGCAGATATAAAAGTACCTTAGACTCACAAACTATGAGAAATACTCTTGGTGACCTATCTTTCTGCTGGAGGTGGGTTCTACAAGTTCCCTCTTGTGTTATCATCACACAGTCAAAACTCTGACCCATAATTGTTCCTGTCTGAAAGAACTGAAGACAGAAATGGAGAGGAGCCTGAGGAAAAAGGGTTGTCCAAGGATAGACCCAATGTGGGATCCAGCTCAAGGGGATGCTTTGGTGTGCTCACAAAAGGGGACCTATCATGACTGGCCTCTGAAAGTCCTAACAAGCAACTGAAAGTGTCAGATGCAGATATTTGCACTCAATCAGTGGACAGAAGCTGCTTAACCCTGTGGTTGAAATAGGAAAAAAAAATGGAAGAAGCTGAGGAGGAGGGTGACCTTGTAGGAGAACCAGCAGTCTTGATTAACCTGGTCTCCCAAGATCTCTCAGACACTGGACCACCAGGCAGCATACACCAGCTGATATGAGGCCCCCAATACATGTAAAGCATAAACTGCTGTGTCTGGGTGCAGTTAGAGAAGAAGCACCTAACCCTCAAGAGACTGGAAGCTTCAAGGAGTGTAGAAGTCTGGTAGGGTGGGAGTGGGGTCATCCTCATGGACACAGCGGGGGTGAGGAGGAGGTAAGGGGTGGGGAACAGTCAGAGGGTGGACTGGGAGAGGAATAACATCTAGAATGTAAAAACAAAAAAAAAAGATTAAGTGAGAGAGAGAGAGAGAGAGAGAGAGAGACTCTCAAACCAGTTGAGCTACATAGAATAGGCTCAGATCAGCCAAGCTGCCTGGAAGAAGTAAAATCCAAATGAAGTGGCTAGAAGAGGCACAGACCAGCCCAGTTGAGAAAGAGGATTTCAGACAAACTGAGCTGCCTGAACAGTATATTCTCCAGCCCATGAAGTTACCTGCAAGTAGTAGAGTAAGTTTCAGGGCTCCTGCTGTTGTGAGGTATCTCATTTGCTGGGGTGGGCATTGTAGATACAGGATGACCATCGTGTCATCCATATACTCTAAGTAATATGAGTAAAACTCATTAGCTCCCCAGGTTGCTCTTGATGGACTCCTCATGTTTTTCTGTCATTGTTTCCCTATATGAGATAGATAGATATTTACTTATCCCAGGAGCAAGATCAAGTAACAGTAACCAGCAACAAAACGTTTTCCACAAAAAGGGGAGCAAGTTTACATGTTCAATTAAAAAAAAACAAAAAAACAAAAAAACAAAAAAACCTTCTGAAAGCCCTTACTAGTATAAGATCACAAATTACTGAATAATAAGGATGGCTCTTAAAATTATAGTATAATTTTAATTTCTGACACCATTAAATTAGTTATATAATTCCTGTGAATATTCATAAGTATTTTCAATATTTACTAAGCTATTGTCTAGCTGCTTCCTAGGTTTACTGTAATGATACAAAGGCCATTTATCCTGACCATGACTCAGAGTTTATATATGTTAACACACATGGATTACACTAAATTTTGTCTCCATTTCCAGTAGCTTGTTCAACACTTATTTGCTTAGATGGGAATGAATGATATAAATCTGAGAAATACACCTTCTTCTTTTTTTTTTTTCAGAGCATCCATCCTAGAAATAACACATATTAGTAAGTAAGGGATGTTAGAAATAAGAATTATATTATTATATTTTGGAAAAAAATTGTGTACATAAGGCAGAAGATGAATTCGATAAATATTTGGGAAACAGAAAATTAATTTGATGTTAAAAACAAGTGCCAACAGATATCACGCAAAGAGCTAACTGGGACACAAACATTTAAGTAAGCAATTAGAAGATAATTTCTTAAGTGATTATTATAACGGATCTTTAATAACATTATTATGAATAGGAGTTATTAAAAATATTTTAAAAACAATATATATATATATATATATATTTAAAACAAATGATTACTGATTGCATCCAAAATAACTATGTACGGTAGTGAGAAAAAATATTAAATAATTTGACAACATAATGAAATTTAATTACATCACATTATACATACATACACACACACACACACACACACACACACACACACACACACACACATATATATATATATATATATATATATATATATATATATATATATATATGAAAAATATAAAATATAACAGTAAACTAGAATGTTGAATAAAATTAAATATAATGTTTATTTATGAAATAAAGCTTTATTATTTCTGTTTGTTAAATAACAGATTTTTATCTGGTGTACTCTATTTTTCTATGTCTCCCTATATACTAAAGACTCTAAATCTGATCTGAGGAAGTTACAGGGAAGGTATATGTGCACAGAATGAAGAAGGATGGAGCTATCCCTCTTCAGTAAACTCACCCTAATATTTCACCTAATAGAATGTACAAATATGCTTATGTTTGCAGTATTACAACTAAACTATATATGCATAATACCTATTCTTTTTTTCAATTTTTTTATTAGATATTTTCTTAATTTACATTTCAAATGCTATCCCAAAAGTCCCATCCCCCTCCCCCCTCCCTGCTCCCCTGCCTACCCACTCCCACTTCTTGGCCCTGGCGTTCTATTCTTATTTATACTTTAGAGAAAGCCTACTTCAATAAGGTGACTGAAGTGAATATATCTGGATATATTAAATTAAATTCTATGATTTAGGAAATTAACAATGGTGCCAATGGTATTTGTGGAAATGTGAATAAATAAGGCTTCTGT
Source organism: Mus minutoides (assembly GCA_902729485.2). Classification (NCBI taxonomy): domain Eukaryota; kingdom Metazoa; phylum Chordata; class Mammalia; order Rodentia; family Muridae; genus Mus; species Mus minutoides. The sequence goes on along the minus strand of LR755154.1, from coordinate 71,545 downwards.
TTGCTAGTAGGCTAAATACAGAATGTGAGATGAAAAGCCTTCTACATATTTGTGTAGCTACTAGGGACATGGAGATTTAAGGAAAGCAAAGAAAAAGCAGATGTCTGGAGAACATTGTGGAGTTCATGGATATGTTATGCTTTGTTTTAGCCACAGGACATTTGATATTAAATAGAACACATAACCTTAACCACAATAATGTAATGACTCCTAAACACTTTGTCTATTTAAATTTCAGATGGTGATCACTAAAGACAGGCTTTTTAAAACAAACAACAAAATTCAATGTAATCTTGAACTTTTCCTTTAAATGTTAAAGAAAAAAAGAATGCCAATATTGATCTAAGAAAAATCAAAAAAATATTTGGAAAAAAGCTTAAAAATAAGAATATTAAAAATACAAGCCTACATTTACATTAATTCCAAAATAGAAGATATCATGAATAGATTTTGAGTAATTTGGAAATAGGGGTACAAAAGAACAAACATTTGTTTCAATGTCTTTTGGGTGTTCTTTGTTGTGAATGGCTGCTGGGTGGTGTAAGCCAACATTTGATCTCTCTCTAAAGTTGTGAAATGTTTAATTTATTTTCAAATGTACTCCCTTCAGGATAGCTGTTTATCTCCTATTTCCTTTCCCCCAAAGATAACTCAACTTGGGCAGCTATTTTTGCTAAATTACACATCTCCTTAGGCATTGCTTATTTATTCCTAAATGGTCTTTCTCTGGGGTGATGTATGGAACATTTGCTTTCTCTATAATAAAGAAAAACTATGTTTTATTAATGAACACAGCATGTTAGCATGCAAAAGCTATACACACAAAGTAATTGATTTCTGAAAATTATAAACATAAAGATTTTTGTAATTTAATGTGAATCTGCAATCCTGAATTTTTAAAGTCTGTAACATCATTCTTTACTAAAAGCAAATCAAAACACTAACCTTATGTTTTCGTGATTTTGAAATTCGTGTTTCTTCTATAGCACTCTGCAGACATAATAACAGCCCATCTACAAAGACAAGTTTGAAAATCACACCTAAAATTGTTTTATTTTCCACTTGTTTGTGGAGAGGGTGACAGAAATGGTATCTGATGTTCTATTCTATCTCTCCCGACCTCATTTCTTCATAAGCATCTCTCAATTACCCCAGAGCTAGCTGATATTCAATAAGTCCCAAATATCCTCCAGTCTGTTTCCCACCACCACCATTCCTAAAGTACTGAGGTCATAGGCTTTGACAGCCACCCACATCTTCACAGGTGGGTATAATTATTAGAGCAAAGATCCTCAGGCTTGTGTAGAAAGAAAGACACATTGAGCTGTCTTTCCTGCTCCTCTGCAAATGGTCTTATGCTTATAGGTATACAGGTAAAAGAAAAAAAAAACAATTAAAAATGTTAATTTATCCCAAATATCACATCTAAACATGATCCAATAATATCTACATGCTCTTCCAATTTATACAAAATCATCCTAATTAATCTGCAAAGAAAATCTTGTGAATTATAAATTAAATAGCACATAAGGAACAATATTAAAAATAACATAGTTAACATTTGAATTAGTAGGTGACATGGCATAAGTTTTTTTTTTAACTCATTTACTAGTATAACACTGGATTTCTTTAAATTTGAAATCTAACTTAATAATATGAGCACTGTGGTTCATAAGATTCTATGCTAGAATGGCTGCAATGTACTGGGTATTTGATTTTAAGGTAGTCTAAGTATATGTATAGATTTACTAATATTTCTTATGTTAAATTGCAATACATATGTACATTAGCCTGGGATCTTCTATCACACAAACCAATTTGAAGTGAACATTTTTGGTTGATGTGAGCAGAAGATTTTATGTTAAATTATATAGCCTTGTATTAGCTTTTGTACTTTTTTTTTTAAATTTGTGTGTGTGTGTGTGTGTGTGTCTGTGTGTGTGTGTATCTGTTTGTGTAACAATATATGAGTGCAGTTGCCCATGGAGTACAAATGGTGATGTCATATGCCATAAAGACAAAGTGAATAGTAGCTGTAAGCTAAGTGTTATGAACCCAATTCAAGTCCTGTGCAGGAGGTACAGGTGTTCTGATTAGTTGAGCAAACTCTCAGCCCCGTAGTATTATCTTTTTTTTTTTTTAAATTAAGTCATTTTATCCATTATCCATTTCTTGACATCTCTACTTTGTTTAGCTATTAACACATGGCCCTAAGATGTTCTGTCTTTCCTGTAGCTTTACTTGAATTCAAATAGCCTTCTCATAAATATCTAAAAATATGAGCAAGTCTTATGAGATGAAGAAAGATTCATAATTAGCATTATTATCATGACTGAGAGATTTGGTAGAAAATACACATAGGGCCCTGTAATGTAACCTGGCAAAGGCTAGGCTTCAAAACCATTTTGTATTCTTCTATGTGTGTGACAGGAAATTGTCGTGGAAAATCATTGAAATGTCTTTCTAATCTTTCTCTCATTGTATATACTATCCTTCATTCATAAAGTTCTTTTGAAAAACAGATGCTTTGACATAACTCAAGTCTCCTTTTCTGAAAAAACAAACAAACAAACAAACAAACAAACAACAAACACACTTCTCATTCTGTACAGAGCAGACAGGTTGGGAATTGCGCCATCTTTCTCTGCTCCTTTACCTTCAGGAAGCTTAGTTAGCTTCACCATGGCTGGAATGATTGGCGATATAAATGTTTCCTCTACCTGGTTACTAAGTTCACTGGACTACTTTCTGTATGCTGGAAAGTACTAGCCTATGAGCACAGGCAACAACACTCTTCACAACTTTCTTAAAAAAAAAAAAAAAAGTAATCTAACTACATTTTTTTTTTTATTTCTGATCAATCACAATACCATTCACTATTCACACCTCTGTCAACATTGTGTTCCCAATATGCATATTTTTCTTTCTGATATATGCCAGAGTTTCTACTGCTTTCTCCATTGAGCCCTCAACAAAATCATCCATATCCTGTATTGATGGTGAAACATGCTTGTCCATTATTCACTTCAGAAGTTGTCTGTCCTCTACACATTAATAGTTCAAAAGCTGCTCCTGTAAAACAAAGTATCCTGTAAACAGTGGTTGCTTGAATGAGACATGTCACCCACAGTCTCACACATTTGAACACTTGGTCCAGATTCTTGTACTATATAAAGAGGTTATAGAGCCTGCAGGAAGTGCAAAATGTTGATGGAAGTACTTAACAGGAAATAGATCTTAAGAGTGTATTGACTTGTTTTAGTTGCAGGGAGTCTGATGTCCTATTTCTACTTGGCTACTCCAAGACTTGTGTTTGAGGATGAAGATTCATGCTCCAGATGCCTATATCCATACCTTATTCATCATTATGGAAGGGAGTGGTAAAATACATATTTTCTCTACATAACTCACTTTGTTTTATGGTATTTTATATTATCAACGAAAGTAAATAAAACATAAATGAATACTCGCACCTAATACTACTAATTTTCTATGCATAACATTTTCAGTGGCTATAACTGAGTAACCAATAAAGAACTGATGTATATTATACTAGGAATTCTGGGAACTGACAAATCTTAGGTGTAGTGCTGGCATCTAGCAAGTATCTGTCTGCTACGTCATGACATGATCATAATTATCACCTGGTAATACATCGAAAAGCTTCCAATTTTAGTGTCACTTCTTATAATGTCCCTAATACCTTCATAGGTGTGACTCTTATGATTTCATCTAAGATTAATTATCTAGATGGTCCTGTGCCAAAATGAAGTAAATATGTGAATTGAAGGGGTAAGTTCCTACAACAGGAACTCGCGGCTGGGGCAAAAATAGCTCCATTGGCAAATTTTTGCTATATGAACATAAGGAACTGAGATTGATGTGAAAAGAAGGAAAAATAGTAACTTTCTTTTTTTTTTTTTTTAAATGTATTTATTGTATGAATGATCTACTGCATATACATCCACAGGCCAGAAGAAGGCATTGGTTTCCATTACAGATGGTTGTGAGCTACCATGTGGTTGCTGGGAATTGAACTCAGGACCTCTGGAAGAGCAACCAGGGCTCCTAACTGCTGAGCCATCTCACCAGCCCACGTGCCACACTTCTTTTTTTTTTTTCAACTTTTATTAGATATTTTCTTCATTTACATTTCAAGTGTTATCCAGAAAGTTTCCTATACCCTCCCCCCTCCCGGCCCTGCTCCCCTACCCATCCGCTCCCACTTCTTGGCCCTGGCGTTCCACTGTATTGGGCATATAAAGTCTGCATGACCAAGGGGCTTCTCTTCCCACTGATGGCCAACTAGGCCATCCTCTTTTATATATGTAACTTTCTATTGATAATAGGAATGATTATTTAGAAATAATAACGTAAAGGCACTAAGCATTAAAATTCCCAATTTTGTAAAACAAATACTATTAGTTATAATGGGAGAGATAGAACCTATAGTAATAATAGTGTACTATGACTATAACTTTATTTAAAAATGAATACAATCCAGACAAGAAAACAACAATAATACCAGACATGGAAATGTACAAGTCTGGGCATTCAGAAGTCTGAGATTTATCTAATAAAAAATAAAAAATAAAAAGAAAGTAGAAAAGAAAAGAAAGAGTCTGAGGTAGGAGGATGATAACTTTTACAATTACACTGTGTGTAAAACAAGATATTTTCTCCCAAAATAAAGTCTGTATAGAAATACCAGAAGTACATTGAACCCTAAAACAAATAAATAGAGTTAATGAACATTAAATTTTGCCCAATCATCATGAACTATACTTTTTTGTTGCACAGGACACATGCACACAGTCTTTATAATGTTGCATGTATGTATGTTTTCATGACTGACCATTTGATAGTTTATAACCAGTGAATGTGTTCTTGCATGGGGAAGACAACTTTTGTTCTTAGCATGTCTTAGTGAACTGTAGCTTTAAAACTACTTTTCTACAGAATCACAGCTGTCAGTTATAAAGTAACTAAATCAACCTTCCTTTGAGCATGCATCTATGAGGAACAGGATTTATGGACAATGTGTTTCCCCCCTTTTTAAAGAAATTTTCTTTATTTACATTTCAAATGCTATCCTGAAAGTTCCCTATACCCTCCCCCTGCCCTGCTCCCCTACCCACCCACTCCCATTTCTTGGCCCTGGTGTTCCCCTGTACTGGGGCATATAAATTTTGCAAGACCAAGGGGCCTCTCTTCCCAATGATGGCCAACTAGGCAATTTTCTGCTACATATGCAGCTAGAGACATGAGCTCTGGGGGTTACTGGTTAGTTCATGTTGTTGTTCCACCTATAGGGTTGAAGACCCCTTGAGCTCCTTGGGTACTTTCTCTAGCTCCTACATTGGGGGCCCTGTGATCCATCCTATAGATGACTGTGAGCATCCACTTCTGTATTTGCCACGCACTGGCATAGCCTCATTCGAGATAGTTATATCAGGGTCCTTTCGGCACAATCTTGCTGGCATATGCAATAGTGTCAGGGTTTGGTGGCTGATTATGGAATGGATCCCCGGATGGGGTAGTCCCTGGGTGGTTTCATCTTAGCTCCAAACTTTGTCTCTGTAACACCTTCCATGGGTTTTTTGTTTCCTATTCGAAGGAGTAATTAAGTATCTGCACTTTAGTCTTCATTCTATTTGATTATCTTGTGTTTTGCAAATTGGATCTTGGGTATTATAAGTTTCTGGGCTAATATAAACTTATCATTGAATGTATATCATGTAAGTTCTTTTGAGATTGGGTTGCCTCACTAAGGATGATATTCTCCAGATACATCCATTTTGCCAAGAATTTAATAAGTTCATTATTTTTAATAGCTGAGTAGAAATTTCGGGAAAGCCTCAAAGATATGGACACAGGGAAAAGATTCCTAGACAGAACAGCAATGGCTTGTGCTGTAAGATTAAGAACTGACAAATGGGACCTCATGAAATTGCAAATCTTCTGTAAGGCAAAAGACACCGTCAATAAGACAAAAAGGCGACCAACAGATTGGGAAAGAATTTTTAACCATCCTTAATCTGATAGGGGACTAATATCCAATATTTACAAGAGCTCAGGAAGCTGGACTCCAGAAATTCAAATAACTCCATTAAAAAATGGGGTACAAAGTTAAACAAAGAATTCTCAACTGAGGAATACCGAATGGCTGAGAAGCACTTGAAAAAATGTTCAACATCCTTAATCATCAGGGAAATGCAAATCAAAACCATTTTGAGATTCCACCTCACTCTACTCAGAATGGCTAAGATAAAAAATTCAGGTGACAGCAGATGCTGGCAAGGATGTGAAGAATTGTTGGTGGGATTGCAAGCTTGTACAATCACTCTGGAAGTCAGTCTGGCAGTTCCTCAGAAAATCGGACATAGTACTACGGGAAGATCCAGCAATACCTCTCCTGGGCATATATCCAGAAGATATTCCAACTGGTAAAAAGAACACATGCTCCACTATGTTCATAGCAGCCTTATTTATAAAATAATAGCCAGAAGATGGAAAGAACCCAGATGTCCCTCAACAGAGGAATGGATACAGAAAATGTGGTACATTTACACAATGGAGTACTACTCAGCTAGTAATTCCCTTTTTAAACTACTCACAACAGAGTGAACCATGTCTACAGATTTGTATATAAAGATAATTGCTTTAGCCGGGCGTGGCGGCACACACCTTTAATCCCAGCACTCAGGAGGCAGAGGCAGGCAGATTTCTGAATTTGAAGCCAGCCTGGTGTACAAAGTGAGTTCCAGGATAGCCAGGGCTATACAGAGAAACCTTGTCTTAATAGAAAGAAAGAAAGAAAGAAAGAAAGAAAGAAAGAAAGAAAGAAAGAAAGAAAGAAAGAAAGAAAGACTAGATAATTGCTTTAACTGAGAATAATAAAAGCCAGTAGCTCTTTTACTACCCTAGGAGGAAGGTAGACCTAGAATTTCCCCCCACAACATCATACTGTAGAAGTTTATAGTTTATAGGTTCAGGTAGTTTATTCATATTCTATTTCCTTGTTACAACAAATATTCTTGGAATGAGAGCTTTCTCAGTCCCATAAATCTCACTGGTGAATAGAAAAGTTTAAATTCCATCTTTTATATATATTAAATCACCTAAGCTTATTATTCTCTTACTGAACCAAACATTATGAACATAAATTGTTACTGAGATTCAATGATCATGATTAGTATAAAGTTTCCTTGGCTGCATAGCTTAGGTATTATAATTGTATATTTTCATTTATTTCAATTTTAGGATCATGTAGAACTCACATGTCTTAAAAACAAGCCTCCCTGATTGCTGTATTATTTTATTTCATATATTAGTTTTAAAAAGTACAAAGTCCTCAAATACATTTTTCCATTAATATTACTTTATGGTTATATTCAATTAATATTTTTAATTCTTCATGTACTTCTATAATGAAACTTGCCTTTAAGCCTCTTAGTTAGCATTTGATTAATTTTGTGTTAATAATAGTAGAGACTAATCCCCTGTGCCCAATTATTCCTTCATCATTTTTAACTTTCTCATTGGCATTTTTATGCATTTAATGTTTGGAATGTGTAAAGAACAATAATCTTGAAAATGATAAGACTTGGGACCTTTTTTATACATAAAAGAAACACAGTTCTTTTGAATACATTAAGATAATAAGTAAGAAACACAGGCATTGTGCAGCCAAAGGGTATGATTTAGTCCACAAATTGTAAACTTGAAAGGACTAACATTGAGCGAACATTTTTCAATAAATAATGACTTTGTTCATGATTTTGAAAGGTAATAACCTAAGACAGTCAGTAAAGTATGAATTTTTATCTGTCTTCTCTTTTTAATGTTGGAGGATTGGCTTCATATTTTTAAATCATTGACCTTTTCTTACTCTAGAGCCAGACTTGAGATGGAGCATTCTATAGGACTTACTAGATGTTATGTTTAATACTGAGTTTTCAATTTAACAGGATCTAGGGGCACCTAAGAGACAAGATTCCATAATCACGTGAGAAAAATTGTCTTATTTAGATCACTTGAGATAGGAAGAACTACCCTAAATCAGGGGTGCATTATACCCTGGTTTAGGTTTAGCATTGCATAAAAAGGAGAAAACTGCTAAGCACGGTATCCCCACACCATATTCTGCTCCTTGACGTTTTGTATAATGTGGTCAGTTGCCTCAAGGACCTGTCAACATGATGCCCCACTGTGATAAACTATAACCTGGAACTGCCAGCCAATGTGAATCCATCCTTCCTTAAGTTACTTTGTCAGAGAATTTTATCCTAATGACAAGAAAAGTAACTAAGACTCTAGGTATATTCAACTCTGCCTTCCAGGGTCTAAGCACTTCCAGGAGGTCAATTTTATAACTATTTCTTACCCTATCAGCACATTTTCCAGGTTAAACCTGATTATCTGAGTGGGCATTGCCCCATATTTTGTTAATCTCCGTATTTAAAGTGTACTTCAAATCATTCTCCCTTTAAATCAGTTGTTGAATGCTATTTAGTTTAAGATTGATTAGCGTCAACTACTTGGAAGTATAGATAATTATGTTTCCTTTCAATTTGTAGTGCATGTTAGAAATTTTGCAAGAGTACAAAGTTTGAGGAATAACTGGAGGTTTATAGGTGATTACCCTGCTTCCAGAAATGAGGATTTTAAGGAAACATTGGAAGCAAGGCTGGGAAGGGGGGAAAATAGCAATGGCCTTAAAATAGATATATCTAGTAATAAATGCATTGGCAGAGTAAGTAGCCCTCTGGATCTATCTAGACTGGGGCCAGTTATCTGTTCTTGTATCTGCAGAGGTGGGAAGCTTAACTTCTTGTCATTTAAGCTATGGTGACTCTTGGGAATATTCAGAAGTCAACACTGCTCCTTTTTAGAAAAAGTCATGCTTTAGCTTTGAAAAGTAGTTTCGTTATAGTCTAGAGATATCTCTGTAGATCCATACTCCTTTACACTTAGATTATCTCTTATTCCTACGGCCTACAACCACAGTACTTGAAATTACAATTTCTATCTAATTTTTCTGCTTAAAGTTTATGGTTTGACTGTGTGTCCTAAGGAATTATATTCTTTAAGGCTGGGTAATAGGGCTAGTTTAGAGTCCAAGAGTCCCTAACAATTACTGTCTTTGTTGTCACAATTTTAGAATGTCTCAACCTCCTTTCTAGTGTCCAGGACATTTAGTTATCTATATAAAATGTTTGCAGTTTTAAATTTTTCTTTGAAAAAAATAAAGGCTTAAAAAACTTAAGAAATCCAAAAAGTGTATTGGACTGATGTAGGTGTTTTTAATTAATTCTCATATTATTTATGAGACAAAAAGATCTTTTTGTTATTATCTTTAAACTTTAAGTCCAGTTGTTATACCCCTCCCAGTCTGCCCTCTTACAGTTCCTCATCTCATTCCTCCTTCAGCTTGTCTCCAAGAGGATGTCTCCATCCCCCCACCCCATCCCCTACCCAACCCCACCTTCCCACTCTCTGGGATCTCAAGTTGCTCCAGGTTTAGGTTCTTCTTCTCTCACTGAGGCCAGACAAGGAAGTCCTCTGCTGTATATGGAGACAGGACATCTTGGAAGATTTACATTTAAGAAAAATTAACTCAGAAAATTTCTTCCAACATGTCACACTGTATATCTATAAACAGTTCATGAATTCTAGATCTGTACCTTGTTCTATTCATAATAGTAACTTTAGAACTCGATTTAGTATTTTTTATTTGTAAAGGAGATACTAACAGCGCAACTATAGCAGAGTTTAGAACTTCTTCAAAATTGGTTTTAATTTCTTAATATGATTTACTATCTGTGTATAATTTTGATTTTTCTTAAAGAATGATTTTTTTTTGAAAGTTTATCAGTAGTCAATTATGTTTTCCAGACAAATAACCATGCTGTATGTCAAAGCTTGCAAGGTAAGCCAAGATTTATCATCTACATTTTTTTGTACCCATGCTATGGTTTTGAGCTGTTTTGTTTTGTTTTGTGTCTTGTTTTTTATTATTTTCATTAATAAGTTTTCTTTTTTACACCAGATAATATTCTTACGAGCCTGGGGCCCAGGCCTCTGCTCTAAAGCAGCAAGGGTTTCTCTGTGTAGTCCTGGCTGTCCTGGAACTCACTCTGTAGACGAGACTGGCCTTGAACTTAGAAATCTGCCTGCCTGTGCCTCTCAGTGTTGGAATTAAAGGAGTGTGCCACCATGCCTGGCTGGTTTTGAGCTTTTTTTTTTTTTTTTTTTTTTTTTTTTTTTTTTTTTTTTTTTTTTTTTTTTTTTTTTTTTTTTTTTTTTTTTTAATTCGGTAGAATTTACCATATCCTTAGAGTGTCAGGCAGTATTTCTTCATTGTCCAACCTCCCTATAAACTTTTAGATATAGAAGAAGGGCTAGATCTGTGTCACACTCAAGTTTTCTAATCTGTTGATAATATATATTAAGGAGTCTCTCTCAAGAGATAGATAGGCACCTTCTTAAACTTAAGAGAATCAATCATTTTCATAATCAATTTTCTTTTTTACACCAGATAATATTCTTACGAGCCTGGGGCCCAGGCCTCTACTCTAAAGCAGCAAGTCATCGGACCTAGGCAAAACTGGTTTCAACCAAAAAGGATGTCATGTCCATCCTCTGCTTCTTCCTTCCAACATCATTTTACCTAGCTTCCTCCTGGCCAGATTAAATTTATCTGTACAGGTATTAAACGCAAATGAGCCCTGAACTCCAGATAGAATGGGGAAAAGTAATTGTACTACCGCCTGACAACCTCCTGAATTTCTTACCCCCTGACACCAGTGAACTGAGCCATGAGCCTTAGGAAAAAAGTTCACATTGAAAAAGTGACAGAGAGTAAATGATACTTTCTAAAAGGCTGCACATATTGGAAATGAACATCATTGCATTGTTTTATCAAGTAAAAGAAATGAATAGAAAAGAAAAACATGTTATTATATGCTTAAGAGAGAAGTTGAGGGCTAGAGAGATGGCTGATCAGTGAAGAGCACTTATTCATCTTAGAGGACTGCAGTTCAGTTGCTAGTACTGAGTTCAGTTTCCAGCATCCACATTGAGCATGACAGTTGCCTGTTTCTCCAGTTCCAGGATAATCTGACACCTCTGGGCTCTTTGGTTCCTGCGCTAGCAAGCTCCTACCCACACAGACTTACCATAAACTAGAGTTATCTGTGAAGATAAACACACACACACACACACACACACACACACACACACACACACACACGATTTAAAAATGCCTCCAGCTTCCTGTCGGCTCAAGCGCCGGGTCACCACCAGCGCTGGGTCACCTTGGGCTCAGGATCTGTGCACTCTCCCAAGGTCCCTAGAGGACTCTCCACGTGATCTTGGGACCACTGGTGAGTGGAGCACAACATCTGTTCCAATCCAATCACATGGGTCATAAGACAGCATCTGGGAGGCAGACAAATGGCCAGACTAGGGCCTTGAGTCCCTTCCAGTCAGCACCGGCGATGGGTCACCTTGGGCACAGGGTCTATGCACTCTCCCACATTCCCTAGAAGAATCTCCATGCATTCCACACCCAGAATATCAGGTTCACAGGAGCCCACAATCAAAAAATCATAGTGAAAGCTGGACTTGGAGGAGTCCAGAATCAACTGGGATTATAAGAAAGAAAGGCTTTAATCAGATATATTGAGGACAGCAAGCACCTGAGATTAATCAGATGGCAGGAGGCAAGCATAAGAACAGAAGCAACAGAAACCAAGGTTACTTGGCATCATCAAAACCAAACTCTCCCACCATGGCAAATCCTGGCTATACTATCACACCAGAAAAGCAAGACATGGATCTAAAGTCAATCCTCATGATGATGATGGAGGACTTTAAGAAGGAAATACAGGAAAACACAGGTAAACAACTACAAGCATTTAAAAAGGAAAAACTTAGAGAGTTACAGGAAAACAATACCAAACAGGTGAAGGAATTGAACAAAACCATCCAGGACCTAAAAATGGAAGTAGAAACAATAAAGAAAACCGAAAAGAAGATAACCCTGGAGATAGAAACCATAGGGAAAAAATCAGGAACCATAGATATGAGCATTAGCAACAGAATATAAGAGATAGAAGAGAGAATCTCAGGCGCAGAAGATTTCATAGGGAGCATAGACATGACAATCAAAAAACCACAAAATGCAAAAAGATCCTAACTCAAAATATCCAGGAAATTCAGGACACAATGAGAAGACCAAACTTATGGATAATAGGAGTAGATGAGAATGAAGATTCTCAACTTAAAGGGCCAGCAAATATCTTCAACAAAATCATAGAAGAAAACTTTCCATACCTAAAGAAATAGATGCCCATATACATACAAGAAGCCTAGAGAACAACCAATAGACTGGACCAGAAAAGAAATTCCTCTGGACACATAATAATCAGAACGAATGCACTAAATAAAGACAGAATATTAAAAGCAGTAAGGGAAAAAGGTCAAGTAACATATAAAGGCAGGCATATTAGAATTACTCCATACTTCTCTCTAAAGACTATGAAAGCCAGAAGATCCTGGACAGATATTATAAGACACTAAGAGAACACAAATGCCAGCCCAGGCTACTATACCCAGCAAAACTCTCAATTACCATAGATGCAGAAACCAAAGTATTCCATGACAAAATCAAATTCACACAATATCTTTCCACGAATCCAGGCCTTCAAAGGATAATAACAGAAAAACACCAATACAAGGACGGAAACTACACCCTAGAAAAAGCAAGAAAGTAATCCTTCAACAAACCTAAAAGAAGACAGCCACAAGAACAGAATCCCAACTGTAACAACAAAAATAATAGAAAGCAACAATTACTGTTCCTTAATATTTCTTAATATCAATGGACTCAATTCCCCAATCAAAAGACATAGACTATCAGACTGGCTACACAAACAGGACCCAATATTTTGCTGCTTACAGGAAACACACCTGAGGAAAAAGACAGACACTACCTCAGAGTAAAAGGCTGGAAAACAATTTTCCAAACAAATGGTCTGAAGAAATAAGCTGGAGTAGCCATTCTGATATCGAATAAAATAGACTTTCAACCCCAAATTATCAAAAAAGACAAAGAGGGGCACTTCATACTCATCAAAGGTAAGATCTTCCAAGAGGAACTCTCAATTCTGAATAGCTAGATTCTGTCTCATTGTCCTTTCACAACCACTGTGATTTCTTACATGCAACTGCCTTGTCCTGTTCAGAAAACAAGCTTCCTTGAATTGCTCCTCTCTTTTGGTCTCTAACAATCTTTGAGCCTCACTGTTTCTTGAAGTTTAGAAGAGAGTGTTGTATAGTTGTCCTATTAAGGACTGAGAAGGCCATATTCTCTTATTTTCATAACATGTAAAAGAAGCAAGTTTTAAAAGGTTTATTTTGTCCACTGATGTCCCAAACACTTTAGAATCAACTCCAATTGAACACAAAGTACAATCAGTATTTGAATTGCACATAATTATACAAATACAAAGTATTTTCCATAACAATATTACTAAGGATTATTTTACTATAAGTGTATTTTAAATTTGTTTGGCATATTTAAAAATAATCCCTTAAGTAATATGACAATGGCTTATTAATATGACTTTAACTTTTATATTTATCAATTCCATGGATTTCTAGAGTGCTGAGAGTGGGATGTTTATACTTTAAATTCTAGTTTTTCATACTATTCATTTTCTAGAAATATCACAGAATGTTTATCTGTAAACTACTTATTATAAGGAAATAATTATTTTCAATACAGTGAAAAGAACCTCTTGTGAAAGAGAACATTGCGAGAGAACAACATTTAATTACACAGTAAGCGGTCTTGTACAGGACTTCCTCCTGGCTATGTCTGCCGTAACTGTGATTAATGGTTAATAAACAATAGGATATTATATAGAGTGTATTGCCTTTCATTATGGGATTACATTTGAAAATGTAGGAGGTAAATCAATTCTAATTTTATCAAATAATTTCACCAACCAAGTAAATTAATTTTATGTCTGAGGATTGTATTATTAATTTGCATTCTCGGTAAAACTACTATTCTTTTAACATACCTTATTCGCAGAATAAGTAGTTTTGGTATGAATTAATAAATAAATTGTGCATTAACAGAAGCTTGACAGAAATAAAACTTTAAAAACTTTTCTGTGTTCAAATATGACAAACATAGAGAAGTATTTTGAAGATTAATAAAATTCACCAAAATATTTTTAAATGTCCATCATCATCAGGATGTCTTAATGAAGGGCAAATATGAGTACAAAATAATAGTCTGAAAATGATATAAAGTTTCTCCAAGGATACCAACTATTTGAGTTAGTAAGCACAAAAATGATTACAGAGAAAGATCTACATTGGCCATACATTGGTTTTGATTAGAAGCCATAAGCTTTTACTAGCATGCTGCAAAATACTGGTATGTAGTAAGACACAAAAAGCACATATTTGGGCAGAATATATTAACAGTCAAATACTATACTCAAGGGACAAAAACAATGATGAGGATCTGGAAAAGTGAAGCAAAGGATAATGCTGTGAATTTTTAAATTGAAATGTTTACAATTTATTCAAATAGAGACATACTAAAAATCTGTGACTCAGATATCTGAGCCAGGGATTTTCACATGGAAGACTAGTGATTAGGTGTGAGTTAATGAATCTCTGTTCTCATCTGACTTAACCTGTGATTAGAATCTATGTAATGGTCATTTTTTTATTAATGGATACTTATAAATACATGTGTATACGTGTATAAATATATGTGTATATGTTTATATATGTATGTCAATATAAACATACGAATACATCCACAATGCACGCACATATGTGCACAAATGCATGCTTGCACACACACATGTATACTTTCATACATGGGCCATTACTGCAGTTCTACAAGTGTAGCTGGGGCAAATTTATGGTTCAGTACAAGGTGTGCAATACTTTTATTAATAGAACTTGAGTCTCAAAAGGATTCTCAAATTCATATTTTTTGTCGATTTTGTTTTGCTTTGTCATTTTCATTCCAACCAATCTAGAGCCTCAGAGTAAAATAAAGTAGGAAGTTGGTTTCTCATTTTACTCTTTCACCCTTGAGCATGGAACAGTAATTTTCTCTGGAGTAATCATGGTTCAAGGTGCCACCAATATTGTCAAAACAAGGCTATCAAACTTGCTTAGGAACTTACATGATCTAGTCTCCAGAAACATTAGACACAACTTTTAAGTTTTATAAACTGTCTAGTTTTATATATTATTTTATTGAGCACAAACAAACTATGACAGTATTCATGTTATTTTCCTGGAGAAAAAAATAAGCTATAAATGTAGAAATAATCTCCCCTCTTCTCTAAATATTAAATATGATTGACATGCTGTTGCCTCCCCACCAGACATACTAAAGCAAAATCCATGATCTAATGGAAAAAGGTTATGAAAATGTAGTTTTTAAGGATTGAAAACTTCCTGTGAATAGTTTTCCTTCTCAGAAGCATTTTGTGCAGGTAATGCAGGCTCTTTCCTCTTTAACTCCTATAGATTTAAAATATACTAACCACCTATTTATTGCAAATTTCATGTCACTAAGCTGCTGCAAATTCATTTGAAACAACAAACAGTTTCTATTTTCACTTCTGAGGATATGTTATGATGGTCACGTGCNCTTCCTGTGAATAGTTTTCCTTCTCAGAAGCATTTTGTGCAGGTAATGCAGGCTCTTTCCTCTTTAACTCCTATAGATTTAAAATATACTAACCACCTATTTATTGCAAATTTCATGTCACTAAGCTGCTGCAAATTCATTTGAAACAACAAACAGTTTCTATTTTCACTTCTGAGGATATGTTATGATGGTCACGTGCGTTTTCTAGGTTTTTGTGCATTAACAGCACTTATCTATACTACACAAGATAAAACTGAGGATGGTATATTTGTTAAGGAGTCCTAGTTTAAATTGATATAGTGGTTTTATTAAAACCTTGGGACATAGTGTTTAGAACTGGAAGTATCATAAAAGATGCCAGATTAGTCCCAAAATTAGTGTTTAAAATAATCCAAATAAGAACTACTTTACGTGTGTGTGTGTGTGTGTGTCTTTCAGTATGTGAATGTATGTATGTATGTATGTATGTATGTATGTATGTATGTATGTATATTTGTTTTTATGAATGCATATGTGTCTGCAGGTGCCCATGTCTTTGGAAGAAGGTTTTGAAACATTTGGAGCTGGAATTATGATCATTTGTGAGTCATTCAATGTTAATGATGGGCTCTAAGCTCTGGTCCTGGGATAGAACAGCACGTGTTTCCAGTAGCTGAGCTGACTCATAGCTTTTTGACATAGAAAAGAAGCATCACCCTTGATACATTCTTAAATGTACAAAAGGCTTTCATATATCCTAATATAAATTGTAGATGCAGTTTTGCTAAAGCCCATATTTTATTGAATATAAAAATGTATCATAGAAATTTAAAATGCTATTTCTGTACACAACACTAAAGTCTTATATTGACTTTTATTGTCAATGTTAAGTCTAAGATTAAATTACTTTGTAGTTCTCATAGGCTACATATAAGCCAATGTCGCAATTTCACAGACTTAGTAATGCAACTGTTTATTATTTCTGAAATTATATAAAGTCTAGCATAGAAAATGGCCAATACATTTTCTCTTACTCAGATTAACGAAAAAAAAAAAAAACCTCAAAATATATTTGATAAGGGAGAAAACTTTATTTTAATATTAAATGTACATATACATCTTGACAAAGTTCTAAATTAAAATCTGACCTCATTAAACTTGATGTTTTCAGTGATCAAGTATTTTGCAAAATATAATTTCATAATGTGTTAAGCTTTAAAAATAAACAAGGAAACTGAAGATGGCCTGTAAGTTTAGAGGAGTGCCTGCTTCTCTTCCAAAGGGAATGTTTAGTTCATAGCACATAGGCTGAGCAGTTCACAACCACCTGTAACTCTAGCGTCAGGGGCTCTGACAGTCTCATCTGATCTCCACAGGCACTGGCATACACATTGCACATTCACACATTAATAGAATTATAAATTTAAATATATTTTAAAGTAAACCCATTATGAAATGTTTTTAAAAGATAACATATCTCAAAGATAACCAATAAGCCAGAGCTTGTTACAGCATGAAAATGGTGTGTTTCTATTATGAGTATAATAACAGCTAGGGTTGTCTAGCTATATCATAATATCATTTAATTCCTATTACTCAAAGCATTTCTGTGAGGTAATGTCACTGAGACCTGTGATTTACAAAAACATCAGAATGTGAACCTAATCCAGGTCTATTGATTCAGAATATTCAGTTAATAAGATCTCTAGATAGGGATCAAACTAATAGAAATGCTTAAGAAACTGGTCAAAGATTCTAAAATATTGTATTAAAAAGATGTTTAGCGAACAATGGCCGAGTACTGTACTGGGATCGTAGGATAAGAGCAAACTTGGAGATTGGGCAAAGTCATGGTCTTGAGATGAAATGACAAGGAATCAATTCACTATGTCTAAAAGAAAGCTGTAACAAAGGAGCAAACTTCTCTAAGATTTTAGAGACATGCCATTGCAAGTTCAAGCTGTTGCAGATACCTGTGCACAGAGAAGACACAACCAAGTTAATATTAGTGTACATCCTAAGAGTTGTCAGAATTAATCCACATACCTAAGGCACACCAATTAATTATGGTACAACACAATCATGGCTGCAATATAGAAGAGACCAAGTCAAAACATCAAAGTTTGCTATAGTAGTGTACCAATACACAAAAATAAAGTGTAAAAAGGACAGGGTACATATGTACAAATTTCTCTTACTTGTTAGGAAACATACTAGCTTTAGTGATTAGTCCTCAATTAATTTCACAGACAAATATAGAGATCAGTTTAGTCATTAAACTATAAAATGGTTTATTCCTGTTGCAACAGAAGATGATTTTGTCTTCTCCAGAAAAGTCCCAGCTGGGAATTCTTTCTATGCAGTGGTCCTGAATGGTCCATGGCCATATTCAGGCTTTCAAACAGTGTAGCATGTTCATACACAGTGCAGAATTTGGTTGCTTTTGGAAGCTTTGACTATCATGGGGAATGTTGAAGACAATTTTGAGTTTTTTAAATGATAAGGACCTTGAGGAATATGCCCATGACCATGAACAATTCATTTATGAAGTAATTTTTTAAA
This sequence comes from Mus minutoides, assembly GCA_902729485.2. NCBI lineage: Eukaryota > Metazoa > Chordata > Mammalia > Rodentia > Muridae > Mus > Mus minutoides. The sequence goes on along the minus strand of LR755154.1, from coordinate 53,307 downwards.
ACTTTTATTGCTTATAATATATTTTTAAAGCAAATTTAGTGTTTAAGTGACTCCTTCCCTCAATAAATATTAGAGTTGCTATCTTACCACTAACTATACTTAAATTTATGATCACATGGGTTTGACCGTATTGCCTAAGGCATGTCCTTCTGAATCCAGAACTCAGTGTCCACAGAGATAGCTCAGTGTGTAATGGCACCATGTCTCTAGTAAAATTGTGTCAATATTCTAAACTTAAGAGTGCCAAAGATTACTAAAAAAATAATGAGACTGAAAGACAATCAGGGAATTTCATATGCAATATTTACTTCTATTCCACAATCACAAAAAAGAGTCAACATTTGTTTTTAACTAATTTCTATCCAAAAGACAAAAACAAAACAAAACAAAACAAAACAAAACAAAACAAAAAAACAAAACAAAAACAAAGCCCAAGAGATTAAAGGGACTCCTGTTTTTGTTTTTTGTTTTTGTTTTTTTTGTTTTGTTTTTTGTTTTTTTTTTTTCTGAGTAGAATTTATTCCAAAGAAAGGGAGCCACAGGCATGTTTTAAGTTTGGAGGTTGACCTCCTTTTCATTAATTGGAAGAGGTCTTTTAGAGAGAGAAAAATGCTCAGGTCATCAAATCCTTCTCTGAATACTGGCTTTTACATTACTGTGTTGGCAATAGTAAAAAATTATCATCTGTGATGCAATGATCTTTGCAGAATCAAATTGACTTATTAGGATTTGAAAAAAGAATCCTACCTCAGAAAGCAGCTTTTAAGAGACAGTACTTTATTTATTTATTTATTTATTTATTTATTTATTTATTTATTTATTACCCCTGGCTTCCAAAGCAGCAAAGTTCCTGCTGAGGAAGAACTCAGATGAGAGCAATCACATCTGGATGGTACCAGTGCAGAAAGCCAGAGGAAAGCAGCCAAAACCACTGGATTTTAATAACGTTCCAGATGTATCTAGATGTCTATCATTGTAGGTTTTTTTTTTCCTATACTATCAGTAAAATATTAATTTTTCACACTGGTAAACGATTTGGAAAATTAAATCTTATTTAAAGAGCAATGGATTTTGGATAAACTGTGTTAAATGCAAATTTTAGAAAGACATTTGTGATGTTGCTCATTGTAAACACTTTTGTCACATGATATGTAAACATTAATGTACCTACAGAGTATCAAAGAAAAATCATACATAAGTCTGTCTACCGTAGTATTGAAATGAAAGATGAAGAAAATAGAAAAAAGCTAAATTCATGTGGATGTACAAATACTTTTCTCTCTATACTTGTCAATGAAGATAAGTTAAAAATCTATTTGAGTATGGATTTCTACTCCAGTTTAAAGAACAAAAATACAAAAACCGTTTCCCCTTGAGTTAAAAGCAACTTCTCCTAAATATTTAAATAACTTAATGCATTTAAAAATATATTAATCATGAGCCAAATTATAGTTAAGGCAATTTGGCTAACAAAAACGTGTACAAAAGAACATCAGGGCTGACATTAGATGGTGTTTTTAGGGGATAGCATGAAGGCACAGTGGATAAATTGCTTGTTACACAATAGTAAATACCTGAGTTTGGATTTTCAGAATAAAAGAAGAGTGGACAGAGAAGCAAGTTTCAGTAACCCCAATGCTGACAGGCACAACCCAGTGCTCACCCAAACTAGCTTAAACAGTAAATTCAGTTTCACATAGGAATCATGTGCCAAACAAAAAAGGTAAATAGATTATATAGAAAGCTTCTTGAAGTCAACTTTTACCAGTAACAAACTAGTATTCACGCATTGGTGAAACATATGCATGTTCACATGTGTGTGAGAGAGTACACATACACACACACACATACACACACACACACACACACACACACACACACACACACACACTTCTTCACATAGGGAAGATGCATGTGCCATTCAGCTGGCTAACAAAAGATTACCAGGCTCAGAGAGTTTTCTTCTTGGTGATTAATTTTGAAATGAAACATTCCACCCTAGAAGGAGGCTCACTGAGATTCAGAAAATAAACAATTCACAAGTCTCAAGAATTCCCTAAGACTTACTAGATTATGAGTTGTTTTTTTTTTTTTTTTTTTTTTTTTTTTTTTTTTTTTTTTTTTTTTTTTTTTTTTTTTTTTTTTTTTTTTTTTTTTTTTTTTTTTTTTTTTTTTTTTTTTTTTTTTTTTTTTTTTTTTTTTTTTTTTTTCCTTCCACTTGGTTGTATAAGTCAAAAGGATTGCAGATAAGACTCTTTAACTTGTCATGCAGCTTTCAAGTCAGGCAGAGAATTCAGTGACACCATTTTTCTGACCCATGACCAAACTGCTGTGAACTTTGTGGTAATGCAGCTGCCTTTGAGTCACCCACCCTCCCATTAGTTACCTCTCACTGAGACTCATGTAAGTAATGCCAATAAGCCCGTTGGTTCACCAAATTGGACTTTGTAGAATCATTACCCTGTATGTATTCAGGTCTTTATCTAGGGATAAATAGATAGATATTTGTGTTACATCTCTTTAGGAAAATCTGCACACCACAGACTTCCAAGACCTGGAACATTCATGAAAGTAAAGACTGACAAGGCTACTTACTATGTTAATTTAAATAGTAAACACTTGCCAGGACATATGGAAATACTGGAATATGAGTCTGCCTGTAATTAACACAGAGAACTTGAATGATATTTGTGAATCATTATTCATACAATGTGAACGTTTCTGTAACATAATTTGCCTTAGAGTCTACTCCTATACTTAACTGTTCAATATCCTCATTCATCCTTCTGTATGTAGTAATAATAACTCCGATAAATGCATTAGTTCACTAAGGCAAAATGGGCGCATAATTTCTTCTGTCACTTGTAAATAAACATTCATTCCTTTGTTCCACAGAAAAGTCACTCAATGTACATAATATAAACTATGCTCTTAACTGAAAAAAATGAATTTTTAGCATTTCCAGATTGCATAGGCAGGTTAAAGTAGTGGTACATCTACATGGTGAAGAACAGGAAAGATGGCCAGTAGGATGTCCAAACTCAGTAATTCTCAAAATAACCTAAAGGAACCAAATTACTTCCCATATTAATTTTAGACTTCTGACAATAATGAACTCTGGAAGACTGCTCTTCTTTTAAATATTTTGAGCAATTCAGTTTGTGCTCATATGTTATGCAAGACCTAGAAATTACTTATCCTAAATAAAAAACAATATTTCTAACATAGGGGAGTCTGTAATTTCAGTGACTTAGCAGTAGGAAAAATTGCCAACCTAATATTATTTATTTTGACCATGCCTGTGGGTTTTCTTTATTATTATTGTTGTTGTTGTTGTTGTTGTTGTTGTTGTTTTTGTTGTTATAGTTTGCAAATATATTATCTGAACATGCATACTCTAACCTGTAGTGTGTTTATAAATTTTTACCTTATCATCCCAGAGATCACAGAAAAAAATATATATATCCTCAAATTTTAATGGACAAATTGATGCACATAACCGAAGGTGTATTAATAATAAAGTTTACTTTTAATTACTTTTGTAAAGATAATATAACTTAAATTTCCTTTTTCAACCCTAAAAGTCCTCAACTTTCTGCATGTTCTTTTATTATGATTACAGTAAGGTGCTCAGATGAAAAACAGTAGAATAAAAGCAGACTGATGATTTAAAACTAATTTCACTTCTAGAATTTGAAAGCACCACTTGTAATCCTAACTTAGAATCACTTATCTAGGTTTCTGTTGTCATTGTGTTTTTGTTTATTTACTCAAAACTTTTGGAATGATCTTCTGCAGCAGCTGCATCCTACCAATCAAACTTTTACAGGATGTGCCGCCATTCGGCCTGTGATCTAGCTGTGAGTTGTCGCAGCAGCTCTGTTTATTATTTATTTAATCTTTCCTCAAGGACGCTATTTCCCAATTCTCTAAAGCTAGTTATTGGGCATCACATCCATCTGTCTTTCTCTGGTGGTTTTCTGCATGCTGTCCTTTAGTGCCATTTTGCTGCTTTTGACAGCTCCCGGGAGCCTTATAATCTGCTCTATAAAACTGTCTTCCTTATGTCCCGCCCCGGTGCCTCCTGTATCACTACATGCTCCACTGGCCTGAAGCTCGGTGGTGAATTGCCGCTCACCCAGCCTGTGCTAATGGACAGAAGCCCACTTGTATCTATAACATGCTCACACAAATATTATCCCCATTAATAAGATGAGGTTTGAAAAAATAATATGATTGGATAGAGCAATTTACAAAAAGATTTATTTTTAATGACCTTTCAAGATACATAAAACAATTTAGAGAACAAAATCAACTTAATTCCAAGAAGAGGACTTGATAGATGTGCCGACAGTGCTCTGAATCCAAAAATATCATTTCTTCTGACTCAAGATCAAATCAAGAAGACAATTTTCAATAACAATAACTGATAAGCAAAGAAACACAATTATCATATCTCTGGTAGTAGGTACAGTTTACAAAGAATAGAAAGAATTATTATTGTATGAGTTATAAAGGAAAAATAAGAGAAACTCATTTACATGAGAACAATGAAAATAAAGAAGGGTGCCTATGTAATGTCAAATGGCAAATGCTTAAGATGTTACTTCTAAGTGGCAAGGACTGAAATGTGAGACACTTGGGTCAACTCCCTTTTGGCTGAGGTAAATAAGTAACCCACCGTACTTAAGAGAGTTTGGTTATCTATGTAACTTATATGGTACAAAATATGTTAAATGCTTTTTCTTATTCTAGTCATTTATCTTCGTGATAGTGTTTAAAGTGAGGCCCTTGAATTTTTCTTTCTGGAATGCCACAATAGCAGGTAGAATGCTACAGTTACAAAGATTAAGAAAAAAATGCCATATACTACTTTGTTTCTTTCCTAATATGAGAATCTTTATGGTGTGTTTACATCAAGTGGTGATAACTCATTAGGAAGTCTAATCTTCTTTCATATAAAAGATATTTAATCATTTGACCTAACTCAAGTATTACTTATTATTTCAACACTTCTTAATTCCTTGTGATAGAATTTTACAGCTGCATCCTTCTGTTACCTAACCTTACAATATTTTCCCATGGAAGGAGAGTTTTTTTTTCTATCATTATTACAAGTTTTTCTTAGCCATTTGTTTTGACCAATGATGGAAAGCAGATATCACACGTGCCAGTGGCCTTCAATGTGCCTGCACAGTTTTTTCTGGAAGTTTTTGTCTGCCCCTAATAGAAAAGCAAAGCTCAGGTAGCCATTAGTTCCAAAAGGAGTCAATGAGTACCCTGGCCTGACCTCGATTCTGAAAGGAAAACTATAGCATCTGACCTATGGACCTGTGAGGGTGAGATATTTCATAGTGTAAGACTCTGTTATGTTGGAAATGTTTCTTTCACAACATTACTGAAGCAGATAACCAACTAGTACATTAATTATGACACTACTGTTCACCTAGGCAATGGCTGGTTTAGAAATAAACATATAAACCTAATCTGGACTTGGTAAAATGGGTGCATTGAGCCTAAGTGTACACATATCTTTTTCTCAATGATAAACCAAAAGGTTAACATTGGTAAATTATTTCCTGCCATTGTAACTGAATAGATACCTACTTTAATACCATCCATAGGTATTAGCATAGGCATGTCCATATGAAATAAAGTGTGCAGAAATAGTACAAGATTAAAACACAAAATACAAGATAGTAATTATCTTTTCTGGGAGTAAAGGAATGAAAAATCATGAACAACCACAATCCTTTTAGTTCTTTGAGAATGACTTTTTCATGTTCTTTCAAATGTGTTCGCAAATATAAACATAAAATTGTATGTGTTTGTGTTCATGTGTGTAAAACTTACCCTTTTGCTTTTGTGAGTTATATATAATATAAATTATTATAAAAAATCAAAGATATGAAACACAAAATGGTGGATTATAGATCTATGGATTATAAAACAATTAATATTTGCAAGTAAGTTAGTTAAAATTAATTTTCTCTGGTTTCTTAATCCTAACAGGTTACTTTAAAAATATTTCATATGAACAGATTAAACCTTTAGCATTATATGCTCATTTTGTAAGTCATATAACTCATAATCCAGAACATAAAAGTTTGGAAAACCAATATGAAAGACAATGTGCTTGATTTCTACCAAATACTACTCAAAATTTGCGAATCCCATAATTCACCTTCCCTAAGTAATATATTGTCTGGTTTGAAACTTAATCATCTCCATCAGCACAATATTTATAAGCTGATGATTTCATCTCCACTTACAGCCAAACAAAGTATAGAAGTAAATAGACTGTGACCCACGGCAAAGTCAAATGGTTAAAACAATTCATAATTTATTCACAGTTAATTCCCGGGAGGGCAGACCATTGACATTTTTTTGTGCTAGGTTATACTATATAAAATTTTCTGACTTTTTTTTTTTAATTGTAAAACTGAGTTCTACACAGCCATTCATCCTGAAAACACTATTGTTATCAGGAACATTACTGGTCCTCAATGCCAGGTAGCACTGAGCACACACAACTTATTCCTGTCTTCTTTTGTTTTTAGACCACAATAGAAGGAATCATTTAGAAATTTGAAAGAAAAGCCTCAATGCTCTTAACCATCAATTAAGCTATGGTCAGAGAGAATCATTGGCTTCATTTGTCTGGAGAGGAAGCATTTTATCAATTAAGCTGTGGTCGGAGAGAATCATTGGCTTCCTTTGTCTGGAGAGGAAGCATTTTATTTGCATTTTTTTTCCTCATTTATTTACCATTCCTGAGTTCTCTTGACTTTGACATAGTGTCTACATTTGTTTTCTGGTTTGTTTAGTTTGTTTTACTGTCAACCAGTCCATTCTCTTCCCACTGGGCTTGTCACTTATTTTAGTAAACCCATTTGCAAGAAATGGCTGTGTCGCAGGGCTTTTCAAATATCCTAGGGTGCCTTTTTCATATGTATTTGCTTGTATTCTCTGCTCTAGTGTTCTTTGTTCAGCCTTAATTTAAGAGATGCCAGCGAAGAAACACACATTGGTGCATTCTGTTGCTTGAGTATGTAATACTGTTAACCACTGAAGGGAAAAGAAAAACATATTTTAGCCATAAAAACCTGAAATTTAAAACTCTGGCAGTTATAAAATGACTGAACATCAGCTAGTGTTTCATGTCTATTTAAAGTTTACCTGTGCCCCATAGAGTTTTCTGGGAAAGGAAGTGATATTGAACAGCCTTACCTATTCTTATCTGACCCTGATGCATAGTTTCAGCAAGGACTGGCAGAATTCTGAAATTCCCTTTAGGGTTTGTTTTTCTATCATCTCCCTTTCCAGCAGGGCTCATGCAGGGAGTCCTTACAGACTGTAATTGCCATCTTCACTATAATAGCAACAACTTTAGTGAGCAACATTACAATCATCTAACCTTTATTGAATGCATGACTCATGAAAGAGGGAGGCATTGAGCAACAGAAACTCTCTGTACCTAAACAGCCCAGCTCTCCTACCCCATGTTTCCTCTCATGAATCGTTCTTAATAGCTCTCTTTCTTTTCTTCCTTCTACTCAGTCTTTCTACAATTAAACCTAGGATGAACTTGATTTAGATTTGCCAAAGGAGACCATGGTTTGTTTTCATTCTTCCTGTTTGTGAAAGTGTGTTTATCTTTTAAGAAATCTAAGAATGGGTTGATGTTTAACTTTATGATAATGATATGATTGTTAATAAACACTTTAAGTTCCATTCAGACAGAAATATCCAAGACAAAATGGAATATGACTTGAATGAAGAAATATGGCAAATCATTCTGTTGTTTTTATTATTTCTATTTCTCTAATAAATAATAGCAATAATAATAATTTTAATAGAAGTTTTTTTTTTTGTTTTTGTTACTTGTATTTTATTTTATTTTTATTTTATTTTAAAGTCAGCCATTACCTCCCTCCCAGAATGGAAATATATAGAGTATTTTTTTAAAATACACATTTGTTACTCTAGGTATTATCAATAACACATATCTCCATTTGGCAAAAAGAGTAATATTACAGATGTTAACAGGAATATTTGAACCCTCTATAACACTCTCTAAGACCTCACAGTGATCTACTATATTTATAGCACTGGAAATTGGCAACTCTGGGAAAAGTTCTTTTAGCATTCACCTATGAAAATATGTAAAATTATTTAAACCTATGGGAGTTGTGTGAGTAATCTTATCTTCTCGGAATCCAGTTGCTTAATGATGATATTAAAATAACTTTGAAGGTTGTTCTGAGGATCACATATTCATATGAAGAAAACATTAGTCACTCCACTCATGCCAAGCATTCTGTAAGAGGGCAGGACCTAACCAATCCTGGTTCATAGAGATTTTCTGTAGCTGCCATCTTCTTACCAATTGTCTTTTTCATACAATGCCAGATGATACCTATTTTAAATTCAGGAATCTGTACGTAATTATAGAGAAGATTATAAAGCTATCTATTAGCTCACACTTCACTTACTTGCATTGCCTCTAAATAAAGTCACACAAGAAAGCTAGTAGTCAATGTTTCTGAATTTCATTATGTGCTAATATTTCTACCCAGAAGGCTTTATTACAAAGAATCTGGTTCTCTCCCCACAGGCTTTTCAAGGTAAAGTTTATCATGATGGTCAATATATTCGAGGCTTGGCACATGTCTTTTCAGGACTAGAAAACTTTAATAGCATAAGGCAAGGAAATTAGTCTCTGGAGTCATCTTTTACCATTCAAATCTACAAGCACCAATGACCAATGGCATATAGAATCATAAAAAGGAATTGAGTTGTTAGATAAGTTAGACCTATTCAGGCAAAATATTTTTATCAGACAAGTGTTGACATCACACTGAATTTCAACAACAACAATCTATCAGTGAATATAGCATTGATGAACAGTTTATTTTACATCTTGATACCTTCAACAATAACTCTATAAATCTTTCTAATTCCTTTACTTATTTACTTTATTTTTAGAACAGTACATTTTTTCCTGTGAAGATTTATTTCATGTAATGTCTACCTACTAAACAGAAAATTTTTATCCTTATTTCTATGTTCATAAGCAAGTTCAATGTACAATTATATACCATCATAGTAATGAAAACCTGAACTGAAATTTTCTAAATTTCAGATATCATTTGGCAAGGGCCACCAACCGATTGGGAAAGGATCTTTACCAATCCTAAATCAGATAGGGGACTGATATCTAATATATATAAAGAACTCAAGAAGGTGGACACCAGAAAATCAAATATCCCCATTAAAAAGGGGGAACAGAGTTAAACAAAGAATTCTCAACTAAGGAATACCGAATGGCTGAGAAACACTTGAAAAAATGTTCAACATCCTTAATCATCAGGGAAATGCAAATCAAAAGAACCCTGAGATTCCACCTCACACCAGTAAGAATGGCTAAGATCAAAAATTCAGGTGACAACAGATGCTGACATGGATGTGGAGAAAGGGGAACACTCCTCCATTGTTGGTGGGAATGCAAGCTGGTTCAACCACTCTGGAAATCAGTCTGGCGTTTCCTCAGAAAATTGAACATAGTACTACCGGAAGATCCTACAATACCTCTACTGGGCATATATCCAGAAGATATTCCATCTGGTAATAAGGACACATGTTCCACTATGTTCATAGCAGCCTTATTCATAATAGCCAGAAACTGGAAAGAACCCAGATGTCCCTCAACAGAGGAATGGATACAAAAAAATTGGTATATTTACACAATGGAGTACTACTCAGCTACTAAAAACAATAAATATATGAAATTCCTAGGCAAATGGATGGATCTGGAGGCCATCATCCTGAGTGAAGTAACCCATTCACAAAAGAACTCACATAACATATACTCACTGATATGTGGATATTAGCCCAGAAACCTAGACTACCCAAGATACAATTTACTAAACACATGAAACTTAAGAAGAAGGAAGATCAAAATATGGACACGTCACCCCTTCCTAGAATTAAGAACAAAGCACACATTGAAAGAGTTACAGAGATCATGTGTGAAGCTGAATCCAAAGGATGGACCCAATGACTGTGGCTGCCAGGGATCCATCCCACAATCAGCCACCAAACATAGACACTATAGCATAGGCCAGCATGATAGTGCTGAAAGGGCCAGGATATAGCTGTCTCGTGGGAGACTATACCAATGCCTGGCAAACATGGAGGTGGAAGCTCACAGTCAGCTATTAGTTGGAACATAGGGTTCCCAAGGAAGGAGCTAGAGAAAGTACCCAAGGTGCTGAAGGGGTCTTCAACCCTATAGGTGGAAGAATAACATGAACTAACTAATACCCCCTGAGCTCATCTCACTAGTTGCATATATAGAAGACGATGGCCTAGTTGTCCATCATTGGGAAGAGAGGCCCCTTGGTCATGCAGACGTTATATGCCCCAGTACAGGGGAATGCCAGGGCCAAGATGTGGGAGCGGGTGGGTAGGGGAGCAGGGCCGGGAGGGGGGAGGGTATAGGGAACTTTCTGGATAACACTTGAAATGTAAATGAAGAAAATATCTAATAAAATTTGGAAAAAAAATCAAATACTTAAAAGAAAAAAAAAAAACAACAACTCACAGCAACAAAGAAAATAATCTAGCAAAGACCTAGAGTATTATTAGGGAAAAGAGATTCTCTAGTTAGACATATATGACTTTTTATAATAAATTTAAGATAATAAAAAAAAAAGAAAGAAAGATTTATCTGACTTCATGCCACGTCTTGTACACAGACATTTTTATAAACATTTTCTTTTAGAGTCAGTCTCTTCTCTATATTCCATTGTTTTTATGTCTCCGTGCAATGTATCATACTATGTTTAGTCATTTGACAAATAATCTTTTATCTGAAGAGGCATTGAGAAGCATTGGAGCACAGCTTGGCAACATATGAAATAGGCTGATAGATTTAAGTGAACCAAGCCTCTTAGAGAGATGCTTCCTGGAAGCAGAATCTACTTCTAATAGCAATGCTTGGTGAGGAAAAAAAAAATGTGCCCTGTGGATAGTCACCTTCATAATCAACACTGCTTGCTTCTCCTTGCCATCTGCTTCCAAAGCCTATTCACCAGCCAGCCTTCTTGCTTCTTTGCTGTAACAGCAGCTTTGAATTGTGGTGAGCCAGGTGGTTGCACTAAGATAATGCCATCCATGTCCATACAACAATAGTAGAATCAGGCATGATAGAAAATTATGATAGTCCAATTTGTCAGAGCTCAGTACAATAGTCCCAAATGCGCACTTAAGCAGCAGGACCGACATAATCAATATGCTACTTCTTGTGGGGCCAAGTAGGCAGGATTTACTGAATACAATCAACATTTTTCTGTTGTACCTAATCTCATCACAATTGACTAGACTTCAAATACAGACTGTCATTTAAAAACATGGCTATATGGTCAAATGTGAAGGCAAGCTCCAAGAACCAATAATTTTGTGTTTAAAATACAGGGAATTTCTAAAGGACTGCATTACCGAGCCTTGTATGTAAGGTTGCACAGTGTCTTCCAGACATTTCATGCAAAATTCAATGATTTTATTTTTCAACAAAGTCCCTAATAAGGACTTTATAAACACATGAACACAATAATGTGTATAACATAAATATATTATCATTTTAAATACTTGTAATAGGGATTCTGCATTCTATATGATATTTTTTTAAATATTCTAATACAAGTAGCATGTCCCCAGCACAACCAATCTCTCTTATAATATAAATAAAATCCCCATACCTTTTTTATTACATTCTTTTGTATTTTATTTATTTATTTATTTATTTATTTATTTATTTATTTATTTGTTGTATGTGAGTTTATGGTAGCTGTCCCCAGACACACTAGAAAAGGGCATTAGATACCATTACAGATGGTTGTGATCCACCAGGCAGTTGCCAGGAACTGAATTCAGGACTGCTGGAAGAGCACTCAAGGTCTCATAACCACTGACACATCTCTACAGCACCTCTGAATGTATTCTTGTTTCTCAAAACTATCCTTAAAATGTGTCTGCTAAAGTTATATATACCACAGATACCTTTTGTTTAACCTTTAACATGAAGGCAAATTTCATGAGCACACATATCTATCAATAAAACAAAAGATATTTCTCCTTGCAATAGTGAGCTTAGAATTAAATGGATTTCAATGTTAACAAGCCTGTCCATTAAGTTTTACATATGCTGTACTTTGAGAGATACATCTTTATACTGTATCCATATAATTCTATAAAGCATACAGAGGATATATAATGTTCTAGTTATATGACCAGAAACAAAACTTCTGAAGGATGGTAGGCAGTATTCATGCTAGTTGTGAGTTTCAGTGTGTCAGTAAACCATTCAGTGTAAAATATATTTATATACAATGAAAAGACATATTCTAAAAATAATACATCAATGAAGAAATATCTTGTTGAAGAAGATAAGGTCATTAAGAATCTCTTAGATGAGGTCTCTATGGACTTTCTGAGATACTGCTCTTGAATAAATAATCACAATTTTGAGATTATTATCAGGTTTATTTTTTCATTTATATGATATCACATATCTTTATCAACCATGGATGCAACAGTAAAAGTCATCACTAGCCAATTACAATTTATACTTGCCATCAGTACAGTACTAGTCAAAATATATCTAGGAGCACCAATTGGTCTTATAATATAATAAGACAGTTTCATCAGGACTCATGAACACCTGCCAAGCTGCTGCCAGTGTCAAGATCGAAAGTCAACCAGAAATGCCTATTATATTTTTTATGTTACTTGTTTGCTTAAAATTATTGAACCCAAAAATAACCCCAGGAAGACTAAATGTATTATAATGGTTAGATTTAAGGTGGAGAAAATTACCATTCAGAACCCTGTATCTATACAGATATTAATATTAATCCCAATTATTTCCAATTATTCTCCCAAACATAGAAGGGATGGTGGCAGATATGGTATCGTTAATACAAATAACATTTTTTTTCCCCTGAAGCAGAGTTCCTAGGGTATTTGTAACCCACCATCAGTTTGGCCTTTACAACCCATGCCCAAAGCCACAGTTTTAGCTTGTCATCCACAGAAATGAGAATAGTTTTCATCAATCTCTAATCCAGATGATATATATATATAAGGTTTCCCTTAAGCTTATAAGGAAATCCATGTATAATTACAAAACTCAAATAACATGAAGTTAAAAGGTATTTTAACATAACCCCAAATCTAATTGCTTATCCTACATATTTGTTTCCAATCTCCCTTAAATATTGAGAAGGTACATGGATATTTTTCTGTTTTCTTGCTATATTGCAACTTATTTTCTATCTAAATGCTGCAGAAAATGAGAAGATATTCAAATGGCTAAAAAATAACCCATTCCTTACTTTTCTATTAGTTTACATATAATATAAAAGAAAACATACAGCCAAGGCATATGACCAGGCATAAGTGAGAATGTATATATTTGCTAGTAATGGATTAAAAGATCCAGAGATAAACAATGTGTTTTGTTGGTCAGAGTCTGAAAATGGGTATCAAATTACACAAGCCAGACTGCATTTTACGATGAAGACACTCTTGAGACAGAATTAGAAGGAAAAGCCAGTATCCGTTTTGTATGAAAACTTTATTCTCTCTGTATATTTACATTAAAAGATAGTAAGACTAGTGAAAGGAAAGATGTTGTTTATCATGGCTTGTTGGCTCTATTGCTAGGCCTTGTTTAAAAGAATCTCTATAAGAGTAACATAAAAATAAATATGAAGAAATCCTCTAATTTTATTGGACCCCCTATATTATTGCTGGTGAAATCGCTATGTATTACTCTTCCTTCCACACTCCTTCTAAAATAATAGGAAGGCTGAATAGAAAAGGAAATGATCAAATATTTTTCAAGTCAAAGTAACATCAAGCTGCAGGCTTTTGATTCTCAAATCATGCAAATCATCTCAATGTATGTGTGCATGTGTGTGCATGTGTGTGTCTATAATCATTTCCTTTTGTTATTGCTATCCTTATCTAAAATTCTTATGGTGAATATTAGCTATGAGAATGGGAAAAACTTCTAGGAAGAAAGAGTGACTCTCCTTAGGGAGCTGACAACATAATAGAATATTGTTTGCATTAAAAGTGCAATTCTAGCTGAGTCTTTACTTTTAAATACCTAATAATCCAAATTATCCAAAAGTTGAATTTACTCCCTGGTGGTATGTTAGAAAGCTGTATTCACCAGGGCTATAAGTAAGCTCTAACTCAGCATAGGGGCAAGTATCTCTTTGTAATTGATTAATTAATATTTTCTGTGGTATGAAAGAAATATAATTTAAATATTTAGAAATTAAAAGCAAATGATCTTGGCTACGCGATTTCATTTAAATTAAGCTTGCAATATTTGCTTTATCATCTTAAAGCTTATTGTGTGATTATCAATACCATATGAAAAAAATTTTGTTATACTTTTTAATGAGGCACTTTAGCAAATCAGTTTTTATTTTCTAGAAGTAACAGTAAAATATCTATTGGGATTTTTTGTTTCTTTGCTTGATAAATAATATATATTTAGTTTATTTTTGAAATAATTACATGCAAATACTAGATGAACATCAGAAGAGAGGCTTCAAATTTGAAATTGCTATTGTCGTAATATAATATTTAAACTGACTCTCTGGATCAAATTGTAAATAAAATGTTTGTTCCAAATGACATCTAAGTTACCAAGGATTCCTTAAAAACAAATGCTCTATTTTAAAATGATTCCAAATTTTAATTCACTTTAAGTATAGGAAATGTAGGCAGTCTGAGGCAATGCAGGAGAGTGTTATTGGTCTATAAAACCAACAAGATGGCCAAGTCAACCCAGCATTGTCTGCATGTATCTCAGTTATTTCCTGAGTATCAATAACTACTAGTCTATTTCTAAACATCTCTTTTCAATGGATTATATGTTATCACTATTGTCATTGTTCCTATTATTTAGATTTTAAAATAATTTCCACTTGCTTCGAGAATGTTACATATGCATATGTTATATTTTATAATATACACTCCCAACCCTTTCCTCTGTCTCCCAGATACACCTGAGTCCTCATCCCTTACAAATTCTATTTTCTTTCATTTTTCATAATCCATTTACTCCTGTCTGTGCTGCCTTTATGTCCAGGAGTTTAGGTACACCTACCAGAGCATAGCAAAACTCCCACAGGCTGCATATTTAAGGAAAACAAAGTCTTCTTCTGATGGAAGACATCAACTGTTCATAGAGAGTCGCAGCAGCAGCAGCAGCAGAAGGTAACAATGGGACTGATGAATGTCTCCCACTTTCCTGTGTTGGAATGTTGACATACTGGCTTGATCTTATATAGGCCTTGTGCAAGCAAGCACAGGACCTATGTGATCATGAGTTCAGTGGTCCTGCTGTATCCAGAAGACCCTGATGACCATCACTGCAATGTCAGCAGGTTCAAACCAAGGAAAGAAACTAGATTCACAATTATTATTTTATGCTCTATGATAGTCAGTCTCTGATCATCATAATATTTTAGAAGTCAAAATAAATTGGAAAATATTATATGATGTCCTTGGGTCCTGATAGAATTTTTTAAAATGTAGAATATTATATAACATATATTATATCTTATAGGTAACTAATTAAAATACAAATTCTAAAATCCAGTGTTGAATCACTAAATTATATTCTCTTATTGGAAACTTGAGACTTTTCCCTCTTAAATATCTTTATCAATGTGTGAAAAGTATATTTAAAATACTTCTTGGCCTTCATTAAAGAAAATAATAAAAAAATGAGGAAAACTGTAGTAAGAAACTTGAATTCTGAAATTTTCTTAACAACTAGTGGACAGGATCCAAGGATAAGACATATGTACACTTTCAAGGTTATAAAACATCTCTAGATTTTCATGTGGACACATGTGAAAAGCATGCTAGCACGGGCATGTTGGCAGTATGGTCTTGTATGGTAATGTATCTGTATGCTTGTGTAGGATCATCCCCACTGGAAACTCTGTCAGTATAAGAACCAGAGAGAACCTGACCAGTGTGTCAGATGAAACAATCAGTGTAGTTTATCATAGAGTCAAGGGTATCAAAGAACAAGGAACAACCCAGGGGTCTGACTAGTAATAGATTATAGAATTCAGAAAATCTCAGGAAGACAGATGGAGCAAAATAAAATCAAGAGAAAATGAATTTTATTTCATTTTCATGGCAGAGTCCTGGAACCTTAAGCAAATTTCAGTTTATTTAAAAATATTTAAATATTTTTTATAAACATGCTGGAAAAACCAATGTCTTTGTGAAATGGAAAATATTCTGCCTTTCTGATAGGTGAATGAGAACACTGATGTCAATGTGGGACATTTTTAGGTGCTATTTCAATCATGACTCCCACTTAGCAATGTTATTTTTCAAAGAAAATTCTTTAAAATTTAGAAAATTTCTAACTATAAACAAGAAGATATGTAATCAAGACTTTTAGAAAGAAATTAATTAACATGATACACTAGCAAATATCTCTGGGCTACAGCATAGATACCACAAAGGCATTAAATTAAAGGTGAGGAGCTGCATAAGGTTGTTGAGACTGAGAAATATTTTTTATTTAAGTATTACCCTCTTGACTTAGCTAATAAGCCCTAAACAGACATTTATAAGAAATGTTAAATAGACCAGCACAATTCGGGTTTGTTTGTTTGTTTGTTTGTTTGTTTGTTTGTTTCTCGTGTGTGTGTGTTTGTGTGTGTGTGTGTGTACGTGTACGCACACACATGTGTGTTTTTGGCAGAGATAGACAGACAGACAGACAGACAGACAGACCAAAAGACAGAGAGAGAGAGAGAGAGAGACATAGACAGAGACAGAGACAGAGAGACAGAGACAGAGAGACAGAGAGAGAGAGAGAGAGAGAGAGAAAACAGAACAGTGATTTGAGAGAGATCAGTGAGAGAAAGACAGAACAGTGACTTGAGAGAGATCAGTGAGAGAAAGACAGAACAGTGATTTGAGAGAGATCAGTGAGAGAAAGACAGATCCGTAATTTGAAAGAGATTAGGAAGGACACAGACAAGTTTTGACAAGGATGGGTAAAAATGGTGTAAAGATAATATTCATATATAAATTCTAAAAACACACTAAATAAAGAATTTATCATGCTTGCAGAAACTACAAGTAGACATAAAAATTATAGCAATCAGGTCTTCAACAGTGTAAAGTCCTCTTGTTACATCCAGTATAATAGAGTAAGAATGGAGGCCAGTTAACAAAAAGGAAAATACTTGGATTGGCCATTTTGTGACCGTCAAGAAAATTTTATTTTCCCCAATTCTAAAACTTCCTTCCCTAGACTTTGCAGTTGCATTCAGTTTAATTGATCATTTTGCCTTTCTATAAAATTTGATTTTGTTTTTTAAAACGATGTTACTTTTACTTTCTTAGAGGTCTAATTCACTGATAATTTTTCTCCTTTGCTTTGATACAACTAAGAATAAACCCTAAGAGTTTGCCCTACCCTTGATTGTGCTTGAAATGACTTAATTTGCATATATATATATATATATATATATATATATATATATATATATATATATATAATTTTTCACTAGATATCTTCTTTATTTACATTTCAAAAGCTATCCCGAAAGTCCCCTATACCCTCCACACCACCCTGCTCTCCTAGCCAACTTCCACTTCTTGGATCTGGTATTCCCTTGTACTAGGGCATATAAAATTTGCAAGACCAAGGGGCCTCTCTTCCCAATGATGTCCGACTAGACCATCTTCTGCTAGACATATGCATCTAGAGACACAAGGTCTGGGGTTGCTGGTTAGTTCATACTATTGTTCCACCTATAGGATTGCAGACCTCTTCAGCTCAAGGGGACTTTCTCTAGCTCCTCCATTGGGGGCCCTGTGTTCTATCCAATTGATGACTGTGAGCATCCACTTCTGTATTTGCCAGGCACTGGCATAGCCTCACATGAGACAGCTATATCAGGGTTCTTTCAAAAAAAATCGTGCTGGCATGTGCAATAGTTTCTGCATTTGGTGGCTGATTATGGGAAGGATCCCTGGGCTGGTTAGTCTCTGTATGGTCCATCCTTTCGACTTAGCTCCAAACTTTGTCTCTATAACTCGTTCCATGAGTATCTTGTTCCTATTCTTAGGAGGAATGAAGTATCCACATGCTGGTCTTCCTTCTTCTTGATTTTCTTCTGTTTTGCAGATTGTTTCTTGGGTATTCTAAGTTTCTGGGCTAATATCCACTTATCAGTAAGTGCATATCAAGTGACTTCTTTTGTGATTGGGTTACCTCACTAAGGATGATATTTTCCAGATACATCCATTGCCCAAGAATTTCATAAATTTATTGTTTTAAATAGCTGAGTAGTACTCCATTGTGTAAATGAACCACATTTTCTGTATCCATTCCTCTGTTGAGGTACATCTGGGTTCTTTCCAGCTTCTGGCTATTATAAATAAGGCTTCTATGAACATAGTGGAACATGTATTTTTATTACCAGTTGGAACGTCTTCTGGGTATATGCCCAGGAGAGGTATTGCTGGATCCTCTGGTAGTACTATGTCCAATTTTCTGAGGAACCCCAGACTGATTTCCAGAGGAACTGTACAAGTTTCCAATGCCACCATCAATGGAGGAGTGTTCTTCGTTCTCCACTTATTTGCCAGCATCTGCTGTCACCTGAATTTTTTATCTTAGCCATTCTGACTGGTAAGGGGTGGAATCTCAGGGTTGTTTTGATCAGCATTTCCCTGATTATTAAGGATGTTGAACATTTTTTAAGTGCTTCTCAGCCCTTCAGTATTCATCAGTTGAGAATTACTCGTTTACCTCTGTACCCCATTTTTAATTGGAATTTTTGAATTTCTGAAGTTCAGCTTCTTGAGTTCTTTGTATATATTGGATATTAGTCCCCTAGCAGATTTGTAATTGGTGAAAATCCTTTCCCAATCTGTTGGTTGCCTTTTTGTCTTATTGACAGTATCTTTTGCGTTACAGAAGCTTTGCAATTTTATGAGGTCCCATTTGTTGATTCTTGATCTTGTAGCACAAGCCATTGCTGTTCTGTTCAGGAATTTTCCTCCTGTACCCATATATTCGAGGTTTTTTCCCACTAGCTCCTCTATAAATTTCAGAGTCTTTTGTTTTATGTGGAGGTCTTTGATCCACTTATACTTGAGCTTTGTACAAGGAGATAAGAATGGATCAATTCACATTCTTCTACATTATAACTGTCAGTTGTGCCAGCACCATTTGTTGAAAATGCTGTCTTCTTTCCACTGGATGGTTTTAGCTCCCTTGTCAAAGATCAAGTGATCATAGTTGTGTGGGTTCATTTCTGGGTCTTCAATTCTATTCCATTGATCTACCTGTCTGATGCTGTATCAATACCATGCAGTTTTTATCACAATTGTTCTGTAGTACAGCTTGAGATCAGGGATGGTGATTCCACCAGAGGTTCTTATATTGTTGAAAAGAGTTTTTGCTATCCTAATTTTTTTGTTATTACAGATGAATTTAAAAATTGCCCTTTCTAACTCAGTGAATAATTGAGTTAGAATTTTGATGGGATTGCATTGAATCTGTAGATTGCTTTCGGCAAGATAGCCATTTTTTACTATATTAATCCTGCTAATCCATGAGCATGGTCAACCTTTCCATCTTCTGAGATATTCTTCAATTTTCTTCTTCAGAGACTCGAAGTTCTTGTCATACTGATCTTTCACTTCCTTGATTAGAGAATTTTATATTTTTGTAACTATTGTGAAGGGTGTTGTTTCTCTAATTTCTTTATCATCCTGTTTATTCTTTGTGTAGAAAAAGACCACTCATTTGTTTGAGTTAATTTTATACCCAGGTACTGCACTGAAGGTGTTTCTCAGGTTTAGGACTTCTCTGGTGGAATTTTTAGGTTCACTCATATATACTATCATATTATCTGTAAATAGTGGTATTTTGACTTCTTCCTTTCTAATTTGTATCCCCTTGATCTCCCTTTGTTGTCGAATTTCTCTGGCTAGGACTTCAAGTACTATATTGAATAAGTAGAATTGATGTTGCTTTTATTATGTTTAAGTATGGGCCTTGAATTCCTGATCTTTCCATGACTTTTTATCATGAAGAGGTGATGGATTTTGTCAAATGCTTTCTCAGCATCTAATGAGATGATCATGTGATTTTTGTCTTTGAGTTTGTTTATTTAATGGATTACGTTGATAAATTTACGTATATTAAACCATCCATGCATCCCTGAGATGAAGCCTACTTGGTCATGATGGATGATCATTTTGATGTGTTCATGGATTTGTTTTTGCCATAGCATTTAATATAGTTATGAAAATCTGTAACTTGACATGTAATTTATTTTTCCCATATATTATCTTCTAAATTTGTTCATTTTTATATATTATACATCCTGTAGATGATATCAGTACATATATAGGAGTTGAAAGAAAAAGAATTTCAAAAGAATAAATTTCTAGACTCTGTTGTCTGCTGGATTCCCACAATACACTCCACAAGGAAATTGTCATCTTTTTCCCACCTAAGACCACATTTCAAGTCTTTTCTGTATTTCTACATTTTCTCCCTCCATATTAATGTTAAGATCCATGACCATTACTTAGCATGACTACAGTAATACTCCAAACTCTTCTGTCCCTGGACTCACTATGATTAGATAGCTCACAGGTAGCCTGTAGCACTCAGTTTCTGTTGTGTGTTCTTTAGGATATTTTTATGCATATGGACTCCTTTGAAGGATCCTGAAGAAAGTGCTACTAGGATTCAGGAAGAAGCTCACATGTGCATTCATGCAGACAATACTTGTTTCTTTTCTACTCAAAGTAGGCAGAATGAACTGTTTGAATTGCAAAACAGAGCACTGGCCTGTTTGAAAGTTCCAGAAGAGTGTTACTCTAAACTCCAGTCTGTGCCCTGCTTCAGAAAGCCACTGACTGTCTTGCTTTTGCTTAGGAATCATCCTACCTTATATTCTTTTTTTTTTTTTTTTTCATTTTTTTATTAGATATTTTCTTAATTTACATTTCAAATGCTATCCCAAAAGTTCCCTCCCCTC
This sequence comes from Mus minutoides, assembly GCA_902729485.2. Taxonomy (NCBI): domain Eukaryota; kingdom Metazoa; phylum Chordata; class Mammalia; order Rodentia; family Muridae; genus Mus; species Mus minutoides. Next base: position 32,182 of record LR755154.1, on the reverse strand, counting down.
TTCCCCCGCCCTGCTCCCCTGCCCACCCACTCCCACTTCTTGGCCGTGGCATTCCCCTGTATTGGGGCATATAAAGATTGCAATACCAAGGGGCCTCTCCTCCCAATGATGGCAGACTAGGCCATCTTCTGCTACATATGGAGCTAGAGACAGGAGTTCTGGGGGTTCTGGTTAGTTCATATTGTTGTTTCTCTATTCTTCTTGTCCATTTCAGTTAAGTCACATAGAATGCTGCAACTGCCCTATCCATGAATGCCCTCTGCACTTGTCAAATTTGGATCATATCAAATCTACACAGAAGAATATAGAAATGTATCAGTGATGTATTTTTGAAATAACAGATTATGATTTTATAATTAAATTGGTTTTACTCATCAATAGTTAAAATTGAAAGAATAGTTTCCAAATTGAGATACAAATTCAATGAAATTAAAATTTAGAATACCACGAGCATAGGTTTAGTGGAAGGATGACACTTAAGCTATCTCTAAACCCTAATGAAATTGTGTAATATAAGTTCTGTAAAACTGTTAACTTGCTATATTGCTTTTCAAACTATAAGTAGACTTTGTCTCACTGTGATTCTGACATATTTTACAACATTATCAGTTGTCTCAGTTGCTTAAAAATGATTTAATATTCTATGGCTGCCTTAAGTTTTAAAAGAAATGTCCAATATGTTCAGTGGTAGTGCACGCCTCTAATCCCAGCACTTTGGAGGCAGAAGCAGGTGGATTTCTGAGTTTGAGGCCAGCCTGGTCTACAAAATGAGTTCCAGAACAGCCAGGATTATACAGTACCTGTCTCTTAATAAATAAATAAATATCCAATTTTGAGAGCCTCTTTAATTGTAATGACTAAACATAAAAACAAAGACAGAAAGTAGAAAATAATTTAAAGCCCAGTAAAAATTTGCAGAATATTTAATCTGATTAGCTTCATTTGCATGAGGAAATTTTTAAAAAGTTTACTTTAGTCAATATTTAATTTCAAGTTTGTGCTTTGTGATTGCAAATTAAGCCCTGTGTGAAAAAGTCAGTGCTGTCATAAATATCCCTAATACATGAATCAGTGCTTACTGAGCAAAATGATTCATTCTATGTGTTCAGAGAAATCCCTCGAAATTTGCATATTTATAAATTTTGAATTTTATTTGTTAAAAACGTTTAAGTAATCAAAACATTTATATTTATTTCAGAAAGTAATACTCTGATTTAAAACATGTAACAGTAACAGATGTTTGGTCATTAATCGATAAATAAAGTAAAATATTTAAAACTTTAAATCAGAAATTAATGAAACATAATGTTATCAGTACAGTCAGCCAAACAATTGTGAACATTATTTTCAATACTGACCACCTCTGTGTTTTGCAAAAGCAAATAAAGAACGAGGCATTCTTAACTAAAATGAAACAGGAACTGTTCTTTTTTTTTTTTTTTTTTGGTTTTTGAGACAGGGTTTCTCTGTGTAACCCTGGCTGTCCTGGAACTCACTTTGTAGACCAGGCTGGCCTCGAACTCAGAAATCCGCCTGCCTCTGCCTCCCGAATGCTGGGATTAAAGGCGTGCGCCACCACACCCGGCAGGAACTGTTCTTTATGAAGGTGTTCATTACTAAGCTGGTGCTCCTCACTCCAGGCTGGATGCTGGAAAACTAATGTCCTCCACATTCAGTCTCATGTCTTTTCCAGCAGAGTCCTAGACCTAAGACTGTGGTTTCTCTCCTTTATGGCCTCACATGTGTTTATCATGTTTAAATAGAATTCAAGCAGGGAAGGAAGCATAGGTTTTAAAGAAAAATCAGATACTATAGAACGGAAAATACTTGGAGGCATCAAAATCTTTATATATATAATACCCTTCCAGAAAGACTTTAAGAATTCTGAGACTTTGATTAAAGAACATTTAAATTTTCATAAAAGTTAAGGAAAGTACTAAATCTAACAGTATGTACAAATATATATATATATGTGTGTGTGTGTGTGTGTGTGTGTGTGTGTGTGTGTATACATACATAAATGTATATACATATGTATGTATATATAATGCTACATAATTTAAATGACAAACACAACTAGAAGAACAGTATACATAGAAATGTATATATGTGTTAATATATAAAATATATGTATATATTTTAGTCTATAATAAATGAAAAAACTAGTTAGCTATAAACCTAATTTTAATTTACTTAAAAAAGAATATTGTTTGATAAGGAATTTTAAGGCCTAAAAATTATAGCTATTTGTCTTAGTCAGGGTTTCTTTTCCTACACAAACATCATGACAAGAAGAAAGTTGGGGAGGAAAGGGTGTATTCAGCTTACACTTCCATACAGCTGTATATCACCAAAGGAAGTCAGGACTGGAACTCATGCATGTCAGAAAGCATGGGCTGATGCAGAATCCATGGAGGAATGTTCCTTACTGGTTTGCTTCCTCTGGCTTGCTCAGCTTGCTCTCTTATAGAACCCAAGACTACCAGCCCAGAGATGGTCCCACCCACAATGGACCTGTCCCCCTTAATCACTAATTGAGAAAATACCCCACAGCTAGATCTCATGGAGGTACTTCCCCAACAGAAGCTCCTTTCTCTGTGATAACTCCAGCTGTGTCAAGTTGACACAAAACTAGCCAGTACACTATTACTCTTATTCGAAGGAAAATATATGCTTATTTTAGTGTTGACTTTGACAGGAAAGTGAGGAGGCTTAAACAAATATTCTATTTCCCTTCAACCACTAATATTCTTCTAGTAAGCAACTCTAGTTCTCAGTCAGAGCAATTTTACCCTTGATTCCACTGATCTTTATGTGTTAAATAGAGAGGCTATGTTGGATCACAAGAGAAAAAAAAAAAAGACCAAATAAATTTTATTTTTCTCAGCTTTTCTTTAACTCCTCTAATGACAAAACTCTATCATTTATTGTCTTTACCTTCACCAATAGAAATAGAATATCCAAAGCAATGTCTCAGCGCTTCTAGTCTTATTCATCTATTGTTCTCTGTGTGGACTGCTTTCTGGTCCAGTCTTGTCTTTTGCACTTTGCTTCACATTCTTTATGGGGACCTGGAAAACTGACATACTCTAGCATTAGAAGGAAGTTTTAAATGTCTCTCTATACTTCTTGCCATGGTCTAAATCCACCTAGATTTCCCTGAAGAGCTTCTTTCACATGAAGTTAGTTTTGGTGACTGTTTTTGTTTTTTGTTTTGTTTTGTTTTGTTTTGTTTTGTTTTGTTTTGTTTTGTTTGATATGTTCTTTATTTACTTTTAAAATGATATCCTGAAAGTTCCTTGTACACCCCCATACCCGCCCTGCTCCCCTACCCACAAAAACCTTTCCTTCCAATGTAACTCAGTAATGAAATACTCTACTAAAATTTTTATCAATAATAAACTTTAAGAGATACCAAAGCCTCATCTAAACTAAACAATCACAATTTCAGTCACAATTTTCCAGGAAATGATTCTTATTTATTTATTTATTTATTTATTTATTTATTTATTTAGATAAGTTTGGGAGAGAATGATCTAAACTTTTTTCTCCAGATTTTTTCTGATTGCTGTGCCATGAAGCCTCCATGAACCCCGCAAAAATCATCAAATCCGATGGGATCACATTAGGGTCTCTTTATTCAAGCTCGAGTTTCACAGCAGGAAGCTGTTTCAGGCAAATATTTATAGACACAAGAAGAGAGTATCTAGCCTGGTACACATCTGATTGGCGAGATATTTTGGCCTTCAACTTAATTGGCTGGTGCTGTGAGGCAAACCTTAAACTTAACTTCTGTTTTTCTTGATTGGTATTTGTTAAGAAGTGAAGTGTCAGGGGCAGGCTTGTAACCTGGCATTGAGATTTGTTGGGGAATAACTTGGAAAGTGGTGCTAGACCTGGGTTTTGGGGGGAGCCTGGGAGAAGGAGTTATCCAGGACATTGGTGCTAGGTATAGGCCTATTAGCTAACTTGAGTTCAATCTTAGGTCAGGTTTTCTAGGATGGAGTCTGAACTGAAAAGATTTCGTCTCCCATGGTATAATTCTGACCTCCCTCCACTCACCCATGTCCTTTGTTAGTGTTTCTTGCCTTACCTTACTTTTCTTCTTAAGTCCTTTATAATTTTTAGCCTTACCTCGTTCTCCCAATGTAATTTTCACCTTCAACACCCCTGGCAAAGTATACTGTTAGGGACAGTTTTCTATTTTTTTCCTATTGTCATAATGGCCAGAAGTAATTAGAGGAACTTAGTATTCATGGTGACAGGCTTTGATACAAAGTTAAATCAAAAGCTATCCATTAAGACTGTGGCACTCTGGGATTGTCTTGTTCTGGTCCCTACTCAATCCAGACTATTTTATGGGTCTTTCTTTGATCAAATTTGTCATATGAGCCTATGTTCTCTTGTTCTACCTGAAACGGTGACGTACTTTCTAAGCTGCAATACAACCTCGGAGTTGTGTCAGAGTACTCTGCCGCTGTGCGATCTTCTGTGTCAGCTATTACTTCCAGTATATCTCTACAAACTTAACATTTAAAAATATAATTTCAATACATATTTAATGAATGAATGAGTAGACAAATTAATATGTGTGAATTAATCAAAGAGCCTTTTCTATATCTTTGCTGTGGGTTAAGATCCCTGGAGGAAAGACTAGTTCAATAATTTCTGGATGGTGATTCAGAAATAGAAACTTAGAAATCAATAACCATGTGTGATCTCCATGCTCAAAAATTTAATAATAGCTATTAAAAGATGAAATTATCTGCCTAACATCTCTATGTTAAGATACAACAAACATTGTAAATTTTCTAGTTTATAATACAACTCTTTATTCCATGTCTTTACTTCAACACATTATATTTAACAATAAAACTAACTAGTGTTTCTTGGGTACATTATTTTCCATTTAATTCAGTGGCATGGACACTACCATTTACATCAGTAAATGGTGAGTATCTTGGATCCAGTCTTCTTTCTCATTTAAAAATAAAGTAGTTCTGTTAAAAAATGCAAAACAAAAACCAAATCCAATCAGGTCCTTCAACTTCCTTAGCTTCTATATTACAACTTACCTCTTAGATTAAGACACTTTCAGTTCTCTCCTGCAATGTTTATGTAGAAAAAGTTTCCTACGTGAACTCTGATTTTGCCATGGTCTTTTCTTAGCCACTTGCAAAGATTTCTTAATTCTGTACCCTTTATAGAAAAGACTACAGTGCTCAAAATCTCCTCACTTGTGCACGCCTTGAATCCCAGCACTCGGGAGGCAGAGGCAGCTAGATTTCTGAGTTCGAGGCCAGCCTGGTCTACAAAGTGAGTTCCTGGACAGCCAGGGCTATACAGAGAAATCCTGTCTCAAAAAACAAACAAACAAACAAACATCTCCTCACTTGTAAAGTAGTATCTAAAAATCTCAATAAGTTAGAGGAAAGTGGGGCTCATCTCTAAATTCCATCATATATATAATCTACTCATTCTGAGCATGTCACACAATGAATTGTTTTTTTGTTTTTTTTCACCTTCTCTAAGTACAACATGCTTGATTCCAGCAAATATATATATATATATATATATATATATATATATATATATATATATATATATATATATATATTTCTCTGTATAGCCTTGGCTGTCCTGTAACTCACTTTCTACACTTTGTAGACCAGGCTGGCCTCAAACTCAGAAATCTGCTTGCCTCTGCCTCCCAAGTGCTGGGATTAAAGGCGTGCGCCACCACCACCTGGCTCAGGTTATACTTTCTTTGTGTAAGATTTTCTAGCAGGTGAGCTGCGAGGCTCCAAGAGAGAGCTTTGAGCACATAGTCACACAGATGGTTCTGATTAAATACTTTGGGTCTCAAAACAAATCAGAAGTATATGGAAAGTGAAAAGGGACATGAATAAAAGAATCAAATGGTGATAGAAAAAGGTAGATAAGAAGGACGCATGGACAGAGTACATCTAACAAATCAGGGTCTTCAAACGACCGTAAATCTTATTTAAGATTTTCGTAGACATAAAATAAAAGGACAGACATTTACTCCTATCATTATTATATAGAATACCGACGTAACTCCTTTTAATTTGATGTACACTTAAACTTTACATAGAGACTGTTTATCTTGGCTTATTACGCTCGATAATAATAAAATAAAATCGGTCTCAGAAATTCTGAAGTTTTGGTTTAAATGGTTTATATCAAGAAAAAATGACTTAGCATAAACTTGTCCAGAACTGTTACTCTGTTTTGTAATGATGGTTGGTAATTTGTCATTTGAGGTCAAAGAGAAGCTGTTAATTCAAGGAGATGCTTTTAATTCATACCTTACAAATTGTGTTGGATTCATTTTCATTTTTATAATTGTATCAGTTCTACCCATAGCCGAAGACTTCATAGATCAACACTATGTTCTGTTCTGAAAGAGAACAATAATCTTGTACAAATAGGTCTCTCTGGTTTTGTTTAGACTGAAATGTTTCAAAGAACTTCACTCCAACTGAACAACAACAAAAAATGTTTATTGTATTCAGCTATTAAGGGATAGTTGTTATAGAACATTGTCTTTATACACTTAATCCCAAGGTCACGGATTAGAGGGGAATCACTCATACATAAATTTAGAGACAGAGAACATTTGTCCATGTTTGAGAATAGGTTAAAAGAAAAAAAAAAATCAAGAACATAACAACACCTAAATCTTAGAATATTGTATGTTATAATATAATCCATTGAAATCTGGGAAAAATAAAAACACAAAAGCAATTTTTTTTCCTTTTTATTAGATATTTTCTTCATTTACATTTCACATGTTATCCAGAAATTTCCCCTTACCCTCCCGCATCCCCGCCCTGCTCCCCTACCCACCCCCTCCCACCTAATGGCCCTGGAATTCCCCTGAACTGGGGCATATAAAGTCTGTATGACCAAGGGGCCTCTCCTCCCAATGATGGCCAACCAGGCCATCTTCTTCCATATATGCAGCTAGAGACATGAGCCCAGGGGGAACTAGTTAGTTCATGTTATTCTTCCACCTATAGGGTTTAAGACCCCTTTAGCTACTTGGGTACTTTCTCTAGCTCCTACCTTGGGAGTCCTGTGTTCCAACTAATAGCTGACTGTGAGCAACCACTTTCGTGTTTGCCAGGCACTGGTATAGCCTCCCATGAGACAGCTATATCAGGTCCCTTTCAGCATTATCTTGCTGGCATATGCTATAGTGTTTATTTTGGTGGCTGATTATGGGAAGGATCCCTGGCANATTTTCTGGTGTCCACCTTCTTGAGTTCTTTATATATGTTGGATATCAGTCCCCTGTCAGATTTAGGATTGGTAAAGATCCTTCCCCAATCTGTTGGTGGCCCTTTTGTCTTGTTGACAATATCTTTTGCCTTACAGAAGCTTTGCAACTTTATGAGGTCCCATTTGTCAATTCTCGCTCTTACAGCACAAGCCACTGCTGTTCTATTCAGGAATTTTTCCCCAGTGACAAAAGCAAATTTTTGACCTCCAAAAATACAAAGTAACAGGCACACACAGATAAAATTATAGCTTCTAATCTTGGTTGTCAACTTGACTCATGTCTGAAAAGGGAAACTCAGCTTAAGGAAACTCAGCTTTACCATACTGGCATCATGAACATGTCCTTGACTGCTAATTGAAACATGAGAGTCTGCTCAATTATGGGCATTATCATCCAGGGAAGATTTGCCTGAATTGTATATGGTTAGAGAATCAAGCTATTTTAAGACTTGAGAATCAAGCTAAAGTAGTATTTTTCATGCTCTCTGCTTCAGTCCCTGCCCTGACTTCTTTTAGTGAATGATGAAGATCTGGATATGTAATCCAAATAAATCCTTACCTCTCCATGCATTCTTTGTTGTGGTTTGTTCCTTTGTTCGGATATTTTGTTGTTGTTGTTGCCGCTGTTGTTGTTGTTGTCAAGTGAACACTAAACCTGTAATTGTCTGAAAAGATGAACCTCAATCCATCAACTTAGTCCACAGAATCAACCAAGCAGGGTTCACTGGGGCTCACAGAGACTAAAAGCAATGGTCACAGAGTCTGTGTGTTTCCAAGCTAGTTTCTCTGCATATTTGATGTAGTTTGTGTACCTTAGCATTCTTGTAGGACTCCTAACACTGAGAGCAGGGGCTGTTTCTGACACTTTTCCTTATCTTTAGACCACTTCTCTTACTAGGTTGCCTCATCCAGCCTTGGTATGAGTGGTTGTTCCTAGTCTTATTATAACTTGGGAGAAATGGAGGTAAGGAAAATTCCAGTCAGGATGTAATGTGTGAAAGATAAACAAACAAACAAACAAATAAACAAAACAACATAGATAGATAGATAGATAGATAGATAGATAGATAGATAGATAGATAGACAGACAGACTGATTGATAGACATGTATATACATATATGCATATATGCATACATACATGCATAGATACTGGTGTATAAAACCTAAAACACATAAAAATTTTAAAAATCTGGTTTTTTTATCTAATTTTGCTTCATAAAAACAAAATGTCAACAACCGCAGAAAAATATAGGTCCAAATATTCACAGATTCAAAAGATGAAAATGTCTAAAATGTCTGCTGCTCTAAGAATAATGCAAAAGAAAATAAGGAAATATTTCTAACTGACTGGAAGTATAATGCAAACAAAGCTAACAAGGGAGGGACGGTGGAATACAACTAACTCTAGTCTTAGAACAACGCCATTTTTATTGTTTATACTGTTATAGGGAAACACAAACCACAGCCCCTTTAGAGTGAAGAATAGAGAACTAAATAAAACAATAGTATAACCATGAAAAGAATTACATTCCTATGAAATGTAAGAAGTAAAGCTAATGTGTGCAAACTTAATTATGAATAACTAGCTCATACTGACAGAAAATATTTCATAAGTGGTCAACATAATATTTCAGATGTAATTTACTTAAGTTTACATTTTAAGTATTCCAAAACTTAAAAGGAATACCATGCATATTGTGGCATCACAGAAGAGTTGGAGAAAGATGGACTGTGGTCAGCCTGAGCTACAGACATATATGAAACATCTTGGCTTTAAAAGAAATGCAAGAAAGAAAGCAAGAGTACAAGAGTTAAAATGAGAGAAAAAAGAAGGAAGAAATGGAGGGAGGGGACAGAAGAGAGGAAAGGAAGGAAAGAAGGAGGTGGGAACATATGGAAGGAGGAAAAGGAGGGAGGGGAAAAGGAAGGAGGAATTGAAGAAAAGAGGGAGGAAAAGGGGGGAAGTAGGTAGAGGAAATGGAGGGAGGAAGTGAAAGATGGTGAAGAAGAAGGAAGGAAGGAAGGGAGGGAGGGAGGGAGGAAGGAAGAGAGACAGAGGGAGGGACAGAGAGAGGGAGGAAGAAATTGTAATGTTCATGTTATTATATATAAAAATAAGTTGAAATTTTAAAAAATACAGGTTATTAATAAAAAAACATGTGTAACATATTTCATGGTTGAATTATTTAATACATTAAGTTCTCTGTAAATTCAAGGGCCAACAATTTTTTTAAGAATTCATGAAATGAGCATAATGGAAATTAAGAATGACTGTTCTTTAAAAGACTATCAAGAAAATAAAGACACATTTGCATAATGAGTTGGGGGAAGTATTTTTAAAAACCAGTCAACCCTAACAATATATTGTTGCCTATAATGAAAAATGATATTTGTCATTTAAAAATTACACTATATATCATTTATTATTGCAGGGATACAATTAAAAAAATAAAGAATGGATAACCCTGATGGTTATACAAGTGACAGAGATATTATGAAGAAATCAGTAGATTTTTAAAGTCAGAGATGTAAAATGGTTCAGTTTTGCAATTTCTTAAGAATCATAGTTTTTAATCAAATTATCTAATAAATGAACTCCTTAATTTTTAAACAAAGGAGTTAAAAACATATGCACACAGAAATATACACACATTCACATGAATAGGTATAGAAATGTAAGGAAGACTTTCGTGAGTTACAAGCAATGAGGATGCTCTTTTGTGGGAGGGTGGATAACCAGGGATGGAGGTAATGGAATACTATTCAGCACTGAGCAGGAGAAACCTTAAATTCCTCCCCCACCTCTTTTTTAATATATTCAAAAAGCATTTATTCTGCAGAAACACCAACATGCAGGGATCAACCATGGTCTAAAATGACCAGCCCAGACAAAGGCAGGCACGTTCCACCACAATTGCACTGCTATTGCAGGCAGCTGGCCCCCTGGTGGGCAAGGCAGACCTTAAAGGACACACATCTTGTTTTCCACTAAAGGACACACATCTTGTTTTCCACTAGTGATCCATATAACTGGAAGATGCAGAGTCCCAAGGTTTCAGAGAAACATCAAATGCCCTCATTTACACATTACATTCTGTAATGGTTCCTCACTAGCCCACTTGGGACAATTGTCAACAGCTCTTTCAGGTGCTTTTCTTTTTCTTTCTTTCTTTCTTTCTTTCTTTCTTTCTTTCTTTCTTTCTTTCTTTCTTTCTTTCTTTCTTTCTTTCTTCTTCTTTCTTTCTTTTATAGATATTTTCTTTATTTACATCTCAAATGCTATCCCGAAAGTTCCCTATACCCTCCCCCCACCCTGATCCCCCACCCACCCATTCCCACTTCCTGGCCCTGGCATTCCCCTGTACTGGGGCATATAAAGTTTGTAAGACTAAAGGGCCTCTCTTCCCACTGATGGCCAACTAGGCCATCTTCTGCTGCATATGCATCTAGAGACATGAGCTCTGGGGGTACTATTTAGTTCATATTGTTGTTCCACCTAAAGCTTTGTAGACCCCTTCAACTCCTTGGGTAATTTCTCTAGCTCCTCCATTGGGGGCTCTGTGTTCAATCCTATAGATGAATGTGAGCATCCCTGTCTGTGTTTGCCAGGCACTACAATAGCCTCACTCAAGATAGTTATATCAGGGTCCTTTCATCAAAATCTTGCTGGCATATGCAATAGTGTTTGGATTTGGTGGCTGATTATGGGATGGATCCCCCGGTGGGGTAATCTCTGGATGGTCCATACTTTCTTCTTAGCTCTAATATTTTCTCTGTAACTCTTTCATGGGTGTTTTGTTCTCTATTCTAAGAAGGAATGAAGTATGCATGCTTTGGTTTCGTTCTTGATTTTCTTGTGTTTTGCAAGTTGTATCTTAAGTATTATAAGGTTCTGGGCTAATATCTACTTATCAGTGAGTGCATATCAAGTGACTTCTTTAGTGAGTGGGTTACCTCACTAAAGATGATTTCATCCAGATACATCCATTTGCCCAAGAATTTCATAAATTCATTGTTTTTAATAGCTGAGTAGTACTCCATTGTGTAAATGTACCACATTTTCTGTATCCATTTCTCTGTTTAGAGACATCAGGGTTCTTTCCAGCTTCTGGCTATTATAAATAAGGCTGCTATGAACATAGTGGAGCATGTGTTCTTTTTACCAGTTGGAACATCTTCTGGGTATATGCCCAGTAGAGGTATTGCTGGATCTTTCTGTAGTACTATGTCCAATTTCTGAGGAACCTCCAGACTGATTTCCAGAGTGGTTGTACCAGTTTGTAATCCCACCAGCAATGGAGGAGTGTTCCTCTTTCTCCACATCCTCACCAGTATCTGCTGTCATCTGAGTCTTTGATCTTAGCCATTCTGACTGGAGTGAGGTGGAATCTCAAGGTTGTTTTGATTTGCATTTCCCTGATGATTAAGGATGTTGAACATTTTTTTTTTCAGGTGCTTCTCTGACTTTTGGTATTCCTCAGTTGAGAATTTTGTATAGCTCTGTATCCCATTTTTTGATGGGGTTATTTGATTTTTTTGGAGTCCAGCTTCTTGAGCTTTTTGTATCTTAGTCCCGGTTCCAGAAACGGGGCTCTGTCCCAGAAGCTGTGTACCTCTACCTGTCCCTGAAGCTGTAGTCCGCTGCTCAGCCTCTGCAGTCTGTGAGCTGTTTTGCACAGACTGGTCCCAGAGGAATCAGGGAAACAAGATGGCTCCCTTACCTGCTCTGGGGGTCATAACCCACCCGGGTGGCCACCTCTCCTCTGGCGGGGAAGGTGCCCAAATTTCAGCTGCCAGAAACGGGGGTCTGTCCCAGAAGCTGTGTGCTTCTTCCTATCCCAGAAGCTGCAGTCTAAATTCCTTTTTTAAAATTAGATATTTTCTTTATTTACATTTTAAATGTTGTCCCCTTTCCTGGTTTTCCCTCTGAAAACCCCCAATCTCCTTCCATGTCCCCTGGTTTATCAACCCTCCCACTCCAGCTTCCTGGTCCTGGCATTCCCCTACACTGGGGCATCGAGCCTTTATATGACCAGAGGACTTCCCTCCCATTGATGACTGACAAGGCCATCCGCTGCTAAATATGCGGCTGGAGCCATGGGTCCCACCATGTGTACTCTTTTGTTGGTAGTTTAGTCCTATTACAAAGTTAAAGTAGTCACTCCAAAAGGCTACATTCTCATCACTAAAACTACAAGATGACTGAATAAGATAAAACAAGAAGAAAGACCAGGGAATAGTGTGAGGGAAGGGTGCACAGGCAAAGCACAGAGTTTTCAGAAGAGTGAAAGTCCTCTTAGATATCATCTCCCAAGTTCCCAGCTGCCTATACTTATGCAAATCCATGCAGAGTGAACATATAAAATTATCCAATTGTTTAAAAGACACTCATACAAAATTGCAACTTTTTTGTAGTTAAACATATTTGTCTTCACTTCATCCATCAATTATCTATTTAGGTATTTATCCCAGAAGGGAAAAACAAACAAACAAACAAACAAACAAACAAAAAAACCCTTTATATCCACAAAATCTCATAGTATGTAATATTTTGAAATATAGTACAATTCTATAACTTAAACAAATGTAGCAGAAGAGAAATTGTTCCACTTCAGACATCCTGTCCTCTTCATACATCACTACATGCCAGTGATGGGGCTGAGTTGAGAAGCATGTGAAATAAACAGCAGAAACAGGGGGAAGCATTAGGGATCCATCACATGGAGCAGCAGTTGTAAAGACACCTTTCAGAAAACAAACCTTCAGTTCAGGATTTACTGATGATGACTTCGCAGTTGCCTCAAATATAGCATCATGGAAACATCTTTTTCTAGAGGTTAGTTTTCATAAGATTCAACAGTTCCTTAGCATGCAATGGGAATTCAGACATAAAGTTCTTGAAGATGAAGTTGAAATTTATTAACATATTGAATGTATTCTGTGACAGAAAAAATAAACCTAAAATAAAAGTCACACTTAGGAGAAACAATTCAAAACTATATAACCATAAGAGATCATGCTTTTTCCTGAGATGAGCTACTAATAGATTTTTTCCCCAAAACAACAAAACTATGAAATTAGTAAACAATTAAGATCTTTTAGGAAGCATAATTCTCATCTCACTGATACTGGACACAGTATGTGGATACATTGCATTCTAGATAATATCTCTTCCTTCCCTCCCTGAGTTTATGTTGTATTCTGCAGTTCTAGACAATAGAACTTTGAAGGTTGAAACCAACTTTATTGACTAAGTGCTTATGATGAAATTTAGTCCATTTCTCTTTTTAATTCCATTAACTTTCTGTCATCTTTAAAACTATTTTTGAAGAGAGACTTTGTCTAGTCCAAATATTCTGAATTCTTAAGAAACTACACAGTTGCTATGTAGGTATAACACAGTCCTAGGATAGGTAGAAAGTTTCTTTTAAGTTATGTGTTTGTCATAATGAACCATCTAATCACCAGGTAGGAACATCAGTTCATTAGTCTTTAAATTGTAACCAAAAGGCCTTAATACTCTATTTTATCTAGTTGCTTTAGTCACGGGTTTACTGGATATGTGAATGGGAAAGAAATACAGAATTGAGGTTCAGCCTGAGGTTCAGAATGGCCAGAAAGATTTTTATGAACCATTTTTAGCACATTTCAGAGCATGTCACACAAAGAGCGTAACACACACACAAGTGTCACAGAAATGATGTTTGTTGTGGAAGTATCATCCACAGACTAACAGAAAGATAACCTTCAGTTTGACCTTTTTCCCTCATTGAGAAGACTGAACAAGAGCTGACCATAGTGAAAGAAGGACGTGAAAGAAAAATAATATAAAAGGAAACTAATACAAACGTGGAAGTTTCTTTGCAATCGCTTCCTGTCTTTCTCATTGTGTTTCCAGGGGCACTTCCCCACTCTCTCATTCCATTCTCGAATTTTCTTCCTTGATTATAAGCATGATATTCTTGCCCTTTGGGGTCCTATGTATTCTGTACAGAAAGCATATAAACATTCAAGATGAAAGAAGAAACTGATGTCCAGTTATTCAGCTTTCTTTCAACAGCACAGTGTTGGAAGAGCCATATAATTTTTTTTCTAAAAATGTTTTTGTCATTTCTGTACAAATTATATTGAACATGATATATGTGATGACATTGAAATTTACTCAAAAGATGTATTAGTCAATACATGCGCAAAACAGTGCACTGGAAAACATGATGAAATTTTCTGTGCTTTTATGTCTCAGTGAGACATCAGACAACAGGAGAAAAATAAAATGGAAAAAGAATGCAAACTGAGCAATATATGAGATACTGTGAAAGATTAGGAACCACTGTGTCTTCTTAATTCTTAAGCTATGTATAAGCTATTCAACAAACCATCACTTCAGTTCCATGCTACAAATGTTGAATGTGACTATTTCACATGACTTGAGAGGATTTCACTATTTTCTGTCTTTTTTTGTCTTTTTATATAATGTTCAGATGGCAGCCTACTAATGAAGCAAATTTGATTAAGTAAGAAGATGTTCCATATGGAGTACTTGACAATGTTTGTAATATTGTTGAGGAACCTCAATCCAATCAATATTGTGTGTTTACCAATTCCTTGCAGGATTCTAACAGCCAAAGAAGAAAGATGATATTTATCAAGCTAGGAACAGTTAATAAGTCATTCCTCTATATTTTTATATTTTTCTTAAAGCATATTATTAAGAGAAATTTGCATCTTAATTTGAGGTGCTTTGCTTTCTTTGTTCTAAATAAAATTTCAATCAACAAATTGTATATTATATGAAATTTTCATTCATGTAAAGAATAGTTATTTCTTATATAATCTGTTCTATAAATGACATGGGAAATCATTTACAGATTATTTTCTTGACCATATATAGAAATATATATATATATATGGGGAATACTTTTTCTGGCATTTTTAGAATTCTAATTCATTATAATATTCCTATTCTTTTATATTCAAAGTTCATGTGCACACTCTTGCATGACTGTGGCCCATTCCATATTGTGATTTTGGTCACCCTTGTTCTTATGTGCATTCCTTAAAATTTAAGTCAGAAATTCAGGGAAAAGAGAAAAATCTTAGTCTACAAAATTGTTAATCAAATCCAAGGCACTACCAGTTCCTAGAAGCATTCTTTACTTTCAACTGCTGTGTTTAAAAACACCACTTTCCCCGCAGCTACTAGTTAGAATTTTATCATAAAATACTCCCGTAAAAACTATTTAATTTTTCTACTATAGGGAGGGAGGGTGTGATCTCTTATTAAACATTTTATGGAAAAGTCTAAGAGTGCTTTAAATTATTTATTGAATTGAAATCCAGGCCTTGGAAATTGCTGGCATACACACACACATAATATTATCAGCCTACTGAGGACCATTAGGTCGTAAAGTGGTGCTGTAGCAACAGCTCTAGTACAGCTGCTGGAGCTCATGCAACTTTTACTGCAGTTATAAAGTCATTTATGACATTTCCTTTATGATGCTAATGCATTGCGGTCTGTTACTTTATTGATTCCACTGTGATAAATACAGAAATGTATGATCTCTCTCTCTCTCTCTCTCTCTCTCTCTCTCTCTCTCTCTCTCTCTCTCTCGTGTGTGTGTGTGTGTGTGTGTGTGTGTGTGTGTGTGTGTGTGTGATGCGTGTGTGTTTTGTGGGGAGCATATACATACAGAGAGACAGCCTCACAGCAGCCTGTTACATTAAAAGTCACTTAAATTTAAAAGCTCCATAAAATTATTAATAAAGGCTATCAAAGGAGATGTTTGTGTAGTGCATTTTAGTCATGTTGTTTCATTGTTCCCTTTAGAATTACTTTTAAGTTATTCTTTATTAAAACATACAAAAGATAATAGGAACATCTAAGATTTTTTTTTTCTTAATTATAATCATATCAGTATGGAACACAATTTTCAATTCACTGAGAGGAACAAAAACTATATTGTTTTCAAATAATCAAATAAAAAACAAGCATTCATTACAAGATAATGTCCACAGACCCAAAGAAACCCATAATTGATAATTACCTCTTGTTCAAATTGTCTATACTTAACTCTCCTCATGAAAGAATTGTACATAAGAAACTGACATTTTCTGAAGAGAAAGAAACAATCAGTGACATGAATCAGCTGTTTTCTTCTGGAGGTTTATTCATCATTGATACATGTATCACTAGAACACCACAGGGAAATTCACCCCCAACTGGGGTAACTTGGATGTCTTCTTGGAATCTGGATTAGAACTGAGGCTGCCCAGCCACTCACATGCTCACAGCCTGCTTTAATTTAAACAATTATTTAACTAAGTTTTTCTGGATTACAAATTGTGGCAAGTAGATGAGAAAAACTAAACCAGACAAAGAATAAGAGGAGGAAAAGAAGTAGGTTGTTCAATGTTTGTAGAGAGACACTGCTGGAGTTGAAAGAAGGTAATGAGCATGGGGTATCATCAAAATATTTTGTGTACCTCTATGAAAGACTTAAAGAATAAATTTAGATACTTTATATAAAAATAAAAGAAAATACAACTAGATTATTGACAGATTGTATCAGATATGTAGCATGGATATTTCAGCAAATTCATCCCTCTAAAATTTTAGCATAGACTATGTTTCAAATTATTTGTGTCCTCTTAAAGTTCTTTAATCACTGAAAATATAGTCTTCCGAGCATAGATAATTTGCTTTCTTGGCTAAATATGTCAGTTATTTTATTTTTATTCAGTTCTAAAGAGAATAGTTTGTGACTTATTTTTATGCTAGACCATTTGACTTGTATTGAAATATTGACTTTATCATGTTGGTATTATATCCTGAAACTTTGTGGAATTAATTTAAATACAACTGAAAAAAAATCTTTGATGGAATCTTTGAATTTGATGATTGGTTTTCTTTCAATAGAAATCATCTTATTTATTTATTTCTTCTTAAGTACCTCTTACTTGTCTTAACTAGTTGATCTTGAGAGCACCTCCTGTATATGTTAAACAGAAATGGTGAGAGTGAGACTCCTTGCTCTAAATCAAATAAATATTTGTGGATAAGCATCCATGTTCTCTTCATTGATTCCAAAAGCCTATTGGGAATTTGTTTTTAATGATATTTATCATTTTTGAAGAGTGCTCCTTGTTTACTATTTCTACAAAATGATTTTATCCAGAAAAAAAAAATTGAAATTTGCCAAATTTTTTCACCACCCATAGATATAATCATGAATTCCTTGTTTCTAACTGCTATGGTGTATCTCAGTGATTAATTTACATATGTTTAACTACCACTGCATGCAGAGATAATTTTCACTTGATGAGTTCAATTTAAAATTTCAAATTATTTGTTTCTTATTCACGATTTTGCATCGAAATTCATCAGAGATCATGAGCTCTAGTTTTGTTTACTTACAGTGCCTTAGTTTATAAAGTGATGTTGACCTTGTACAAGATGTGTTGTGCTTCATTTTTATTTATTCATAAAAAGACTTCATTAAGTGGTGTTTCTGATTTTCCCCTGTGCTGTGCCCTGCTCTGTTCAACTCCAGGGAGTGTCCTAACTGGGGTGTTGAATGAGTATAGAAATGCCAGGCATGGGGGAACACAGAAAAATAGAATTTACTAGTCTGGGATCTCTGATGAAAAAAACTTGAAATGATTATTAGGAACAGTTGGTAAAAGAAAGCAGGATTATTATATATAGATAAACAGGGATGTAGGGTTAGTATATAGCTAAAACAAAGATCTTGTCTAATCAATGCAGGAGCAGTCTCTGTAGGGCTGTAGTCTCAAGGCCATTAAACATTATGTGGGAGAAGGCTATTATGGACTCTTTCTGCCCACACTGTCAACATTCACACTCAGACCCAGTAACATCTTTGCCATACTTCTGAGCCTCAACTAGAAAAAAACTTTGTCACTGTCATGGGTTTGAGGTAATGGACATGACAAACAATACACATTCACTCAGAACTTCATTTGCTCCCTACACCCCTGAAAGTTGGGTATCATTTTGTTGCAAAGTCACATGGTCCTTATAGGCTCTTTTGTGTTTGAGGGTGGAGTTTCTGCCATGACTTTGACATGCATTGATTTACCCAAGTTTCTTAATTCATACTGGATGAATTAATTACAGGTTAAAACGTACTTTAGAATTGGGAACTCCGATGGTTCTACTTTCATTCTTCCTGGTGATCTGGTATATTTAACGTTGTGTAACTCCCAGCTAGTTTTTGCACAGTTTTTCTGTTGCTAGTTGTGATTTTGCCCAAGAGTACATAAGACTATAGATTATATTGAATGAGTTGAATGTTTTAAAATGTCTTCTAATCCATGAATATGGTTTCAATGTTTCTGTGTATTTCTGAATTTCTCAACTTTTCTAATACTGTGACCTGTTAATACAGTTCCTCATGTTGCGGTGACCCACAACCACAAAATTATTTTCATTGCTACCTTTATTACTTATAATCTACATATTTTTATATGTATAGATAGAGTTTTTTTTCAAAGTAGTCATGGCCCACAGGTTGAGAAACACTAATGTCTGTAACTTTATGTCATCAAGTTTATCAGTTCAGTGTCTTCTTTTTCTGCATGCTATTATTGAGATCACTATAGTAATTAGGAAAAATATAATTCTTTACCATAAATAAAACTTAAATAAAATAACTATAAAATAAAAGCTCATTTAATATATCTTAATATTCCATGTTATTTTAACTACTTTCAGATAAAAACAAAAAGAAAAACAAAAACAAAAACAAACAAACAAACAAACAAACAGTGAACTAGTGAGATGAAACCCAGAAACTCTGATACACTAGGCAAGTACTCTGTCACTTAGCTCCTCTCCCAGCCTGAGAAGTGTTCGAACATATACTACAACATATCAAGCCCCAGCATTACTTAGGAATCTCTAAGGAATAGACTTACCAGAATGAATAAATATTTCAAAACTGATTAATTAGATTGGTATTAGACAATTCAAGCCAAGGATTCCAACATAAATTATCTGTACAATGGAGATCTGTGAGCCTATTTATTTCCCAGTCCAAGATGCTAGATATCTCTGCAACCTCAATTATGTAATGAATAATTATGGGATTCCTGGAGAGCCAGGAGTCTTTATTTACATTGAACTGCCAAAACCCCAAACAAAACAACAACAACAACAACAACAACAACAAATCAAATACAAAATCCCACAAGACCCTTTGTTCAGGTTCAGCAAAGGATCTTGTAGTAGTAGAAGCCCCAGGACAAACATATTCACCATCAGTGAATCAAAACAAGCAGATAAAAACCAACAGCTTTTCCTTGGACTTCCTTATAGTATCTGGGTGACCAAGAGAATATATCACCCAGTTGGCATGAGAATCTGGTCTGTCAGTCAACCTTTCCAAAAAATTCCCTTATAGACAAACCCAGGTGCATCTCTTAAATTCAGATTCAGATTCAGCTAAGATGATAATTAACACTAACTATCACAGCTCCTAATTACTCTATACACTATTTAATTTAATGAAACAATAGTAAAGTCAATATAAAATGTATAAACCAGCCATTATCTATTTAGTTTCTATTCACATAGTATTTTGGAATTATATATTTAATAACTAGTAATTTTATTTAATACTTTTGTGTGTTATCATTCTTCTACATAAGAAAGATTTCCTTATATGATATGTAATGTATAAAGTATAAAGCAAGTATTTCCTTATATGATATGTAATTTAGAAATCTAAGCTTACTTCTTATATGATAGTTGAGCTATATAACTCAAATAGTGGTTTCCAACTTTCATTTGCTTTGTAAATGTCTGGTTAGTTGGTTTATTTCATGTCTAAAGTCATCTGAAGAAATATAGAGAATTAGCACAACAGATATAATCACTATTTTGCAATACAAAAATCACATCATAATGAATTTTAAATAACATTAAAATATAGTAAGTGAATACTGGCTACCTCATAATGTATCCTATTTTTCTCACTAATCAGAAATGTTTTTAATTTCAAAGATTACATTATATTATTTCTGAGTAAGGACAATTTTCTTTATGTTCTGTGTCATGGTTATATCCCATAAGAAGGAATATTATTTTTCTTCTGTTAAAGATGGGAAAACACAAGAGCTCCAAAAACACAAGAATATAGACCTAATTTCATAATTGTCTAGGCTGGTCAGTTTTTACTCCAGTCTATAGGTTCTATCACTTCTATTTGTACAATGTTTAATGTTTTCTTTCATAGCTCTTTCTATCAACATAATTTGCTTATATATCTGCTCTTTGAAATTTGTTTATTGCCTAGTTTTGCTTGTAATATTTATTTGAATCTCTCTGATGAAAAGGGAACATTGGATTTGATGATAACATTTGAACTGCCTAATGCATCTCTATGAATCAATATTATCTGAAATAAGTGAAAGAATGAAGCAATGGTTGTTTACAGTATTAAATTTTTAAAAAACATAATCCATGGGAAAAGCTGTGAGATGTTTACTATAGTCAGATGCAGTGTTGTTTGTGTTATCAAACTATATCAATATATGCTTACCAACACTTCAAAGGTATTTCATTAACTTTCAAGGTACTCTGACTTACTTGTGGACTATATTAATACCAATGAAATGCACTAACATTTGAGTTAAATGAATAAATCTTCCCCAAAACATAAATGCACATATTTATAAATTTAAACTCTCCATTTTGGAAACACTCAGATGACAAAAGATTCATATTTGCCAAAGAATTATAAAAACATCAATAACATTACAAGTATTACAAATACTTTTACAACCAGTGTCACACACTTTGTTTCTCTTTTATTATGCTATGTTTATAAATTTTATTTAATCTTTTTTTACAGTCCAGATTTTATTCCCATCCTGGTCCACCCTCTAACTGTTCTACATCCCATACACCCTTCCCCCCAACTCCTGTCTTCATGAGGATGTCCCCACCTCTCCAGCTAGCCACTCCCCGGGGCCTCTAGTCTCTTGAGGGTTAGATTTATCTTCTATTACTTATTCCAGATCTGGCAGTACCCAGCTTGTATATACTTCCTGGTTGGAGGCCCAGTGTCTGAGAGATCTCAGGGTGAAGAAAAGGCCATCCAGAGACTGCTCCACCTGGGGATCCATCCCACATGCAGACACCAAATCCAGACACTATTGTGGATGCCAGAAAGTGCTTGCTGACAGGAGCCTAATACATCTGTGTCCTGAAAGGCTCTGCCAGATCCTGACCAATACAGATGTGGATGATCGTGGTCAACCATCAGACTGAGCACAGGAACCCCAATGAAGGAGTGAGGAAAAGGACTAAAGGAGCTCAAGGGCCTTATCTGGCACCAATGGTAGGGGAAGCCCTTGGTCCTATGAAGGCTTGGTGCCCCAGTACAGAGGAATCCTAGGGCAGTGAGGCAGGAGTGGGTGGGTGGATGGGTGAGCATCCTCATATAAGCGGGGTAAGGGGAGATGGGATAGAGGGGTTTCAGAGAGGAAATTGGAAAAGGGGATAACATTTGAAATGTAAATAAATAAGATATTCAATAAAAAATAAAACAAACAAACAAACAATAAAACTGCTGTCCTCCTGCAGGGTCGCCCTCCTCCACAGCTTCTTCCAGTTTTTCTCTAATTCAACCACAGGGATCAGCAGCTTATGTCCATTGGTTAGATGTAAATATCTGCATCTGGCTCTTTCGGCTGCTTTATGGACGTCTCAGAGGACATCCATGCTATGCCCCATTTTGTAAGTACACCATAGCCTCAGTAATAGTGGGCTTCCTCTTCAGGTGGATTCCAATATGGGCCAGTTCCTAGATCTCCTTTTCATGAGCCTTTTCTCATTTTTTTCCCCTGCAGTTCTTTCAGACAGGAACAATTATGGGTAATAGTTTTGGACTGTAGGATGACAACCCCATCCCTCACTTGATGCCCTGTCTGTCTGCTGGAGGTGGATTCTACATGCTACCTCTCCCCATTGTAGGTTATTTCATCTAAGGTCCCTCCGTCCCTTTGGGTCCTGAGAGTTTCCTAACTCCCAGATTCCTGGTGCATTCTGGAGACTCCTACCACCTCCTACCTCCCGAGATTGCCTGTTTCTGTTCTTTCTGCTGGCCCTCAGGGTTTCAGTATTACTACTAACCCAAATTTTTAGTATTAATGAATGAAGATTAATATTTCATAGTTTTCTGGTTAGACTTAATATTATTCAATGCAAGTCTGTTAGTGAGCCAGAAACTGTGGTCCGCATTTGGAGCAAAGCTTTAGAGGTAACCAAGGAACATAGCACAGAGAACAATATAAACAAATACTATTCACACATATAATTTAATAATTACCTAAAAGACTAGCTGTAAATTTTATAGTAAATGAACTTATGTATAAAAGTAAAAACAGCACTGATTCAGAAATGTATGGGTTTTTTCTAATTTTGTTAATATTGAAATTAAAAACAGTTTTCTCTAGGGAAGAGCACACTAATTGGTTACCCAATACCAAATAGAAGCAGTTACATTTTGCAAAACAGTTTTCCTATTAAAATTAATTTAACTTTGCTTAAATATCTTAATACAAGTATTCAACGTTGCATCTAAACTCCTTAGATTGAAAAAAATGATTTGGGAATGCCTATAGGAATACATAGATTTAAAAAAAAAAATGCAGCCGGGCAGTGGTGGTGCATGCCTTTAATCCCAGCACTTGGGAGGCAGAGGCAGGCAGATTTCTGAGTTAGAGGCCAATCTGGTCTACAGAGTGAGTTCCAGGACAGCCAGGGTTACACAGAGAAACCCTTTCTCAAAAAACAAAAGCAAAAACAAAAACAAACAACAAACAAAAAAGCTGTTGTTGGGTGTTCCTGTCTTCCAAGATACTGAAGGCTATAAAAAGATGGCACCACATGACTCTAATTCTAATAGAAATGTGAATGGAAGCTAGTCTATCTAATTATTTATAGAAATGCCACCTGCTCTTAACTACATTAATTTTTAAGCTGTGTTTTTCCAAACAGGATCATAGGTAGCATTTCTACGCATACTTCTTAGCAGGTAGATAGGGTTGCCAATAGTTAGTTGTTTAGACAGACACAGTACTGTGGTGTGCTCCATTATCAAGTGTAAATTCTGGGTACTTGCCACCCTTCACCATTTAACTCACAGTGCCAATACACTCATTAGGAGATGATAGAGTAGAATTAGGTATTCATAGTTAAATGGAAACATAAAAGTACAACGCATTTCTACAATCATAAGTCGTTGAAAATCATGCAGGATAAAACCTCTGTATGAGAGTAATTTCAGAAGCAGATGGCTCCACACAACTTTCATAGCCCTTCCATTTCTTTATTGCGAATAAAAGACTTGCTAGAATTGATAAAACAAAAGCAGATCACAGCTGTTTCAACAGTACGCATTTTTTTATAAGGATGCTTAAACAGGCTTTAAGTGATGTGACATAGTTTTTGTAAAATTCTCACATGTCATTTTATATCATTATTGAGTATAATATGCCCCAATGATCAGGTACCAAGTGCTGTGTCTACAGAGACTGTTCATCAGAGAAGAATGAGGCCAAGCCCTGGGATATTTTCAGGAAATTGGGATTCATTCTGACATGAAAAGAAGCATAAAGCACACTGGTGTAATTGAAATTAAAATTAACTGCTGTTATCTAAGATAAAACAAAAACTACTGTTTTATAAAACTTTTGATTAAGTCACTGCTAGATGATTTCTAGAAATTTATAAAGATAGTTAATGCTCTGTCTGATCTCCAAAACTAAACCTGTTTTATCATAGTCTGCCAGGTAGTTTTCGTTATGGACTCCAGTGATATTTTGAACCTAACTCTAATGTGGGGTCATGCTCTGGTGAGTGCATTGAAATGCTCTTTTTTCTCACTTGATATAGAGACCCATGAAACTAGAAACGGTATGTTTTCTCTCTTGTAACTATAGCACCTGGTCCAATGCTAATTGTGAGTTTATCATTAACCAAACAATAAATAATTAATGGACTAAATAATACATGGAATATTTTATTTGGTTTCAGATTCAAATATACAAGTAAAGATAACCATGGGAACAATAAAATACATATAAATCTCAAGTCAAGGCTTTATTTTTAATATCAATCTTGCAAGAATGAAGGAAAAGAAAAAAACTTATTTTAAAAGGCATCATTTTAAAAATAAATTATATGAAATAGGCATGGTTTTTCAATGTAAAAATGTTTTCATTATTTTGACACCAAAAGCATGAACATACAGAGAGAAAGAGAAAGAGAGAGAGAGAGAGAGAGAGAGATGGTAGATAGATGATAAAAAGATGATATATGATAGATATAGAGATAAAATAAAATACAATAAACTGAACATCAAAAACTTATAAACACAGATCTATCAAGAGAAAATAACAGAGAATGAAATAGTAACTCATGGCATTTGAGAAAATACAAAGACCATAGTTTTGGACTGTTTCATACATGCATGTCACACATTTTAGCTTTCTCAGGCCTTATTTATCTCATTCTGCTACCTCCTTTCTCAGAAACACTTTTTCCTAGCAAGCCTCTTTCCTATGCCCATGTCTTTTTGAGTGTGACCCGCTCAAAAATATGTGGAGTGTGTAGCAGAAGTGGGAGATATTTGAACTCTAGCGGGGAGAGTTCGTTGATAGGTAGTTACTAATAGACTAAAGAAAGTGACAAAGCTTCCCTCAGTCACTAACTGCCAACAGTTCCTAGAGAGGGGCGAACCCTTTCCTTACCATGTGTAAGACTCCCTAGTCTTGCACAGACACCATAGCTACAGTGAATTCATGCCAACTTCAGCCCTGGGATGCAGGGGCAACACTGTTCTAAAGCAGTCCTCCCAGCCTTTGGCACAAGGAATCTGTCTGGCTCATCTGTGATGGTCCCCAATCCTTTAGGGTCCAATTTTCAATGTAGGGCTTGACAGTTGTTTATCACAATGTGAATAGTTGTCTTTGTTAACTACTGCCCAATGCAGAGAGAGAGAGAGAGAGAGAGAGAGAGAGAGAGAGAGAGAGAGAGAGAGAGAGATTTTATAATGAAGACTGGGAGATTCCCTAGTAAATTGTTATTAAGATAATTCTATAAAAGGCAGGTTGATACTATCCACATTTAGTATGTTCTCCTTTAATACCTATGACATCTGTAAGCAAAGGTTTGTGGTCAAGTTTACAGTCCTAGACACGTGTTCTCACCTATAAATTGGCCTTGAATCCAATCAGAGAGCCACTTTGCAAGAGTGAGATTATTTTTCAGGCTAGGAACCTCTGGAACTAACAGAGTTCACAGCTAGGTAATACTGTTAATATATTTTCTTCCCCGTTACCCTGCAAAGCACTATCCAAACCTCTAAAAGCCAGCAGAGAGGAAGCGTCTCTGTCGGTAGCAGCTTCAGATTTTTATGTTATATAACTAAAGTATATAGTACCTTCAGCAATAGGACCTTACCCCCTAACATTTTTTAATCTACTCAAGAGAAATACAAAATGATGCAGAATGTAATAGAAGTCTTCTTCTGATAATAAGATATTAATGCCTACTGATATTTTCTACAAATATGTGTATACTTCATTATGGCTCATAGTTGGGAAGCTCATTTTGATGCCAATTCAAAGGACAAGTTGCTTGAAAATAAGACATAGCTGTGAGAGGAGAGAGTTTCAAGATAGAGTGTTTATTTAAGAACTCAGTTTCCATTGATGATCAGCCTTAGACCATGGTATCTGAGTTATTAAATAAACACTCTATCTTGAAACTCTCTCCTCTCAAATTCCTCCTTAGAATAGGGAACAAAAACCCATGAAATGAGTTACAGAGACAAAGTTTGGAAGTAAGACAAAAGGATGGACTATCCAAAGACTACCCCACCCAGGGATCTATCCCATAATTAGTCACCAAACCCAGACACTATTGCATATGACAGCAAGAGTTTGCCCTGATATAGCTGTCTCATATGAAGCTATACCAGTACCTGGAAAATACAGAAGTGGATGCTCACAGTCATCTATAGGACTGAACACAGGGCCCCCAATGGAGAAGCTAGAGAAAGTACCCAAACAGCTGAAGAGGTCTGCAACCCTATAAAAGGAACATCAATATGAACTAACCAGAACCCCCAGAGCTCATTTCTCTAGCTGCATATGTAACAGAAGATGGCCTAGTCAACCATCATTGGGAAGAGAGGTCCCTAGGTTTTGCATACTTTATATGCCCCAATATAGGGGAACGTCAGGGCCAAGAAGTAGGAGTGGGTGGGTAGGAGAGCAGAGCAAGGGGGGGTATAGGGAACTTTTGGGATAGCATTTAAAATGTAAATTAAGAAAATATCTATGTCTCTAGCTGTATATGTATTAGAAGATGGCCTAGTTGGCCATTTTTCGGGAAGAAAGGCCCTCGGTCTAGCAATGTTTATAGGCCCCAGTACAGGGGAATGCCAGGGCCAAGTAGCGGGAGAGGAAGGGTAGGGGAGCAGGGCGGGGGAGGATATAGGGGACTTTTGGATAACACTTGAAATGTAAATGAAGAAACTCTCTAATAATAAATAAAAAAAAAAAGAAAATATCTAAAAAAAATAGAACTCAGAAGCAATAAGAGACTTGAAAATTCTTCATATACGTATAACAGAAGGAATGTCAAAACCAGCAGAGCAGGTAACAAGGTAACAGAGCAGCTAACAGAGCAGGTAACCTGGTCAAAGGACGCAGAAATCCGAGCAAAGTGCATGTTTCCTTCCATTTGTGTCAATGACAAGAAACTACTTTATAAATAAAGACAAAAGCCCTAGAACTTTGCAGCTTATCAACACTTAGAAATTGTGCAATTGCATGACATTTCACATCTATATGTAGTAAGAAAATACTTTTTACACATCAAATCACTATAAAATTCTGCTTTGTCAAGGCCATACAATATATAAAATACATACATAATGCATTGTTTATCATGTATAGAGAGGAGACATTCAATTATTTCATTTAGCTTTATCCGTGAAATACCGTATGTTGAAGAATGAACTCAAGAGCTGACAGGACAAACTAGCTTAGGGGCAAAATAAATATTAAATGATTCATTCAGTTTGCTTGCTATGATATCAGAAACAGAAGGCAAAACTATTGTGTTAGTCACACATTTGGAATGTTTTGATATTCTGATTTTAAAATCAGTTGATTTGCAGATTGTCCCACAGACAATCTGAAGGGTGCATGTGGTTCAAGCGCCTCCTCCCCCTTTCATCCATTCCTGGATTATGCTTCTCTTTTGATTTGGAATTGCTTCAGGATATGTAATCATTTAGGGTATTTCTTGTCTTCTCAAATGTCCTCTTTCCTCTCTTCCATGGTCGCTTACTGTAGCATCCTTTTTGCATATCTTATGTGCTCCTACCCTTTCCTGGGCTTCAATTCATGTCCATTTGGGCTTTCTCAAAGAAGCCTTTGTGCACATATACTTGCTTGCCTTCCTCTGTTGCACATGACTCAACCTATAGATATATTATACTTCTATGGTTATCATGCTATTTTTTTCTCCTAGAAGCAACACTACCTGTCAAGAAAATCCTGTATCTGGGTAGTTTGTAGATTTTCTTCATTACTAACCAGAACTTTACAAATTTCTTCTTGAGTTTTCCTTTAATATCTATTGGGTAAATACAACAATAATTCAGAAATTATAATGCACATTTCCCTGAAATCTACCAATTATATGAGCTAGTAAATGGATTTTCCTAAGTGGAAAATATTTATAATGAACAAAATTCTGTTAAAAGGACAATTTTAATAAAAAGTAGAATGAAGACTAAAAAAAAAAAATATTAGACATTGGGAGGCTTGAATACTATTAACTACAATATCTTAAACTTTAGTTTTAAACCTCTCTGGCTAGAATGGCAAAAGAAATAACCCATAACATATGTACCAAGAATGTGAATGGCAATCAATGAAAGAAATAACAAACATATGGACGAGTTATAAAGTAAGCCATCATGAGATACAAAAATAGAGTCTGTAAGCTTTTTAATTTTTTTCCTGAGTTTCAATTTTTTTTTGTTTTTTTTTCTCTTTAAAACATTATATATTTGGATCCAACATTTAAGCAATCTAAAAGAAATCCACTGAAGGTAAGAGATACTTCAAGAGCCTTCCTTTGAAGAGGACATTCACATCTTAACCTTTCAATGTTTCATTTTTCTCTTTGCATTTCTGTCCTTCAGACCTATCCTAGATCTGTTGGATTAAATTGGCTTTCAAGGTAGGGACATCATGTGGTGATTATTACTTTTATTTTGTGGTAGGAAGGCAACTCGTTAATTAAATTAACTGCCCTTCTGATCCCTTTTTCACAGATTTGTTAATGGATAGAAGTGGTTTACAATAGCCCACCTTATAGCATAGTGTCTCTCATAATGACTCTCTTTAACAGAAATACTAATATGTGCCACTGAGACAGGAGCAGAGTGGGAATGCTAAGAACAGGGACAGTTAGACCATGGAGGTCAGGGAAAGCTATTCTGCAATATAAAGTTTGCTTTTGTTTTTCCAAAAAGTGATTTTTTTTCCTAGTTGAAGTTTTCTGAAGTATTTGATTAAATCTAGTTGACACATGTAGAGTGCTCTACTTTGAGTGATCTTTCAAATGTCAGGCTCCAAACCATCAGTGATACCATTAACTATTTAACTACCCAAGATTGTTAGGGAAGGAACATAAAGTCAGGATTGTACTTTATATTTCTTAGGCAAATTCTCACTAAGACACCATTTTAAAACTTTCCCTCATTTTTCTCCCAAACAAATGAATGTTTCACTTTTACTCTTTCCCTCACTGTCAAAAAGCATCACACAGTATGAAGACACTAAAACATGAAACAAAGAATATGCAAACAGGGTTTTTTATTTTTAAGTCCCATCTCTAAAATATATACTTTTATTGTCTTAGGAGCTGAGCTAGTCCAGTGCAAAGACATTTTGAGGCAATACTGTAAATGACAGTTCACAGCTTGCTATTATTGTCCAAAAGAATGTACTTTATCTGTATTTGGTTGAATATTATAGCCTTAATTCCTGGGTTTAAGAGTGAGCTACTATGCGAGGCTTTACTAAGTTATTTATAGCTGTCAACTCCTAATATACATTAATTTGTCTGCAGTAGGATCATTCCTGAAAATGACCTACTCTTTTTTGTTCACTACAGGAAGATATTACCCTGTGCTTTGGCTTATGGTACTGCCTGACTTGCAGATGTAGGAGTTCTCTATGACTCTGCTTCCACAATCCACGTGGTCTCACTAGAAATATGTGAGTTGATAAAAAGTACTTGCCACATGAGCTGATATAAAAATGAGACTTCAATATAAAACTAGTCACTATCACTATTCCAGGAATCAGAATATGCATATGAACACTCCAATACGAGCATTGCATTCTTATGGGGAGAGGAGGGAGAGAGAAAGAAAGAGAGAGAGAGAGAGAGAGAGAGAGAGAGAGAGAGAGGGAGAGGGAGAGAGAGAGAGAGAGAGAGGGAGAGAGAGAGAGAGAGAGAGAGAGAGAGAGAGAGAGAGAGAGAGAGCTTTTAAATCACCTTACAAAGATTTGCTTATATTTGACCTAGAAAAAGTAAGACTCTGTCTTGTGGATTATGCGTTTACAGATTCAATAACTTGTTAATATTTATTGTGACAGCCAAATCAGCTGAACTTTCACATTCTTTCACGGACATTCGCAGACTGGAAAAACGCTTGACTTTCTTGGCACTTACATTTCTAGTTGACGTTGAGAAAGAGACAAGGCACCACCTATTTTACTCATACAGTAAATGCACACACTTCACCAAGTAACATCTTTTTAGTTTCACACTTTTGTACACATATAAGTCGGTGAGTTCCATGTCCCTCAAGCACAGGCTGATTTATTAGCTAATGTTTCTAATAACAAGAAGCTTTTCAGGTTCCTAACAGAGAAAATATATTGCTAAACATCATTAACATTTATATTGCAGTATATTTATTTATAAATTTGGTGTCAGAATCAATTATATATTAAATCCGGTATCTTCACACTGAAACACTATAAAAGTGGGTACATAATGATTGGTCAATGAAATGCTGTGTCCCTCTAAAGGCTCACAGCAACCCACCCCTGTTTTCCCTAGAAGCACAGGTTCAGTATTCATGGATGTTTTGTCAACAACAAATTTTGTTTTGTTTGTTTTTTTTGTTTGTTTGTTTATCTTCTAGTCATTGCCTCCCTCCTTGCTCCACCCTCCCACACTTCTTCCTCTCATTCTTCCTCCTCCTTGACTCAGAGAGGGTGCTCTCTCCCCACCAGCCACCCCCCACCACTTCCCTAGAGCCTCAAGTCTCTTGAGGATTAAGTGCATCTTCTCCACTGAGGCCTGACCAGGCAGACCTCTTCTATATTTGTGTCACTGGTGTCTGAGTGGCCTGTGTATGCTCCTGGTTGGTGGCTTAGTCTCTAGGAGCTCCATGGGGTATGGGTTAGACTGTTGGCCTTCCAATGAGGTTTCTCTCCCCTTCAGTTTCTTCAGTCCTTCCCCTAATCCAACCCTAGGGGTCCCCAAGTTCAGTCTGATGATTGGATGTAAGCATCTGCTTCTGTCTCAGTCAGCTGCTGGAAGGTTGTATCAGAGGAAAGCCATGCTAGGCTCCTATCTGTAAGCACATTATAACATCAGTAACAGTCTCAGGCATTGGTGCTTCCCACCCACAAAAGATGGATCCCAGGTTGGACCCCCTTTGCTTCAGTCTTTCCTCCATTTATGTTCCTGCAGTTCTTATAGACAAGAACAAATTTGAGTCAGAAATTTTGACTGTGGGTTAAAAACCCTGTGCTTCTACTTGAGGCCCTGTCTATCTACTGGAGGTATACTCTAGTTATCTCTCCCTAGTGTTTTACATTTAGCTAGGTTCACCCCCACTGAGTCATTAGAGTCTCTCACTTCCCAGGTCTCTTGTACTTTCTACAGGGTTTCCCCAGCCCATCCCTTATGCTACATATCTTCATTCATTCTCTTGGCCCTCTGGGCTTCTCTCCTGTCTCTCCTGATCTTTCCCCTCCCCCCTCCCCCATCCAGGTTCCTCCCACCCTCTTTCTCCACTGATATATCCTTCCCCCTTCTAAGTGGTATTGAAGCATCCACTCTTGGGCTTTTCTGCTTGTTATACTTCTTACAACCAGTGGGGTTATATCCTAAGTATTCTGAACCTTTTGGCTAATATCCACTTATCAGTGAGTACATATCATGCAAGTACTTTTGGGTCTAGATTACGTCACTCAGGATGATATCTGCAAAATTCATATTACTCAACCACTTAAAACAAGGATATCATAAATTTGGAGGGAAATGGATGGAACTAGAAAATGTCAACCACAATTTTATAGGATATAAATATCAGAAATAACTATAACTGATTCTTAAATACGGGCGGTTGAATTTTAAATAATTAAATTATTTACTGCTTTCTAAAAAAAGTATAAAGAAAATATTTAGAAGAAAAATAAGTTAGAATAAAAAATAAAGAAGGATTTATTTGTTGAATATGTCATTATGAGAATGACAGTGAAAAGCCAAAATTGCAGGGATAAAAGTGTTACCAGAACAGAGCAGACAAAAGTCTCATTAAAAAATATAAAAAAAGAAGAAAAATCAGAGATGCATATGAGAGAGAGAGAAAGAGAGAGAGATGACTTTCCCATCACTATGGAAGAAGTAGGAATTCTTTTACAACAAATGATGGTCTTATACAATGTGAAACCACTTGTCAGATAAATAAACGTACTATGTGATGAAGTGTAGAAATTTCTGCTTCTCTTTTTTTT